>CM033320.1:32747062-33183278 GCA_019359835.1 Pharus latifolius
TATCTACAACTGCCACCTGGCTCGCATCCTCATGGACGGCGGGAGCTCTGCTGACGTCCTATTTCTGAAGGCCTTCAAAGAGATGCAGGTGGATGAGAAGCTCCTGCAGCCCGCTGCCGGGCCCCTGCAAGGTTTTGTCCTGGGGAAGGCGATCCACCCCGTGGGCAAGGTAGATCTTCCAATGACCTTCGACACACCGGAGAACTACCGGACCGAGCTGGTCCGCTTCGACGTAGTGGACCTCCCCTCCTCCTACAATGCGATAATGGGGAGGACCACAATCAACCGGCTGGGGGCTGCTACCCATCAAAACTATCTCTGCATGAAGATCCCCGGGCCGCATGGTGTGATCAACGTCCGGGGAGACGAAGACATGGCCCGTGCTCTATACGAACGCGCTGCGGCCACAATCGGAAGCGTCAACCTCATAAAGACGCCCGGGGGGGAGGCTTCTCCTAGACACCGCTGCGCCACCGCCCGGGAGGCCCCTCCTCAAGCCGCGTCCGGAAGGGGGCCTCCGGAAGATCCTGCTATCCCCGGGCAACGAAGACAAAACCGTCCAGGTTGGGGCAGAGCTCCCCGAGGGCAGAGCTCCCCGAGGAGCATGCAGCGCAACTTGCGGCTTTTCTGCGCGAAAACTCCGATGTTTTTGCGTGGAAGCCTTCGGACATGCGGGGCGTCGCCCGGGAGGTCATTGAGCACAAGCTCGCAGTGGCCCCCGGTCACCCCCGGTCAAACAGAAGCTGCGGAAACTCTCCCTCGAGCGCCAAGAGGCAATCAAGGCGGAGATCACCCGGCTCCGAGAGGCGGGGTCCATTCGGGAGGTCTTGCACTCCGAGTGGCTCGCGAACCCCGTCCTCGTCAAGAAATCAACCGGCAGGTGGCGGATGTGCGTGGACTTCACCGACCTTAACCGCGCCTGCCCCAAAGACAACTTCCCGCTCCCGCGGATTGATCAGCTCGTCGACTCCTCTGCGGGGTGCGAGCTCATGAGCTTCCTAGACGCCTACTCGGGCTACCCTCAAGTCCGGATGGCGGAAGGGGACGAGGAAAAGACGAGTTTTATTACTCCCCTCGGAACCTTCTGCTACGTCCGTATGCCCTTCGGGCTCAAGAACGCGGGGGCAACCTTCCAGCGCCTCATGACGTTGGTTTTTAAAGAGCAAGTCGGCCGCAACGTTGAAGTCTACGTAGACGACGCGGTCGTCAAGAGTCCCCGCGCAGCCTCCCATATCGACAACCTGGCTGAAACCTTCCGCAACCTCCGCGCGTTCGGGCTCAAACTCAACCCGGAGAAGTGCGTCTTCGGGGTGCGCGGGGGGAAGCTCCTAGGTTTCCTTGTGTCCCAGCGGGGCATTGAGGCAAACCCCGAGAAGATCCGGGCTTTCCTAGATATGCCCCCGCCGCGCTCCGTCAAGGATGTCCAGCGGCTCTCCAGCCGCCTAGCCGCGCTCAGCCGCTTCATCTCCCGGTCAGGGGAGCGGGGCCTCCAGTTCTTCAAGATCCTCCGAGGGCTCGAGGGGTTCCGCTGGACCCCCGAGGCCCAGGAAGCCTTCAACGACCTTAAGAAGTACCTCACGAGCCTTCCAATGCTCGTGAGTCCGTCTCCAGAAGAGCCCTTGCTCCTCTACCTCGCCGCGACCTCCGTCGCCGTCAGCGCGGTCTTGGTGAAGGAGCAAGGAGGGAAGCAGCGTCCCATGTACTACGTGAGTGAGGCCCTCCAAGGGGTCAAAACTCGGTACACGGAGATGGAGAAAATCTACTACGCCCTCCTCATGGTGTCCCGGAAGCTTCGGCATTACTTCCTGGGGCACCCCATCACCGTCCCGTCGTCCCTCCCCCTCGGGGAGGTACTGCGGAACAAGGAAGCCACCGGCTGGATCGGGAAGTGGGGGGCCGAGCTCGCCCCCTTCTCCCTGTCCCTTACCGGCCGCTCCGCCATCAAGTCGCAGGTCCTCACCGACTTCGTCGCAGAGTGGACTCCCGCCTCTGGGTCCGGGGACGAAGATCTCTCTGTGCCGCCCCGACGCAGTGATCATTGGACCCTCATGTTCGATGGGTCACTGTGTCTCGCCGGGGCTGGTGCGGGAGTAGTCCTCCGGAGCCCCGAGGGGAAGGAACTCGAGTACGCCGCACGGCTTGAGTTCCCCGCAACCAACAACATCGCCGAATACGAGGCTTTGCTCCTCGGGATGCGCCTTGCGCGCTCCCTAGGGATCTGGCGTCTCCTAGTCACGGGAGATTCTCAGCTCGTAGTTTGCCAAGTGGATAAGTCTTACCTGTGCCATGATGCAAACTTAAGTCTTTATTTCAAGGAAGTGCGAAAGATGGAGAGGCATTTCGACGGCCTCGAGGCCCGGCATATCCCGCGGAGGGACAATGGCCGGGCCGACGCCTTGGCCCGGCCAGCAAGCGCCCGGGAATCGCTCCCCAAGGGGGCTTTCCTGGAAATCATCACGAAGCCCCCGGTGGCCTCCCCGGACACGGGCGACGAGCCTCATGTCCCGGAGGTCGCCGAGATCATCCGGACTCCGTCTTGGATGGACCCCCTCATCTCCTTCATCAAGGGGGAGGGGAACCCCCCTAGTGAGACCGAGGCTAAACGCCTCCGGGCTAAAGCCCGGGCATATCTCCTGCTGGAAGGGAGGCTCTACAAGCGGGGGGCTTCCGACCTCCTGCACTGCCTCCCCCGGCCGGAGGGACTTCAACTTCTCGAAGACATCCACGTGCGGAGCTGTGGTTCTCACCTAGCCCCGCATGCCATCGCGGCCAAGGCCCTCTGGCAGGGCTTCTACTGGCCCACGGTCATGCGCGATGCGCGAGACCTTGTCTCCGCGTGCGAGGCATGCCAGAAGATGGCCAAGGGCTCGAACCTCCCCCCTATAGCGCTGCAGACAATCCCCATCACTTGGCCCTTCGTGCGCTGGGGGATGGACCTCTTAGGGCCCTTCCCCCCAGCGCCCGGGGGATACAAGTATGCGGTAGTCGCAGTCGACTATTTTACAAAGTGGGTTGAGGCGGAGCCTTTGGCCAGCATCACGTCCCGGGCCGTTCAGCGGTTTTTCTGGAAAAACGTCGTATGTCGTTTTGGTGTCCCCCGGGAAATCACCGTGGACAACGGGACCCAATTCTACTCGGCTTATTTCCGGGAATTCTGCGAAGGACTGGGTCTCGTCATCCACTTCGCCTTGGTGGCCCATCCCCGGAGCAATGGGGCAGTCGAGAGGGTCAACGGCGTGATCCTACAGGGGTTGCGCCGGAGACTCGAGCAAACCGCTTCCAAGCGGGGTGCATGGGCAAAGGAGCTTCCTAGCATCCTCTGCTCCATGCGCACGACCCCGTCCTGGGCAACGGGGCGTACTCCCTTCTCCCTGGTCTACGGGGCGGAGGCAGTCCTCCCCCCGGAGATCAGCCTTCGGTCGCTGCGGGTCGAGCTCCTGGAGGGAGCCACGCCCGCAGCGTACCAGGCCAACGAGGCCAACCAGTGCCTGGAAATCGACCTCGTGGAGGAGGAACGCGACCGAGCGCTTCTCCGCCACGCCATCTACGAGCAAGAGATGGCGCGCGCGTACAACCAACGCGTGCGCGTGAGGGCTTTCCACCTCGGGGACCTTGTCCTCAAACGCGTCACAGATCCCCAAGCTCAGGGGAACTCTCCCCTAAGTGGGAGGGCCCCTACAGGATCTCCGCGGTCCTGGGCTCGGGGGCCTACAAGCTCTCCAACCTTCAAGAGCAAGAGCTGAAGCACACGTAGAACTTGCGTTTACTTCGCAAGTTCTATGTCTAGCCTTACAGGCATGTCCCCTCCCCCGGAGCGTTCACTCCGGAGGGAGAGGAGGGACACTGTATTTTCCTCCCCTTTCGCGGCTTCGCAGGGGGAGGCCCTGTACTTCATTTTATTAGCAATACATAGGTCTTGCTTCTCAAACTGTCTCATTGCAGGTCTTTCTCATTACCGCCCCTAGCGGCGATGCCCTCCCCGCGAGGATGCCCTCTCCGCGAGGAAGTGGGCCAGGCCCAGCAAGTCCCTCCTGTAGGGCGGCTTACGATCAGCCCTCGTGGACTGAGGGTGCAAGCGGCCACCCAGTCACAGTGGCCGCGGTAACGAGTCACTTTGGGAGACTAGTCCCCTGCCCAAACACTCAAGACCCATCTTCCGGCACTTCCTCCTCTGGGAGTAGACGCTCTCCCCAGTGGGACGTCTAATGGCCTTTTTGGATCTATCTTCCTCCTACGGCAGTCGACGTTCGACGCTCTCCTCAGTGGGACGTCTAATGGCCTTCTTGGATCTATTTTCCTCCTCCAGGAGTAGACGTTATTCCCGGCCCTCCGTTTTCACGGCGACCGGATGATCGGCCCCTTGCGGCCTGATTGGATCTATCTTCCTCCTCCGGGAGTCGACGTTATTCCCGGCTCTCCGTCCTCACGGCGACCGGATGAATGCCTCCCGGAGACCCTATTTCCGGCTCCCCGTCTTCACGGCGACCGGACGATTGCCTCCCGGAGAAGTCACGGATCTCTCGGACATTTTCTTCCCGGAGCCCTTATTCCCGGCTCCCCGTTCTCACGGCGACCGGACGATTGTCTCCTAGGAAGCTCGACTCCGGAAATCTCATCGGGTTTTTCTTGGATGTTTCTCCCACACGGGGCCTTATTCCTGGCTCCCCGTTCTCACGGCGACTGGACGCTTGTCTCCCGGAAGGTCTTTTCCCAAGAAAGCTCGTTTTAAAATTTTCTAACTTAGAAAAATTCCTATGCTACAAGTGACTTCCATCCCGGGGGCCTTGTTACCCCCACAGCACGCGGAGCTATCCTCCGGCCCGCTGTGGGCGGGGGGGATAAGGAACCCCCGGGTGTCGACCGCACCGCCCACGAGCAAACTTAGCTCATCCTTGTTAAGATGAGTCGTCCGGACCATCCAAGAACAAGAAAACAAAAAGACAATGAAAGAAGAAGCAACAACACAGCTTTATTGATTGTCAAACCCGGAGGACATCTTCCCCCTCCGGTGGGCTTCGGAAACGATACAACCCGGGTTCTAACCCGGGGGATTCTCTACGCCCTAAAGGCTCCTACGCCTAATACTCTCGGAGGCTCTCCGCTAGCTCCTGGGTCAAGTCCCGGTACAATGCCCGTACGGGGCGCCGAGCGTCCTGGAGCACATCTTCCGGCCAGAACTCGTATCCCGGCGGTGGAAGTATCCAGAGGGGAGGTATCATCCAGAACCCCGGTCGCGGAGGGGACAATTCGGCGCGATGATTGTCAAAGTTGTCCAAGTGCCACTCCGGACGCCACCTCAACCGGATCGGCTCCCGGACGCTGTCCCCGCTGCGATTCCCGGAGACAAGGCTTAGGAAGATTAAAGCCGCTTGGGCGTCCCCCGGGGGGCCCCTCCCGGACCTTCGCCCAGGAGCAACCTCCCGGGAACCCTGGTACCAGTAAATTCAATTCAAAGACTTAGAAAAAATTCTAACTTCATTGCATTCAAAATGTTTTTCTACAAGTGTCCGGGGCCTCTTCTAAGAAGCTACCGGAATCAAAAGTCCTAACAAAACTAAAAAGGGCCCTAACTAAGACCCGGGGGGAGGCTCATACATGTTCGTTGGCGTCCTCCCCCAGGGGGCTTCTTCCAAGACCGGGGCAGGCACGGCCCCCGCCGGAGGCGCCGGAGCCGGGAATCTCGCCCGGATGATCCGGTCGTAGAATCCTCTGGCAAGCTGCTCGATCTCCCGGTGCGACGGCTCGAAGGAGTCCGGGAAGCTTCGGGGGATGCGGCCCCCGATCGCCCGGGCACCGACCCCCCAGAACTCGATGAGCCCCGCAGCAGCCGCGACAACGGGGATCGCCCGGCCCCACGCCCGAACGTCGGCAGCCTCCGGGATGGCGGAGACCTGTGCGTTGAGAAAACGCACAGCCTCCGCGAGGGTCGCCGGCGGCACCTCCTTGCTCCCGGAGCCCAGGCTTACGTCGAGGCTCTCGAGGGCGAAACAGACGGAGTGGCCCGTGTCCGCCACCGCCCCGACGCTCGAGCCCTCGAGCTCCTGGAGAGCCTCCTCCCTCGCCTTGGCCTCCTCCCGGAGGCGGCCGTTGACGGCCTCAGAAATATGAACCTGGGCCCGGACCCGGGTCAATTCCGCGAGGGCTTCATCGCGTTCCCGGAGGGCCTCCTCGCGCTGCCCTACGGAGGCCGCGGCCCGGCCCTCCGCTTCCTTCAGCAGCCGGGCGACCCGCTGCTCAAGGTCCCAGGTAACAGCTTCCACCTACAAAATATATAGAGTTAGAAAAATCTCAAAGTGCAGGAGATGAATAAGGGCGTCATCAACTCGGGTTACCTGGGCCCCGAGGGACTGGCACATTGAGAAGCCCCTGGAAACGCTCATGGAGCGTTCCCTCCACGACGAAGGCCTGCATCTTCCGGGTGTGCAGGCCCTCCGTGTAGCGGGTGACTTCGCCAGCGGGAAGTAGAGGGGGCTCTCGCCCGGCGCCGGCGTCGCTGCCGGTGGGGGGTCCCCGGACCTGTGAGTCCGGTAATGCAGCCGGCGTCACCGGCGTCTTCGTGGCCGAGGTCTCCTCCGAAGACGTGGCCGAGGAGCTTTGGGCGGGGGTCCCTGCCCGGGGGGGGATCATCAGACCTTTCCCCGCCCCGGGCCGAAAGGTCCTCGGGGCCTCCTCCTCCGGAGGAACCTCGTAGACCGAGGGGCTCCCCCCTCGTCCACTGGCCAAACCCGCGGAGGCGAGGCCTCCGCGAATCTCACCTCCAGCCTCTCTGGCTGCAAAGAAGCCGGAAGGGGTAGGTGGGGCTCCACCGAGAGTGGCGACGGGGCGTAGTTCGCCGAGTCGGACGCCGCCCCGCCCGCGGCCGCCTCCTTCCCCCGGGCCTCGACGGGGCTCTTCGGGGGAGGAGGTGTTGCTCCCTTCCGGGCCGGTGCCTGGGCACACTCGGTCCCGGGGGTCTCGCCCCGGGGCTTCGCCGGGGTCGCCGCCGGCGTCGTCGACGGGCCGGGGGTCTTTTGGACCCTAGCCTTCTTGGGCTCCGAGCCCCCGTCCTCTTCCTTCCCCCGTTTATGCGACCTGGGGGTGGGGGGTGGCTTCCTCTCCGGCAGCTTTAGCCCATAGGCCGCTGCTACCAAGTTCCGGGGAGGGCCCTCCCCCACGAGGTGCACGACTCGCTCGTGCTCGTCGGCAAAGTACCTCCCCAGGAGGTTCTCCGCCTTCTCCCGCGCCGCCGGGTACGGCCGGACTGCAAGAGGTCAAGAGTTAGTCAAATTTTCAAAAAAATTGTAAGTGTAATGCAGCAGGTTCCCGGAGCTTACGTCGCGTCACCGGCTTCACCGGGGGCCGCTGCTCGGGACCCATGCCGATCCCCCTCTTCCCGCCTGTGAAGGGGGACATCCGGAAGAGAGCCATCTCCTCGGCGGCGTCCCGCATCGAGCGGGTCTTCTTGGAAAGGACCACCCGGCCGAGGAGCCCGAACTCCTCGTCCGTCCACACTGGCGGCTTCGGCGCGGACGATCGGCTGTAGGTGGGGGGTTCCGGGGCGTACACCACCGCCTCGTCCCGGACCCGGAGGTAAAACCACCTCCGGACCCAGTCGCCCCAGTGGTCCTGGGAGGCCGCCACCGGGTAGTCCGCCACCCAGGACGGCAGCATTTGAACCATCACCGAACCGAAGGGGGACTTGGGGTCCGCCCTTCACCAGGTGGGAGCTCCGCGCCGCCGGTTCATAGAAGTACCGGAAGGCGCGAAGGGTGGGCTCCCGCCCGGTCGCTGTCTCGTAGAGCCAGATGAAGAGGCCCATCCGGACAAGCGCGTTCGGGGTGAGGTGGTTGAGCGCCACCCCGTACTCCTTCAGAAACTCCGGGAGCATGGGATGCACCGGGAGCTGGAGCCCCGCCTCCAGGAAGGCCTCGAAGGCCACGACCTCTCCGGGCCTGGGGCGGGGGGCTCCGTCTTTCTTCACGGGGACTCGGATGTCCCCGTCCGCGACGACGCAGCGTTCGACCAAGGAGTCGGCGTCCTCGGTCGTGAATTCCGACGCCCAGAGGAAATCCGGAGGGATTTCCTCCGGGGGCACTTCCGTGGTCTTTGCTCGACCCTTGGGTGCCATGAGGTTAGTCTTCTTTTGTTTTCGGTGCCTAACCTTTCAGGAGGCTACTGCTAAAACTTTCGGACGTCTGCTACCGGGAGCTAACTACCGAAAAGTGCTACCGGGAGGGGGCTACCAGGAGAGCAAAAATCTCTTAAGGCTGAAAGTTTGGAATGAACTTTCGGGCCCCCCAAGACCCTATTTATTGGGGCGGGACGAGTTCTAGATGCGCGCCACATGGCACCCGCGGAGCAATCTGGACCGTAGAAGTTCAAACCGTGCGTGGGAAACGAAGGGACGCGCGCTCGAATTGAGGTGCAGGTTCGAACCGCGCGCGCATTTATGGCGAAACGGCGTGGCCTTAAGCATCCGGCACGGAAACCGAAGCGCCGCGGCTCCAGTGACTTGGCCCAGAGATTTTCCTGGTGACGTGTACCATACCCACCGGGGGCTCGAGCATCGTCCCCGGCGTGCATGGGGGGCTGCTGTCGGGGGAAATCTCCGCGGGACTAAGTCCAGGTAAGTTGCGTCACGATTGCCCGGGGACCTGGCCTCCAGGGCCTCCCCGGGACCTGGCCTCCGGCGCCGTGCCAGGCGCCGCCATTGGACCGGGGACGTGGCCTCCGGCCCCTCCTCGGCGCCGCCATTTGGCCCCCGGGACCTGGCCTCCGGCGCCGTCCCGGGTGCTGCCATCGGCCCGGGGACGTGGCTTCCGGCCCCTCCCCGGGCGCCGCCGTTTGGCCCCCGGGACCTGGCCTCTGGCGCCATCCCGGGCGCCGCCATTGGCCCGGGGACGTGGCCGCCAGCCGCCCTCCGGGCGCTGCCATTTGGCCCCCGGGACCTGGCCTCCGGCAGCTCCCCGAGCGCCGCCATTTGGCCCCTGGGACCTGGCCTCTGGCGCCGTCCCGGGCGCCGCCATTGGCCCGGGGACGTGGCCTCCGGCCCCTCCCCGGGCGCCACCATTTGGCCCCCGGGACCTGGCCTCCGGCGCCGTCCCGGGCGCCGCCATTGGCCCGGGGACGTGGCCTCCGGCCCCTCCCCGGGCGCCACCTTTTGGCCCCTGGGACCTCGCCGCCGGCCGCTCCCCGGGCGCCGCCATTTGGCCCCCGGGACCTGGCCTCCGGCGCCGTCCCGGGCGCCGCCATTGGCCCGGGGACGTGGCCTCCAGCCGCTCCCTGGGCGCCGCCATTTGGCTCCTGGGACCTGGCCTCCGGCGCCGTCCCGGGCGCCGCCATTGGCCCGGGGACGTGGCCTCCGGCCGCTCCCGGGGCGCCGCCTTTTGGCCCCCGGGACATGGCCTCCGGCGCTGTCCCGGGCCTCTTCGATCTCCTAAAGGTAAAGTCCCGAGTTGTTTGTCACGTGCAGGTCACGCGAGGAGCGCCTCGGGAATCAGCGACCACCTGTCAAGTATCTATGGCGTTTGACCGGAAGAAGGACGGTCCTACCCTTCAATCCGACGGTGGCTTCCGGGGTAGTTTAGGTTTTTTGCTTCTTTTTGGGGCTATAAATAGCCCTTGTACCCCTCTGTTGTAAAGGATCGGATCACTTTTATTGGAATAGCTAAAGTCACAGACGTGCTCCGGAAGCCTCTCCCCCGGAGAGAGCCTCCCCAGCCGACTCCGGTCGGGAGCGCGTCGACAGGACTAGGGCCCCCACCGGGACCCGAACCTGTATAAATCCTCATGTCATTTCTTGTGCTTGTCCGGCGGGGGAGGACCGGTCATCCGGTCAACCCGCGCCGCGTAATCTTCGCTAGGGTCATTCTTAAAACCTGCCGGGGTATTCGCAATACCATGACAAGCTGGAGCTGAAGATGGAGTTTGATGTTGCCTGCGATCATGATAATGTCACAGGCGTGATGTTCTAGGCACCAGATCATGAGCTGCGGCATCATGGCGAGATTGCGCAACTTGCAGAGCTTGCTCTGTAACTTACGAACCTCGGCCTCTCGTTGCTCACGAGCCACATCTTCCTCCCGTTTGCATTCTTCTTCCTCCCTGGCAGCACGTAGCTCACGGGTTTCCTCATAAAGCACAGCAACTTCCCGAGGAACAGAAGTCGCGGACGGGGAGAGCATCTCATCATTTGAGTCAGACTCAAAATTGAAGATAGAATTCAAGTTTTCTTGAGCAAAATCTTCCAAACTGAATTGAAGATTTTCATCTCCTGCATCATTTGGGATGATGGGTTCTGGCACATATTCACCGTTTGATGTGGTAGGACTTACAGGAGGTGAACGTTCTGCCCGTTCAGGCTCTTGGTCATGGACCAAGTCCTGAGGATACTCCTCAGTAGCAGGCTCTGAGGGAACTTCATTTTCTTCCATGTAGATAGTCTCATCCTCCTTATTAAGATCAGCATAATCTGCAAGATCAAAATCATTTTCGGAATCATAAACTCCTGACATGGCTTACCAAAAATCCTGATGAAGAAAAACACCTTGAAATAGGGCCCCACAGTGGGCGCCAGCTGTCGACGATTGGGACTTTCGTCCTTAGTTGAACTTATGTAAATATTAAAGAAAAATAGGGAGCCGATCTAAGGTGAATTTCAGGTAAATTATGGTATCTATGTCAGAGGAAGAAATGAATTTATACAGGTGTAACCCCTCTGATGATGAGTAATAGCCCTACGTCCTATTGAGATTTCACTATGTAGAATGGTGGTTACAAGAAGAGAATCAAGGATGTTCTTAGGTAAACTAAGAACAATCTTGTACTCTTTAGCTTACAGTCAATGTAAATCTATTTTGGCTAATTCTAAAGTCCTGATTCTTGAATCTCTTGCTCGTCCCTAGATCTCTCCCGGTGATCCTCCTTTTATAGATTGTTGCCTGAATTCAGTTATGGGAATGAAGGGTCGTCAAGAGGTAAACGTGCACCATCCATAATATGTAATTATGTCGGGTCATTAGTGCTTCATTACATTCTTCACGGTTATTAGAAACTTAAAACATTCAGACAGCGATAGTAGAAGAATGGCTTATCTATTGTTTATATGATTGAATGAGACTAATCATATAACCATCAGTCGTCTTAACTCTCTAATAAACTATGGTCACGTATTAACTACGACATTACCCAGTCTTCACGAACTAGGCGACATCGGAAAAATATCTCCATGTCCGCAATATTCGTGAGACCATAGTCTCTTGCGACTTCGAGGTTTGTGGATATCTGAAGACTACAACACCCTCGACATCACAAGTTGAGACCATGGAATGGGTTGTGTCCAGCACATCTTGGACTTTTCTATTGTCTCTCTCTCTTTGGTGCATGAGACCATAGAAAGGTAATAATCTCTTTCTTTAGCTCTGTCGACTATAGAAAGGTAAAAATGTGACTAACTCGGATTATAATCCTAGTCAATTATACAATGTCTTCTATGTATATGATCTCAGGAGGGAGCTAGGAAATATAGCTATAGCATAGCTATGAGGCATGCATCTGCATACTTTTGTTAGTTTTTAATATGCAGGTATACAAATTGAAACAAATAAAAAAGAATACCTTTCTCATTGTTCATTACAAAAGAAAGGGTAACATTACGATAACTGGAGTTCTTTCAAGAGAATCTCAATCAAAGGCTTGACTTCGTCATTATAGCCTTAAGCTGATCTTCACTCTCGAACATAGCATCTTCCACCACTGGATTTAGATTTAAATCTGGACCATGGTGATGCCTTAATTTGCACAAAATAGTAGAAGCTATAGATCCAACGTTGGTCTTTAGTGCCTCTCTCTGCCTATTTGTGTCTTCAGGGAGGTATTTGAGAAGTGATTTAGTTTGAGCCGCGACCAGCTTATAGGATTCACTGAGGCTCAAATCCTCTTTTTGGGGATCAACAATGTCAGCCTATAGTAAATCCGCAACCATCTTCAATGTCTTGAAGGATTCTGACTGAAAATTGCTACAGCTTGAGATTGTTTCATCCAGAGCTTTCTTTTCTTCACTGACAATTTCAATAGTCCTCTTGTTTTCTTCATTGGTTGCATGCTGGCACTTAATGGTCGCACGAAGTTGTCCGATATGTGCTTCTTTATGGACACATTTCTGCTCGAAGTCATCCTTCTCCTTGAGAAGGCTCTTGATTTGTTTCTCTTGTGCTACATGAACAAAGTAACACAGTTACAAAAATTCATGTAAAGAAATAACACTTTATACTTGTAAGTATCCTTACAGGCAAATTTTTCCGAGCCTCGTTGAGTTCTTTTTTGGCAAATCCTTCTGACTCTTTTGATGTAGCTTCAACCCTTTCAGATTGAATACCCTTTCAGATTCTCCTCAGCCATTATGTTCGTGCCTGTAGCTTCTGTGACCTCCATCACAAATGATTTGCTTGGTGCAGATGGAGTCAGCAAAGCAACGGGCAACGGACACCGGAGGAAGAGAAAACCTTACCGCAGCAGTTTTCGCTTCTGTTTTCTTTGCCCTCGACACAACCCCTCCTATGGTCTTCGCTTTTGTTGCGCCAGGGGCTGAAGTCTTCATTTTCTTGGCTTTTGATGAGGGTGTTGCTGTCTTGGTTTTAGAAGAAAGAATTCTTACTGTCTTCGATGATGACCTGCCAGAAGGCCCAACATCATCAACAGGACGCTTTGTCCTGATAATTTGCCCCTCAAGCAGTTGTAAATTCAACAATTTCTTTGCTGATCAATATCAACAGACATATACAGACAAGCTACTCAAAAGATGATTTACCTTTTGACTTTCTTGTCTTATGTTGTCACTACTGTTGACCAGGATCTGTGGTCGGGGTGAGCCTAGTACTCCATCTATCACTACATTGTGCAGCTTCAGAAGACTGTTTGTCCTCTTGTCGATCTCAGAAGAGGACAACGCTGTTTGTCATAGCAATCATTTAATATGACATCAGATTATCAACAAGTTCACATATTTTATAAGTAAGAAGACTTACCATTGTGTAATACAAGGTGTTATCCACCATGGAACACACCTCCCAGGCTGAATGTTCTCTCTTCTTTAGAGGGCTCATCCTATTCTTCACAAACTCGCAGATTATGTCTCGTGCGGTCAGTCCCTGATGGACTAAGTGAAGAATCACCTGGACTTGCTTCTGTAAATCTTGGCCTATGGTGGGAGCAGAGTCCATTCCGCTGGTTCTCTCTGGCCGCCGATTCTCGAACCAGAGGTTGCTTTTCGCTGGTGTGGCGCAATAGAACCATCTTTGGTTCCATCCGTGCACCGAATCACATAGAGAGAAAAGGGATAATCTTTCTTCTCCCTTAGACGAAAATATACACATCCTATTGCGCTAGCACTCTTTGACCATGCAGAAAAGTAAAACCACCGCAAAACCCCAACGAATGCCTTGTATAGGTGCTGGAAAATGGGTAAAATCAAAATAGAGTTGGGGGATTTACCAACTCCAGATCAAAATGTGCAAGGATGTCCTAGAAAAATTTGCTTTCTGGAAGACAGAATCGACATCACAGGAAGTCTTCAAAGATCACCAGTTCATTTTCTTGAACGATTGCGGTTTCTTCTTGTTTCCCCGCGGGCCGCTAGTTGATGAGCAGCTGAGAGGGAAGAATCTCTTCTGTCTCGAATGCTGCCAAGCTCTCACTGTCACAATGGCTTGATCGGCTCTAGGATGCCATCTCAGTGATGAAATCTTTGGAAATATGAGGATTTTTTGATGGTGGTGTTCGCAACGATGAGAAACAAGGGTTTTTTGCGGCGGAGTAGCAAATATGAAAGAGGGTTTTCTAAAGCTTCTCAACCAAGGTAACTCTGTCGACGATTCGGACTCGGGGTCCTCAGCCGAACTTATGCAAAATTTATAATAGTGAGACCTTTCAGGGTGACCCTCCAGGAAGGTATGTAGAACTATGGAGAACTGGAGCACAGAGAAATTTATACAAGTTCGGGCCCTCGATGGTGGGAGTAATAGCCCTATGTCCTGTTGGGATTTCACTATACGTAGTAAAGATTTACAAGATGGCAGGAAAAGACCTTCACAGGCGAAGGTTTTTCCTATGTAAGTGTACAGAAAGAAGCCAGGGAGGCTTATAAAAACTATCTAATCTAGGCCGTAGACTTGGCTGTTTGAGTCGTGTATTGATCTCTTGATCGATCTCCCCCGTTTGATACATCATGCCGCCCTTTTATACTGTTTGAAAGGGCGCCAAGTCGTAACTGCATCAAGCAGTTGCTTGGATGCGGCTTGGAGAACCGCTCTTAACTCCCACGCAGGTTTAACACGTGTTATTTGTGGATAAGTACACGTATTAACCTCCTGACGGTTGATCCCCACGTGGAAGAATCTTCGTGATACTTCGGGATACTGGGGGTAGTGCCCAGCAGGCACATCTACCAGCTGCCTCCGTCGTGGCCGCAACAGGGCCTTCAACGAGACCTCCTGTCATCCCGGAAGATGTTTCTTTCCGGGAATTCACAAAGGTATGATGAACTTCTTTTTTGGTGCCTGGATTGTACATAGGACATCTTTAATTTCTTTTTGCATCGCAGGAACTATCCCGGATGACGGCCAGGTCGCATGCTATGATAGCGAGCATTGAGGCCATACAAAAAGAGCGAGACAACTTGCGCAGGTAAGGATCATTACTCTTCAACTTGTATAGATACAAATTGGTTATGGCCACTCCTTCTGTTCTGTCACAGAGAGGTGGCGTTTCTGAAGAAAGAAATGGCCATGGTCAAGCTTCATTTGATCTCTGTGGCTTCAAACCAAGGGATCGAGATCAACAAGCTGCGGTCACAACTCTCTGGTAAGTCGATTCCTGATTAGGAAGACTTAACTTCATAACATGTGAGTAACCCTTTCTCTTACTGCAGCGCAAGCAGGTCAAATAAGACAACTCAGTCAGGACAAGGTGATCCTCCAGGGCTCTATTCAAACCTCCGAGAAGGCGAACAGAGAGCTGAGCCGGTCGATCTTCGAAAAGCTAAAGACGGTGGCTCGTCTCCTGAAGGCTGATGTGGTCGAAACCACAAAAGATAACCTCAGCCAAAATGACTGGTCTACACTAGTCATTGCCCAGGCGGAGTCACTTCTCGAGTATCGTCCTGAAGATATACGGCGACGAGAAGAGGCGATCAGAACCAGGGTTCGGTCAGCCGCTTCCGCCATTCTCAGTCGATTTCGACTTCACCATGGCCCAGATGCAGATCTGAATCCATTGGTGGGACCGGTTGAGGTCGAGAGTGAGGAACAATTGGAGGCCGTCATGGAGGAGGTCAGACCCCTTGTAAATAAGCTCCTGACTGAGCCTGGGATCGAGTGATCCCTATATCTGTATAGAAACAGTTATGTATAATGCAATGTATGTTGAAACTCATTTTTGAAAATGAATATATTCTCAAATATATTCTTGTTTTATGTTGTTTCATATTATAAACATATCCCCCCTAGCCTCCGCCTGTGATTGTAGATACTGAAGACTTAGTATTACAAACGCAGGAGGAAAGTGATTATAACGACCAGGGATGTGTGATCGAACCAGCAATTATGATCAGTGCAACGCCTAGCCTTGTTTGCAAACCAGCAGCCACTCAGATGAACGAGGACTTGCCAGAAAGCCCCGTGTGCGTTGAGAAACGGCTTATTTAGGAGTGACTTGTCTGGAAGCGGTCATGAGATTGGCCAGCGAATTCGGCTAGAACGTTGTAATGATATAACCGCCGGCGACCAGCCCCCGAGTCGAATTCGCAGTTCATGGGCATGAAGGGAAATATTCATCGTATGAAATCAAAACATTTTTTGTTTTATGAAAAAATGCTAATTGAACAGGAAAAGGGATTGAGTAATTACACGTACAACTTGCGAAGTTGATCGATGTTCCAAGTATTGGACAGAATTCGGCCGTCCTCCATGGCTAACCGCGCGGATCCTGGTCGCGGCACTGAGACAACAGTGTAAGGGCCTTCCCACTTCGGGCAGAATTTGTTGCGATTAGACTGGTCTTGAATTTTTCGTAAAACCAGGTCACCCACGTGGAGACTACGTGGTCGCACCCTTTTGTTATGGTACTTGCGCAAAGCTTGCAAGTATGCCGCCGACTTGATCAACGCGCAATCACGCCTTTCTTCTAAGAGGATGAGATCCTGTGATCGCCGTTCGGACTGATCAACTCGTTCGAATTGTTCTGTCCGAACGGACCCAATACTAACTTCCATAGGCAACACAGCCTCGGCCCCATAGACCAGATGGAAGGGCGTCTCACCGGTGGCTCGACTAGATGTAGTTCGCAGTGCCCATAGAACGGTGTAGAGCTCGTCTGCCCAAGCCCCCGAGCGAGTCTTAAGGCGATCAAAAACACGCTTCTTGATGCCTTGCAATATCTGGCCGTTGGCCCGTTCCACAGCACCATTGCTCTGTGGATGCGCCACCGAAGCAAAGCACACCTTGGTTCCGATCTGATCGCAGTAGTCCAGAAAAAGACCACTAGCGAACTGAGAACCATTTTCTGTGATGAGACGGTTTGGAACACCGAATCGAGCAACAATGCTCTTATGAAAGAACTTTTGTGCTGCTATGGCGATAATATTTCGTACCGGTTCGGCCTCAATCCACTTTGTAAACGTGTCAATGGCTACGAACAGAAACTTGTACCCATTGACCGCTTGTGGCATAGGACCAACAATGTCCATCCCCCATACCGCAAAAGGCCATGCGAGGGGGATAGTTTGTAATGCATAGGCAGGTTGATGAACCTGTCTTGCGTGGAATTGACACTGAGGACACATCTTGACCATGTACTTGGCATCATCAAGTGCTGAAGGCCAGTAGAATCCTTGCCGAAAAGCTTTTCCGACCAGTGTTCGATATGACTCGTGCACACCGTATACACCGTCATGTATCTCTTTAAGAGGGATTTACCTTCCTCTTGAGATATGCAACGCATGAATACTGCTTGAGTACCCTTTCTATACAAAACCCCATCTATGAGCTTGTACAGACGCGCTTTTTGAATTAACCGATCGCTTTCGGTTTCATCCTCGGGTAGGGTCCCATGTTCAAGATAGACTCTCAATGGATGAGTCCAATCCTGTTCCTGACCGAGGTTGGTAACGCAGGCTGTTACCGGATCATCCTCGACCAAAGTCATGATTGAAGGATGGTCCAAGTGTTCAATGAACACTCCTGCCGGAGCGGATGTGTGTGAGGACCCAATTTTGGATAATTAGTCTATGAGAATGTTGTCCTTTCGCGGGATATATTGGACTTCGAAATGACTGAAGTGTTTTTCCAATCTCCTCACTTCCCCCAGGTAATGAGCCACTATCTCATCGGAGGTGCTGTACTCCTTGTTTACCTGGTTTACGACTAGCTGTGAGTCTCCCCTCACCACTAATCGACGGACTCCGAGGAATTTTGCTGCCCGGAGCCCTGCAAGAAGACCTTCATACTCTGCTGCGTTGTTGGTCGCAACAAAGTGTAGTTGGATGACATACTTAAGCTGTTCGCCCTGAGGCGTGACTAAGACCACTCCAGCCCCCGAGTGTTGAAAACTGCGGGAACCGTCAAAGTACATTGTCTAGTGATCGGGGCATTCCAATTCCTCGGGCATCTGCACGGGTGGCTCAGGGTTGGTCCATTTGACCACAAAGTCGGCCAAGGCCTGAGACTTAACCGCCGTGCGGGGCGTGAAATGGACATCAAAAGCACCGAGTTCGACCGCCCATTTGGCGATTCGACCAGATTTCTCTGGATTTCGGACAATATCCCCCAAAGGAAAGGAGGAGGGTACTGTGATCTCGTGAGCTTGGAAGTAGTGTCGTAGCTTACGGGAAGCCATCAGTAGCGCATAAAGTATCTTCTGGACCTCAGGGTAACGCTCCTTAGGACCATGAAGCACTTCACTCACATAGTAGAAGGGTCTGTGTATCCCTTCCCTATCCGCGATCAGGACAGCGCTGACCGCGTGCGGTGTGGCCGCCAGATAAAGAAGCAATGGTTCTCCTTTGTCGGGAGACACCAACACTGGCGGACTGGATAGATATGACTTTACCTCCTGAAACACTTTCTTGGCCTCACCGAACCATGTGAAATTGTGATGCTTCCGCAAGGGTCTGAAAAAAGGTAATCCTCTTTCACCTAGTCGCGATATGAAACGACTTAAAGCCGCCATGCGACCAGCCAGGCGTTGAACATCTTTCATGGTCGAGGGCGACCTCATTTGTTTGATGGCCCTGATTTTCTCAGGATTGACTTCGATGCCTCTGGAACAAACGAGGAAACCAAGAAGTTTTCCTGAAGAAACCCCAAAAGAGCATTTCTCCGTGTTTAATATTATTGCAAAGTGGTTCAAATTACAGAAGGTTTCAGCGAGATCGTCCAAATGGGATGATCTCTTAGAACTTTTTACAGCCAGATCATCTACATATGCCTCGAGATTACGCCCTATCTGGGAAAGAAAGGTCTTTTCCATCAAGCGCTGGTTTGTGGAACCTGCGTTCTTGAGACCGAATGGCATTCTGACGTAGCAGTAGGTGCCGAACGGGGTGATGAAGGTAGTTTTCTCTTCATCTTCTTCTGCCATGCTAATTTGATGATATCCTGAGTAAGCGTCCAGGAAGCTCATCAGTTCGCAACCCGCGGTTGAGTCGACCAACTGGTCGATGCGGGGAAGGGGAAGTCGTCCTTCGGACAGGCACTGTTAAGGCTAGTGTAGTCGACGCACATGCGCCACTTGCCATTTGACTTGCGGACCATGACCGGATTGGCGAGCCATTCCGGATGATCGACTTCACGAATAAACCCGGCCTTTAGGAGTTTGTCCAACTCCTCTTGGATGGCTTCCTGTCGGTCAACAGCAAAACGCCTGAGCTTTTGCTTTATTGGTCGTTGTCCAGGTCGAATTGCTAACCTGTGCTCAATTACTTCCATTGGGACACCGGGCATATCGGACGGTTTCCACGCAAACACATCTGCGTTAACCTGGAGGAAAGTAATGAGATCGAGTTCCTATTTGTCATCCAGTCCTGATCCGACCCGAATTTTCTTGGATGGATCATCTGGGTACAATGGAACAAATTTGAGTTTCTCATCTGGTCGAGGAGCAGCCTTGATCGCGTCGGTGGCGACGGTGGCAACCTGGGCGTCCCGGAGGGGAAGTTGATCGACCATCTCCAAAGATAGCCGGTCGCACGTGAGTGCCACGTTGCGACTGCCTCGGACCGAGATGACACCTTTGGGGCCAGGCAATTTTCTGCACTGATAAGCATAGTGCGTTGCCATCATGACCTTAGCACGAGTTGGCCTGCCAAAGATTGCATTATAAGCCGAATCACAATCAATTACGTCGAAAGTAACCAATTCTGTTCGGAAGTTATCCGGTTCTCCCAGTGTGACCGGGAGGACCACTTGTCCCAACGGCATCATGGAGGGGCCTGGGATTATCCCATAAAATGGATGCATTATGGGCTTAATCTTCGAACGAGGAATTTGCATCTCGTCGAGTGCCTTGACCAATAAGATGTCAAGGGAGCTCCCTCCGTCGATCAGGACCCTGTCGACTCTCACGTTACTGATGATCGGGGTAATGACCAGAGGGAGCCTCAATGGTCGAGTAAGCCCCGCGGGACAATCAGAGCGATCGAATGTCAAAGGTGTATCCGACCAACGGGGGTATTGAGGTTCACCAAGGGATGTCTCCGTTTGGTTAACCTCTCGGTAAAAGGCTTTAAACTGCCTTTTGGAAACAAAAGAGGAAGAACCCCTGAAAATAACATTAATGTGATTTTGAGGTACCTGGTAGGACATCTCCTCGTCTCCGTCGGCATCTCTAAGTCCGCATGCTTGTTCTTTAGCCGGTATGGTCGGCATTGGTCCAACTCCCTGGTAGAAGTCATCCAATTGCTTCAACCAACTCCTGCAGTTCTTGAGGTCGTGGCCTGCGAAGTTGTGGAGTGGACACCACTTCTTGCCTTCCTGCGAATTAGTCGACTTTTTTGGCTGGTCGGCATTATGACCACCAGGAGCAGTTTTATTCTTAAATGAAGGCTTGTTACCTTTGGTCGAACGCGGCTTCTCTGTGACTACGACCTCGCGGTACTGTCCAGAGCGGTTCCTCTTCGACTTTTTTGACTTCCCACCGACGAAGATTCTGGTTTCTTGCTTGAATCTTCTTTCCTGGCGTCTTTGAAACCTGGTTGAGGTGGTAGGTCACCCTTATCGACCATCCGGTTCCATTCGACTGCTTCGGCCGCGTCGGAGTACCGATCGGCCATATCAAAAAGATCGGCCACTGATCGAGGAGGGTGGATGAGCAAGTCTTCGGTGAATCTCCGGTATCGAACGACATGTTTAAATGCCCTGGTAATGGAGCCATCAGATATGTTCGGGATGGTATTCCTCACCCCAACAAATCTCTTGACAAAATGACGAAGGGTTTCCGTCGAAGTTTGTCGTAGTCGATGAAGATCGTCCTCCTTACAAGCTTTTGATAACAGTTTTGGAAATTGCTGAGGATGGCGTCGCACAGCATTTCCCAATTGTAGATGGAACCCTCGGGCTGATTAAACAGCCAGGTTCTCCTAGGGGCACCAGGTGTTACCGTTTCTTCGTCCACTGGGAAACGCTCCGAAGGCAAAGAGGGGGTCTGGTCACGTCTGCGACCGCATGATCGTCGAGAAGAACTCGGAGCAGCATCGTAATGAGCCTGCGCATCTTGAAGAGCCTCAAGGGCAGTTCTGCGCATCTTGAAGAGCCTCAGCGGGGTAGTATGACGGACCAGACTCACCCTCTAGCGCATTAAGAACCTCGGTGGGTTCTGACCTTGCGCTAGTTGCTCCCTGATCGATGGACATGACCTGGAGAGATGATTCAACCTCTCGGAGATTTTTGCCTGCAACCTCCTCCATCGGAATAGGGTCGCTTGGAGAAGGCATCGGGACGTGAGCATAATCCTCGAGATCGAAATCATTCTCGGAATCATATACTCCAGCCATATTTCAGCGAACCTCCGGATGAAAATTAGGATGCCTTGAGAAAGGCCCCACGGTGGACGCCAGCTGTCAACGATTCGGAATCGGGGTCCTCAGCCGAACTTATGCAAAATTTATAATAGTGAGACCTTTCAGGGTGACCCTCCGGGAAGGTATGTAGAACTATGGAGAACTGGAGCACAGAGAAATTTATACAAGTTCGGGCCCTCAATGGTGGGAGTAATAGTCCTACGTCCTGTTGGGATTTCACTATACGTAGTAAAGATTTACAAGATGGCAGGAAAAGACCTTCACAGGAGAAGGTTTTTCCTATGTAAGTGTACAGAAAGAAGCCAGGGAGGCTTATAAAAACTATCTAATCTAGGCTGTAGACTTGGCTGTTTGAGTCATGTCTTGATCTCTTGATCGATCTCCCCCGTTTGATACATCATGCCGCCCTTTTATACTGTTTGAAAGGGCGCCAAGTCGTAACTGCATCAAGCAGTTTCTTGGATGCGGCTTGGAGAACCGCTCTTATCTCCCACGTAGGTTTAACATGTGTTATTTGTGGATAACTGCACGTATTAACCTCCTGACGGTTGATCCCCACGTTGAAGAATCTTCGGGATACTTGGGATATTCCTGTTATAGGAAAAGAATACTCTCACGTTCCCTGGTCAAAGATGCTCTGACCGCGCGATGTTGGTTGACCGCGCAACATCTTCGACCTTCTGTCCGCGCACAGCACACGAACTTCTGACCGCGCACTAGCTGTGATCTGATCGCGCAAAGCCTGCGACCTCGGGCTGATGCTTCCCAGAAACGACTTGAGTTCGCACCGCCGGGCACATGTCTGGCTCGAATCTGTCCTGAACCAACAGTGCATTTATTTGAACTGACTCGGGTGTCAATCCTCGTCAAACTCCTTTTATAGGCCCTAGACCACTACCTGTTGCATCCATTGTTTTATATTTTTCATAACAGGTTTTTTACGGGTTATACCCAAAATCATATCTTTAACCCTAATAGAATTTGAAACAAAATGAATCTTTTTGGAAACCGAAGAGTCATTTTTTTTCAAATTCGGGGGCCACAGAACAGATAATCATATTATAATTGAATTTTGTGGTCTCAGTGCTACCTGTGTTCTCAAAGTAATCTTGTGATCTCAGTGTCATTGTCACAAAGACCATGGATGTAATATGTTACCTGTGAATATTATGGTCGCAGAGACATTTATCTGGAATCATTTTATTCAAATAGAGATTATTGTCCTAGCTTTCTATGACCTAGATTTATGGTCATGGTAACCATGGATATAGTACTAATTACCTGCGGATGTTATGGTCGCAAAGACATTTACCTGCAACCATTTTTCACACAGAGATATTTACTCAAAGTCATATTGAGAAATGATTATAGATTATGCGTAATCATTAATCAAAACCTTTTCTGTGAAGAAAAAGAAAACATTATTTCTTACAATCTTTACACAAAAAAGGGATGCAGATGACCAAAGCGTCAACCTGATCCGAAAGTAAAGTGCAAAGCTCTCCAAGGAACAGATTATCATCTACAGGATTAATAGTAGCTGCCCCTAGAGAATCAACAACGTTCCTTAATCTAACGACATTGTCTTTTGTTGCGAGACTACAGTTAGCCCTAATGGCATCAGAGAGTTCCTTCTGCTCTCGAGCAAGGTCCCTCTCCATGTGAGCCTCTCTTGTGGCCTCACGCGCCCTATTATAATTCCCCTGCAGATGATCAATAGTCCTGAAAAGAGACTCAAAGTCTCGATTTTGCTTGTTGGATCTCTCTTGCAAATCCTCATTTTTTCCAGCAGGGAGTTGCATAGTGCAGTCCGTTCATTCAGAAGAACCTACATCTCTACAAGTTGCTTGCTAAGGACCCACAAGGCTTTGTCCTCCTGTACGTACATAAGTTAATTCTAGAACCATGCAACAAGTTTAATAAATGAGAATTATAACCTGGGTTGCTGGCTGGGTGGCAAAAGCTGAAGGTAAAATAGAAGTTGGATGCAAAACAGAACCTTAGGCTTCAGTGGTAGCCCAGACTTCAGTCTTCATCAATTTTTTCGATGAAGTTCCACTAGATGATCCTGCATCATCCCCAGATCGCTTCTTTGAAGATATTGAATTCTCAAAAACCTAAAGATTTCCAAAATGTGTTACTTTGGAAAATCTCAGGAACAAATTCACACAGATTCTTCAAAAGAGAATTACCTTTTGTAATGACTGTGCAATATCATCCTCTACTGCCAAATCCTCTTCCTCACTCTCCACAATTCGTTTAGAGTCTCGGTTTGCCATTAAGAGGAGAACAGAAAAGAGGATGAAAAGAAGTTCTAAAGACTTAACAAGTGAAAACTTGAAGATCCTAGAACACAAAGGTTAAGTATTTATAGAGCCCGGTGGCAACGATTCATATTCACAGAAGCCTCGAGTTCTTAAAAATGCACTTAAGTTTTACCTCAATTTTTTGTAGAAGACTTCATAATGACCTGTCAAACTAATCCTAAAGTTCTTCTTGGGAAAGAATCGGTGCACGGTGAGAAAAAGCAACAAGAGAAGGTGAAACGTCTAGTACTGTATTCAAGAATTTTAAAATTTTAAGTAATAAAATTTTTATCACTTCAAATTTGGGGGCTAGCTGACGATGATTATTACCTGAGCTAGTCATCAGTTCATTGAATATATCATGTTTAAGATATTTTGGATATGATATATGGCCCCATACACTAGCAGACATAATGGTTGCAGAGGTGGTTTCCTGTGAACCAGCAGGTCGCATGTTTAATACTAACCTATGGTCGTAGGATGTGCACGACTGTAGTATCTTGAAAGTTGTATTTAACTTGAGTAGTGTGTGAGTCTTCCAAACATAGTTCCACGGTAAAATAACTCCTTTCCCCACCTCCGAAGACAACCGTCGAGGAGTTAAGATATGTGGTTATCTAAAACCACATATATTAACTGGCAAGGAGATGAAGATAAAGATGTAGTTCTGTAACTACATCTTAGCAACCATCAAACTTCTCCAAACTACCTCATGTTGGCACCCTTTCGATCAATATAAAAGACAATAAGGGGGGGGGAGACAGAGGACAAGCTGCATTAGTTTCACAAGTACAAGCATACAGAGACAACGTATAACCGCTCTATGACCATTATATTCCGTTATTCCCATGATAATATGAGTTTCTCTTCACTGACAAGATAACCGTTGACAAGATGAGGATGGATCTGCAATTATCCATAGCCACACATCATAACCGGCGAACAACAATCGCCTGCAACTGTTGTACAACAACTGTTGGTAACCGCCAAGTGTCCCTTTATTGAAGCAACCGACGCCCTTTGGCAAACTATAAGAAGGGTTGAGAATTAGACAGAAGGGATGTATCGATGAATTGAGAGACAATACAAAAATTATAAACCTTGTAAACCATTATTCTGATAGTGAGAAACCAACAGGAGTAGGGTTATTACTCAGACTACGAGGGCTTGAACCTGTATAAACATAGTGTATCTTGTTCTATACTTATGGTGATTCCTTTTGGAGACTGATAGAAACTGTCCCCCTTTCTAAATATCATAAATCCGGTGTAAGTTCGGCTTGGGACATTGTTCCAATCGTCGACAAATTTTTCTTGTCTTTTTTCTTTGACAGTCTTGCCTGTTTTTGAGGTGAGCAGGAGGACAAATTTCCTCCTGAAGGTGTATAACACAGCTGCCGAAGGTGATGCCAACGCGCCAAGGCCACCGAGCGTGGTTGGCAATACTGACAATTTTGCCCAGGCACATCGAAAGGTATTTCTCTTTCGAGTGATCTGTTTACATCTCATTCTGGACAGAAGTTACCAAAGTAATTTATTTTGATTTGTATTAGCTGTTTGAGCGCCAAGCAGCCTAGATAGGTGAACCAGTGGAGATGTAGGATGCTCAAGCGATTCCACATTGAAGAAGCTGAAGAAGGCTCCACTTGTGACCAAAGGTTTGGTCAGGACTGGGGCCTTACAAATTCGACCATTCACTTCTCTCTCAACAATAGCAACAACCACTGTGGCGGTTTTGGGGCCTTCAGCCCTGTGTGCCATTACACCACCGGTCACGACCTCGGTGGCAACCACTGTGGCTACCACGGGTTCAGCTGCGCTTACAAGTGTCCCCGCGGTCATGACTGCTGTTGAGGCCATGGAAGTTCCTGCGACCGTGGGGGTGATCGCAGCTCCAAGCCAATTAGGCCCTGCTGCGATCTTGACCACAACTGACCCTCTGGTCACAACCACGCGGGATGTTACGGTAAGGGTTCCCACCCCTCAAACCTTACCAACTATGACTAGGAATTACCTCATGGTCGCACAGGGAGAGGGGAGCGACGTGGAGGAGGAACAAGGAACCTCCCTGTTTGCTGTGAGGAGGAGGTCATCAGCGACTCCTAATCAATCCTCTCCCATGGCGATTTCTTCGCTCTTGTCTCCCAGAGGAGAGGCTTCGAGTTCCCAAAACCTCTTGGGACTCAGCATCAGGTATGCATTCGGCTTTTCTCTAACTAGGTCACAATACGTAGTTAAAGATAATTTACCAAACTAGGAACTGGAAATATAGGGTTCCTTCGACTACTACAATGTCTGCTCCATGGTCGCGGCTGGACCATCTGCTACCACACCAGTGGTGACTACTAGGGTGGAATTATCCACTACGAGCAAGGCGGCAGCAGAACCAGCGGTTGCTGAAGTTGCACCTCCACAGGACATTGAGGAGGACCCTGCGACCATCATTGATGGTGTGACTCAAGATATCCAATCTACTGAACCAGCCAATGATGGAGAGACTAAGGTCGCAGCTGCGACTACGACCATGGGGACAACTGAACAGGCAGGTACATCTGCTCTCCCTCTAGTCAAAGAAATTGTGCCTCCCTCCCGTTTAGGAGAACAAGGAGAAGTGAGGACACAAGAAATGGCGGTCCAGTCCGACGAAATCTAGCGCCCTACCCCGAACTTGAACACTCAGTTCCAATTCTTAGATAAGGTAAGGCAGGTGCGTGATAGCCTGGCTTCTACCAGTCAAGCAGCTGGGTTTGCGAACCTCCCTGAGAGGTACCTTGAGAAGTTTTTACAGGTAAGTAAAAGTCTTTTACCTCACAACTTCACATGTTTCTTCAGGAATCTTCGTAAAATATTTCCTCTTTTGTTCTATTATTCAGAACGCTGCTCCTGATCCAGCCATGTTTGGCCTACTAGTGGAGCAAGTCAAGGTCGCACAAGCAGAATGCGACAAGTTAAAGCAATAAGTATCTTGCTTCAAATTCAATCCATTATAAACTGGGATAATAATTTATGTTGTCATAGGAAAATATCTGCTTTGCTAGAGGAGGTCACCAATGAACACAACAGCAAAGAGATTGCGATCATTGAGCGCTCTTCCCTGCAAAAAGAAATGGCCGAAGCCCAGAAGGTAAGCAGTGAAAGGCTTTCTGAAACTCTAGCGCTTGGGGACAAATTGAAGGACTCGAAGAACCAAATGGCAACCATGGAGCAGAAGGCCTTATTATACGATTCTCTCCAAGGAAAAATCGAGCGCCTTCAAATGGTTTGCACCCAATTGCAGACCAGGGTGGATGGTAAGTTCGTTTTGGTAGAAACTTACATTGCCTTTATGAACTTTATGACTTTCACAAACTCAATTGAATTCGTTTCTTTCTCTGCTCAGAACAAAGAGAAGAGAACACAAAGCTGGTGACGAGGATTATCACCCGAGCTAGTTATTTATTTATCATATTCAACATAATTCAGATATGATATGTAAACTTGTGTCCTAGCAACCATTATGGTCGCAGATGGCAGCTTCCTGCATACCAGAAGGTCACGAGCGGACAGAACTTGTTTATGGTCGCAGACTTTGCGCGACCATAAGGTCGTAGGCTATGCGTGACCAAGATGACTTGAGTGTGTTTGAGCTTTACCAGACATGTTCCCAAGTCTAAAGATAACTTCTTCTCCCACGAGTGAAGACAACCGTCAAGGAGTTAAGATGTGTGGTTATCTATAAACTGCACGTGTTAACCGGCGAAGGGATTAGGTGTAGTTATACAAACTGCACTATGGCAACCATCCAAAACTACCTCACATTGGCATCCTTTCATTCAATATAAAAGGATGGCAGATGTACGGTATGAGAGGACGTAGGACAAATAACAGACATTAGACAACAGAAGAGATCAAGAGATCAAAGACTTCGACAGAAGTATTGAGAGAGATTGATTAGCCTCTACAACAATCTCTCCTCCTTGTAAATTCTCTTATACATAGTGAAAGCCACAACAGGACGTAGGGCTATTACTCAATACTTTTGAGGGCCTGAACCTGTATAATTTCTCATGTCCCTGACTCGTACTTCTCTTAACTTCCCTGAGAACACCCTGAAAGGTCTCACACTTAACTCACAAATCTGCGTAAGATCGACTGAGGACCGCCGAGTCTGAATCGTCGACAGTTGGCTAAGGAGAAAAACTACTATGAACAAAAGAGCATTGAGCACGGAAACAATTTGGATAAACTCCAACAGCTCATCAGTCGCTTGAGGACAGCCAAAGAGAAGGCCGAAGAGACCGCAAAGCTTGCCCTTAATGAAAAGGGTGCCTTGGAAGAAATCATCAAAAGCTATGGTCTCACAGAAAAAGACACCTTCGCAAAGTTACAGGAGGTCACAAACATACTAAAGGCAGATGTTATCACTCCTAAGAAGGATGATTTTTTCCCTTGGTGAGTCTTGCAAGCTGGTCGCTGCACAAGCTGATCTCCTAGTCGCAAATGTTTCTGAAATTGCGAGGAGGCACAAAGAGGCGCTAAAGAATGATGTTATCTCTGTAGCCTCTGCCATCCTCTGTAAACATAGGCTTCACCATGGTCTGAATTTGAATCTAAACCCAGTGGTGGAAGACGTGACATTTGACAGCCAAGACTAGTTGGAGGCAATCATGGCTGAGGTTAGGCCTTTGATCGAAAAACTACTGTGCTACCTCGGCCTCTCTTAAAGATTAACTTTTGTTAAGATGTTCTGGAAAATTCAATGTAAACATATGTTATGATGAAATGAAAATACAATGCAAGTATTTACCTTATTATCATAGTAAAGTCTTTGTTTTATACCTTGCAAATGCATTATGAATGATTAGCAGAACAATGAATGATTACCATGCAAAGTACTTAGTTTTTTGACCCAATGCTATAGGTGTATTCCTCTAGCCCCCTCTTGCGACCAGTTATACTGGAAATCTATTATAGTGGTTGTAGAATAAGTCGCTTGGACTAAGGAGACAACTATGGTCGCAGAGACAACTAGCCTAGTTCAAACGAGTAAATTTTTTGCTAACTGGCAACTACTCGAATGATCTGAACATACTAGTAAGTCCCTTATGTGGTAAGAACTGGCTTAGAAAGTGATGTCTTAGCTAGATGCAATCATGAGTTTCCCAGCGAATCCATTTACACATCAAACCAAGAAACTTATCATATGTCATGACCAACCCCCGGGTATGACCCAGTAAAAAGTAAGGCTAAGAATGGGAATGCGACCATAACATAGAGTGATAAATATACTTCGTTGTTGATAAGAAATTCATAATGGGAACGAAATAAAAAATGTACACATAAAATTTACGTAACTAGTCTATATTCCAGGTGTTTGATAATATTCTTCCGTCTTCCATAGCCAATCGTACCGATCCTGGTCGCGGGATAGAGACCACAGTGAAGGGACCTTCCCACTAAGGAGAGAACATATTGTGACTAGACTGGTTTTGTATTTTCCTCAAAACCAAGTCCCCCACATTTAGAGTACATGGTTGCACCCTTTTACTATGGTATTTACGCAAAGCTTGTAAATATGTCGCTGAGCAGATCAGTGTTCGATCGCGTTTTTCTTCAAGAAAGGTAATATCGTCTTCGCATTTTTCACTCTGATTTATGACATCTAAGTGATCCACGCGAGCAGAGCCAGGTTTAATTTCAATTGGCAACATGGCTTCTACACCATAAACCAGTTGGAAAGGTGTTTCATCTGTGGCCCTATTGGATGTAGTGCATAATGCCCATAGAACAGAGTGAAGTTCTTCTACCCAAGCCCCCAAGCGTAACTTAAGGCAGTCAAAAACACATTTCTTAACCCCTTGTATTATCTGCCTGTTGTCACGTTCAACTGCACCATTACTCTGTGGATGAGCAACTAATGCGAAACATATTTTAGTCCCAATGTGTTCACAGTAATCCGAAAAAGGACCACTGACAAATTGGGATCCATATCTATTATGAGACAACTTGGAACATCAAATCGTGTCACAACATTCTTTTGAAAGAACTTCTTCGCAGCAGTGGTGGTAATATTTTGGACTGGTTCAGCCTCAATCCTTTGGTAAATGTATCAATGGCTATGAACAAGAACTTGTATCCATTGATCGCTCAGGGCATAGGACCCATGATATCTATTCCCCATGCGATGAATGGCCAAGTTAAGAAAATAGTTTGTAATGCATATGCTGGCTAGTGGACCTGCCTATCATGAAATTGACACTGTGGGCATATTTTGACCAATTGCATAGCGTCATTAAGTGCTGTTGGCCAATAATAGCCCTGTCGGAAAGCTTTTTTGACCAGTGTTCAATAGGATGCTGTGCTCCGCACATGCCTCGATGAATCTCTTTTAGAAGGGATTTGCCATCTTCTTGAGAAATACAGCGCATCAACACTTCTTGAACGCCTTTTTTGTACAAAGTTCCTTCAACCAATCTATACATTCGCGCTTTTCTAACTAACCGATCACTCTCGGTTTTGTCCTCGGGCAGGGTCCCATGTGCGAGATAATTCCTCAATGGTAGGATCCATTCTGCTCAATGCTCGAGGGTGGCGACGTTAGTCATCACTGTTGGTGCCTCTGTAATGGTCGCTATCGAGGGCTATTTTAAGTGCTCAACTAACACTCTTGCCACGGTGGATGCACGTGAGGAACCAATTTTTGATAATTGGTCTATGAGAATATTGTCTCTTCGCGGAATGAATTGGACTTTGAAGTTTTTGAAGTATTTTTCCAATTTCCTCACTTTGTCCAAGTATAGAGCCATTATCTCATCAGAACATTGCTATTACTTTTCACCTGGTTTATGAGTAGCTGTGAATCATCCTTCAGTACTAATCGATGGACTCCAGGGGATTTAGCTGCTCAAAGCCCGGCAAGAAGACCTTCATACTCTATTGCGTCATTCGTAGCAACAAAGCGTAATTGTACAACATACTGGAGTTGATCCCCCTGGGGCGTAATTAACACCGCTCCAGCCCCTGAGTTTTTGAAACTCTGAGAGCCATCAAAATACAACATCCAGTGGTCAGTATCCTGTGAATCCGCTTTTGGATATCGATGTACCTGTCCTTTGGTCCATTTAATACCTCGATTACATAATAAACTGGTCGTTGCACTCCTCTCTCTGCGACTAGAACAGTGCTGACCACGTGGGAGGTAGCAGCCAAATAGATGAGTATTGATTGTCCCAAAGTTGGGGAAACTATTACCAGAGCACTGGCTCAATACTCTTTTACTTCTTGAAAGGCTTTATCGACTTCGTCCGACCACTGGAAACCATTGTGCTTACATAGGACCTTAAAGAAAGGCAATCCATGTTCACCCAACCTCAAAATGAAACAACTTAAAGCCACCATTCGACCAGTTAGGCTTTGTACCTCTTTCGTGGTCGAAGGAGGTCGCATTTGCTCAATGGCCCAAATTTTTTTGGGATTAACCACAATGCCTCGTGAACAAACAAGGAAACCCAAAATTTTACCAGAAGAAACTCCAAAGGAGCACTTTTCAGGATTCAACTTTATTCCATGCTTATTCTGGATACAGAAAGTTTCAGCCAAATCATCTACATGGCTAGATCTTTTAGCACTCTTTACAACTAGATCATCAATATAAGTTTCTAAGTTATGCCCTAAATTGAGATTGAAAGGTCTTTTGCATCAAGCGCTGATATATCGAACCTGCGTTCTTGAGCCCAAATGGCATTCTGACATAGCAGTACATGCCAAATGGTGTGATGAAGGCATTTTTCTCCTCATCTTCTTCTGCCATCCTAATTTGATGGTACCCTGAGTAAGCATCCAGGAAGCTCATCAATTCACAACCAGCTGTTGAGTCGACCAACTTGGTCGATACAGGGAAGAGGAAAATCATCCTTCGGGCAAGCAACATTGAGATTGGTATAATCAACGCACATGCGCCACTTACCATTAGATTTCAGGACCATGACTGGGTTTACGAGCCATTCAGAATGGTCAACTTCACAAATAAAGCCAGCCTTTTGGAGTTTATCTAACTTTGAATGAATGGCATCTCTCCGATTAGAGGCAAAGCATCTGAGCTTTTGTTTTATTGGTCGCTGTCCAGGCTGAATTGCTAGCCTGTGCTCGATCACTTCCCTTGAAACTTCATGTATGTAGGATGGTTTCCGCACAAACACATCTATGTTAGCCTGGAGGAAAGTAATGAGCTCAAGTTCCTATTTGTTCTCCAATTCCGACCCAATCCTAACAGTTCTGGTTGGGTCGTCTGGGAATAGGAAAACTTGTTTAAGTTTTTTGTCCAATCGCGGGGTTACCTTGACCGGATCTGTCTTTTTAGCTTTGGTCACAACATTGACATCCCTAAGGGGAAGCTGATCAACCGATTCCAACGAAATGCGATCGCAAGTGAGAGCCATATTCTGGCTGCCCCTGACTGTGATCACACCTTTTGGTCTTGGCACTTTGATGCACTGATAAGCATAATGTGTTGCTGCCATAAACTTGGTAAGTGAGGGCCTACCAAGAATTGCACTGTATGCTAAATCAAAATCAATTACATCAAAAATAATCAATTATTTTTGAAAATTCTCTATTTCTCTGAGCGTTATCGGCAGTACAATCTGGCCGATAGGATTCATGGAAGGACCATGAATGATCCTAAAAAATGGGTGGACCACAGGTTTAATTCTTGAACAAGAGATTTGCATCTCATCAAGTGCTTTTGCAAAAAGCAAGTCGAGAGAACTACGTCCATCGACTAGGACTTTGCTCACTTTTGCATTGCTAATCGTGGGAGATATGACCAGAGGAAGTCACCGTGCTCACGACAATCCCCTAGGGTAGTCTTCCCAGCTAAAGGTCAGGGACGTCTCTGACCAGCGAGGGTATTGAGGCTCTCCTGGTGTAGCTTGAATATTATTAACCTCTTCACGAACAGATTTAAAATGGCACTTGGACATATAGGACAAAGAACCACCAAAAAATAACATTAATATTTCTACGTGGTCGCTTAGTGTCCACCAGAACGAGGTTTATTATTCTTGTATGGAACTTTGTTACCTTTATTCTGTGGTCGCTTTTCCATGTTCGCGACCTCTCAGAGGCGGTTTGTTCCATCCTTTTTTATATTTTTGATCTTCCTGCCCGTAGATGATCCAAACTTCTTGGTAGTATTTTCTTTCTTTTCAGAGTCTAAACCAAGCTGGGGTGGTAAATCACCCTCATCAACTGACGAGGATTGTTACCCGAGCTAGTTCAGAATAAATGCACGTCTGGGACAAGATAGATTCAAACCAGGTAAGTGTCCGTTGGTATGATCTTAGATGTCTTGAGAAGCGCAGACACATGGTCACAGGCTTTGCACGATCAGGCCGCAGACAGTTGCTGTCAGGAGCCCGTATGCGATGCGCGGATAGAAGGTTGCAGATAATAGGTGGTCAGATAACTGCAGACAATACACGGTCAGAATACTCTCGACCAGGAGATGTGGGGTTGCTTAGGCTCTACGACGAGCATATCCCGAGTACCCCGGAGATTCTTCCACGTGTGAAGACAACTACCAGGAGGTTGATATGTGCGGTTATCTCTTAATTGCAAGTGTTAAGCCTGCGTGGAAGTTAAGTGCAGTTGCCAAAACTGCACTCGAGCAACCGTTCGAAGCCGTTGTGCGTTGGCGCCCTTTTGACCAGTATAAAAGGGTGAGCAAATGCACCAGACGGGAGAAGGAGACAAGAGATTGGGAACAGATCAACATTGACAAGTTTCCATAGACTAGTTTTAGCAGTGTTTTACACAACCACACGGAAAAGATCTTCGCCTGTGATGATCTTTTCCACAACTTTGTAATCTTTTTTCCTACACATAGTGAAATCCCAACAGGACATAGGGCTATTACTCCCACCATCGAGGGCCCAAACCTGTATAAACCTTTTCGTGCTCCAACCGACTTTGGCTCATCATCCCTTCCCGGAGGGACACCCCGAAAGGCCTCATAACTCACAAATTATGCATAAGTTCGACTAAGGACCCCGATTCCGAATCGTCAACAGCTGGCGCCCACCATGGGGCCTTTCTCAAGGCGTCCTTATTTCTATCTGGAGCATATGATTCCGAGAATGACTTCGATCCCGAGGATTATGCTCACATCCAGATGCCTTCACCTAGTGATCCTGTTCCGATGGAGGAAACCGGAGGCGAAGATGTCCCAGAGGTCGACTCGACCACTCAGGTCATGTTCATTGACCAGGAGGCGAATAACACAGAACCAGAGCCCACTGGGGTTCTTAATGCGTTAGGGGTTGAATCTGGTCCATTGTAGCACCCTGCTAAGGGTAAGAACGATGTTGACCAGGAGGTTAGCCCGGGGAGGTGTGACCCTGATAACCTCCATCGTCTCTTTGATTTTGAGTCTGACTCTGTAACACCCTGAGTTAGGGGTGAAAATTTCCTTTTTCATCAATAACATGCATGCATGTATCAGTAGTAATAGCCAGATCAGTATCTATCCTAAGCCCTAAAATCTCCAAAATCTATCCTGTGACCTCAAATCAAGATCAGATTATTCAGATGTGATCTATCAGTTACTTTGAACTTAAAAGTCTTCAGAACCTAGATCCAATTCTATCTCTAACTCCCAGAATTATCAAATCCTTCTGTTTTCGAAAACAGAAATACCTTATATTACCCAAATACCCTAAGTCTCAGAAATACAGATTTAATCAAAATCTTGACCAAGTTCAGACCAGATTATTCCTGGAATATGATCATGGGTATGTCAACACGTTAATATAAAAAGTTGACAGCCATATTTCATCATCTAGACTCTTTTCACAAATCAGTCCAAAAGTTATCGCAAAATAGTCCTTATCTGATATCTGAAAACCCAGAAAGGCTAAAATCTCCAGATTAACTCCAAATTCAGAATTTCTTCAGCAAATCTTCTCGAAATGCTATTTGCCACAAGTTTCTCTTCTGTGCAGATATCAAAATCGAACCCTAAATGCCAGAATTCAAAATCGACAAAACTCAAATTCTAATTTACCCTAAATTACCCTATTTTCAGTTTGTAACAAAAACTATTCAAATGTACCAGATTTTATCAATTATCATTGCAAATTAACCTGTTGAATATAATCTGCCAGATTAATGAAAGCAAATTCAGTTTAAACCTTCCAGAATTCCAGATTTACAATTCAGTCCAAAACTCAAAGAATTGAAACTGCAGTTCAGTCCAAATTTCGACCAGGCCAATTACTGTGCGCACGACCAGGAACCGCCGTGCTTGTGCGCCGTGGTTGCTCATCGCCGGTGAGGCTTCGCCCGCGCTCGTGACCGTGCTTGCCGGTGCGCACGTGTCCTCGCTCCAGCTAGTGCCGTGGCAAGGCCGCTGCTACGTCGACGACCAGCGCTGCTCCCGCGCGCGATCAACGGCTTTTTGTCAGCAACTCCTCGCCACGTCACGTTGCCGCGCCAGTGTTGTCGCCACCGCCTGCTACAACCTTGCCAGGTCCCGATGAGGCGACACTGTGATCAGCTGCAAGCTTGTCGCCGTCGCATCACCGTTCTTCGCTGTGTCTTCGCCGCTGTTGCTCCAGCACGCAACCAATCGCATCACCAACTGCCAAATCAATTCACTGCTCCCTCCTTGCAAGCTTCGCCTGGTCTATTTAAACCCCACTGTGCTCAGCAACTCCCTCACACCTCACTGGAAATCAGCCAAGTCCCAGGAATTCCTGTTTCAGTCATCTTCTCCGGCGAGCCGTCGAGGAGGCTCACGGTGCCAGCGCTCCACACTTAAATTCCTGCCAAATTAACAACATCAGTGAGTTCCCCTACTTATCCTCTCTGTGTGATATCATTTAATTGTTCTCCGGTGGACTCTAACGGCGATGATCGCCGGAAATGGCTGAAAATCGAAGATTGCCCTGTTCCGGCAATGCTGGCCAATCTACCCCGAATTAGCCCTCGATCCTGTAAACAAAATTGATCTGTAGGTTATTTCAAGCAAGCCTGTAAGCTTAGAATCCCTAATTAAACATCATTCGAAGCTTTTCTCTAAACCGAGCTTCACCAGAAACCGGCGATCGTCGCCAGGCTTCTCCGGTGATCCTCCGGTCAATTTGATGTTACCAGAAGCTTCCCTATACCTCCTAGATGCTCTCCAAGCAAGGAATTTAGTTCTCTCGGCCTGTAGCAGAAACCCCCAACTGGCAGTGTCTCTTCTCCGGCGCCGATGATTGGAAAAGTGATCCCGGCCATTTCAGCCCTCGAAACCTTGTCATTTAGATGTACCTTAGCCTCCTGAGCATTTTTGTCTTCTAGCCCGACACCTAGATCGGCCTAGATTGGAAGTTACAGCCATGCCAAGTTTGTGTCCAGAACTGCTCCAATGCAGCCAGTTCATCTCTGTTCATCATCAAATTTCTTGCTTTCCAGCCATTTCCTGCCCTAGATCCTGTTGACTTAATTGTTCCTGTTACTCAACCCTACCTCCCAGACAAAGTGGTGCATCATTTGGAGCTCCAGATCAAAAGTTATGCTAAGCCCTAATTTTTGGCATTGTCAGCTCTATGCCAGAGCTTGCCAGCCAGTGGCATTGACCTTGTTTACCCACTTCTGGTTGTGTAATTTGAAAACCACTTTGTCCACTAAATTTGTAGAGTTGTGATCTACATTTTATTCTACTACCACAAGTTGAGATAACCCCTCTATCATTCATCGACCCTATGTCGATGCTTTGAACCGAATGTCGACCTAAAGACGTTCGCTGTTTTTGAGCGAACTAGTCGCAACCTTGATATCATTCTGATATTTTGAGACATTTGGAACCTTGTAAACCTTTGACAGCTAATCTTAACATTGGTTTCCTTAACTTAACCCTAATCAGCCTCTAAAACCAATCATTTCAGAATCATCAAGACTTCATCTTTGCATCATTGCATATAGTATAATAATGTATGGAAAAGATTATGATTATTGGTTGTTTGTTTGATTGGAGAGCAGATCAAGAGCCCGAGTTCGAGGACTTCATTGCGGATCCGACGTCAACTGCTGTATTTTACGACGCGGAAGGCAAGTCATATCCTTGGTCATCTTGAACCTATATTTTAAATGTTGCTATAATATAACCTTGAATATAGGCAATATTGCATGTGAATGATTGAGAATGGTTGATTTATCAATTGGCAGTACTAGACTGGTTATCTGTGTAATGTGAAATAAAACAAGTTTTGAGCCATGAACTATTATATGTATCTATATACTTATATTCATGAAATAAAACCCTAGTCGTGACCAGAAAAATGGTATGGATGGCTGTAGCACTGGAGGTGCTAGACTGCAAAGGAATGCAGGCACTAAAGGTGCAGGGTTGTGGATGGTCTGGTCACTGGCATATAAGGACTAGAACCTTGTGTTGTGCGTCTAGTGGCATGAACAACGTGCTAACCGCAAGCCTGGTATGGGACAGGCCTGAACAAGTAATTATGTGGATCGCACATGAAACCCCTGCATGAGATGTGTTGTGATGCACGATAAACACGGAGCGCGGCTCCCACACATATCACTGAAGGTGATCAAGCACGCTGACCCAGTAATGGGAATAAGCAAAGGGGTGGAGGTTTGGATACAACCTGCCACAACTGTGCCTCGCTGAGAGCCACAGGGTCGGGGGTGAATTGTAAGTGATACATAACAAAAGTTCTTGTTATTTCCACCTTGCCGCTCACAGTATGAAGTGAGTCAGGGGTCCAATCATTTTGTTATGATAGGAAAGGTTTGAAAGTGGAATATCTTGCGGGTAAATTGGTACCTCTCTGCAGAGTTAAAAATGTATTCGAATACTCCGAGCTCCCGGGTTTATAGGAGTCTGCTGCGGTGGATTAAATCCACGGGGTGTGACACAAGTACTATTTTCTAAATAAAATATGTTTAAATCAAGATTACCCAAATGACATGTGTTGTCATGATAAGGAGTGCTGCCGTGGGCTGTCCTGTGTCGACGTGTCGCGGTAGTGCTATAATCTAGTGAACATGAATGATGATGTTACTTTATGAAAAGTGCTGCCATAAGATGAGATGAGAAAGGAAAAGATTATTTTACAAATATCCATAATTCTTGACTAGTCTAGGTTCATATCATCACTACTATATGTATCTACTCTTACCTATGACTTGCTGAGTACGTAAGTGCTCACCCTTGCAACATTCAACTCAATAGATGGAGCCTACTTTGATCACGATGATGGCACGGAGTACTACGTGGATCCAGAAGGAGGAGAATCAGTTCCGCCAGAACCCTGAAGTGTGTTGTTCTGCCGTCAACTTCTTTTGTGGGAGGGTCACCTATCTTCTGCTGTGTAGTTAAATATTTTGTTAAACCCTGAATGCCTTGTAGACTTTGTAATCCTCTTTATGTAATATTAAGGCCAGCAGGCCACACTGCTTAATATTTTGTGAGTACTCTGTTGCAATGTAATATACTCCTGTGCTTGACTCATCCTGGGAAGTCAAAGGTTTGTGAGAATGGGACTAGCTGCAGCGAGCTAGGTCTCTACAGGAGTAGTCGTTGTCCCAGTCTCGGGGCGCGACAGACTCAGAACAAACGGAGATATTTTCTCCATCGGCGACCTCACTCCCTAGACAATTCGTTGCTCTATCAGAAGAAACTCCCGATCAGCGGGCTGCTAGGTGAGAACAGGAACGCAAACAAAAGGAAGATCAGGATCGTGAGCAACAAGACAACGAACTTCGCAGAACAGCCCTAGAGGCTCTTCAAAATGCGCAAGCTTGTTACGATGCTGCTCCGAGTTCTTCCCATCGATCACGTGGTCTCAGATGCGACCAGACACTGTCTTTACCCCCGGAGCATTTCCCGGCGGATGAAGAAACGGTAACACCTGGTGCCCCTAGGAGAAGTACGCATGGCCGGCTTCGATCTATCGCGGAGGTCCTGCATAATTTTCCTCCTACGGTCACTGATGCGCAGAAACTGGCTTTTGCCATAATACTGGCGGAGAGGTTGGACGAGGTCGCATCAGAGGTGACCCCAACGGCCTCTTCCCGGTCAGTGACACATTCCCATGCCCGAGAGTACTCTAACCCTGGTTCTGGTAGACGCAATTGTCCACCACCAGCCCCATCTCAGCATGACAAAGCCAGGTGGGCAGAGGATTCTCATGATAGGGAACTAATTCCTATCCACTCTCGCTTGGGACCACGAGTGACCTCTCCTTTGCGTGAGGTCGCCCGTGATCAGGTCGGGAGTCGCAGGTCCATTCACGGTCCTTATGTTGGTTGCAAAGCTTTCTCACCCGGCCTTCGTGCGGTCGTTTGGCCAAACAAGTTCAAACCAGGGGTCATAGAGAGGTTTGATGGGACTCAGAATTCGTCCGAGTTCCTCCAAATCTACATCACTGCCATTCAGGCAGTGGACGGCGATGACTGGGTCATGGCCAACTACCTGCCTACAGTCCTCAAAGGACTGGGAAAAACCTGGTTGTTTAATCAATCGGAGGGTTCAATATATAACTGGGAAATGTTGTGCGATGCCATCCTCAACAATTTCCAAAATTGTTATCGGAAGCCGGGTAAAGAGGACGATCTCCATTGACTACGGCAAACTTCGACCGAAACTCTTTGCTAGTTTGTCAAGAGATTTGTCGGGGGGAGAAATACCATCCCGAACATATCTGATAACTCCGTTATCAGGGCATTTAAACATGTCATTCGATATCGGAGATTCACCGAAGATTTGCTCATCCATCCTCCTTGATCAGTAGCCGATCTCTTTGATATGGCCGATCGATATTCCGACGCAGCCGAGGCTATTGAATGGAATCGGATGGTTGATAAGGGTAACCTACCGCCTCAACTAGGTCTCAAGGATGTGAAAAGGGAGGATTCAAGCAAGAAGCCAGAATCTTCATCAGGGGGGAAGTCAAAGAAATCAAAAAGTAGTCGATATGGAGAATCCTCCGCCCGTAGAGAAGCCTCCATCAACCAAAGATAACAAATATCTGTTTAAAAATAAAACTGCTTCTGGTGGTCGTAGTGCCGACCAGTTAGAGAAGTCGAGTAACCCACAGGAAGGCAAGAAATGGTGTCCGCTCCACAACTCCGCAGGCCACGACCTCAAGAATTGCAGGAGTTGGTTGAAGCAGTTGGATGACTTCTAGCAGGGAATTAGACCTATGCCGACCTTACTAATTAAGGAACAAGCTTGTAGGCTAAGAGACATCGACCGGGATGAAGAGATGTCTTACCAGGTACCTCATAATCATGTTAATGTTATTTTCGGAGGTTCCTTCTCTTTTGTTTCTAAGAGGAAATTTAAAGCCTTTTATCGAGAGGTTAACCAAACGGAGACTCCCCTTGGTGAACCTCAGTACCCCCGTTGGTCGGATACACCTTTGACGTTTGATCGCTCTGATTGTCCTGTGGGGCTTACTCGACCATTGAGGCTGCCTCTAGTCATTACCTCGATTATCAGTAATGCGAGAGTCGAAAGGGTCCTAATCAATGGAGGTAGTTCCTTGGACATCTTATTGGTCAAGGCGCTCGACGAGATGCAGATTCCTCGTTCGAAAATCAAGCCCATAATTCATCCATTTTATGGGATAATTCCTGGTCCCTCTATGATGCCATTGGGACAGATGGTGCTCCCGGTCACACTGGGAGAACCAGCTAACTTCCGAACAGAATTAGTTACTTTTGATGTAATTGATTGTGATTCGACTTACAACGCAATCTTTGGCAGGCCAACTCTTGCTAAATTCATGATGGCTACACACTATGCTTACTAGTGCAGCAGGTTGCCTGGCCCCAAGGGTGTTATTTCGGTCCGAGGTAGTCGCAACGTGGCATTGACGAGTGATCGGCTATCCGTGGAGATGGTGGACCAACTTCCCCTCTGAGACGCCCAGATAGCCACAGTGTCCATTGTACCCAGATGATCCGTCCAAGACGATTCGGGTTGGATCAGGCCTGGATGACAAATAGGAACTCGAGCTCATTGCTTTCCTCTGGGCTAACGTAGATGTGTTTGTGTGGAAACCATCCGACATGCCCGGTGTCCCAAGGGAAGTAATCAAGCACAAGTTAGCAATTCGACCTGGACAGTGACCAATAAAGTAGAAGCTCAGGCGTTTTGCTATGGATCGGCAGGAAGCCATCCGAGAGGAGTTGGACAAACTCCAAAATGCCGGATTTATTCGCTAAGTCGATCATCCGGAATGGCTTGCAAATCCGATCATGGTCCACAAGTCAAATGGCAAGTGGCGCATGTGCGTGGACTACACCAGCCTAAATAGTGCCTGTCCGAAGGACGACTTCCCCTTCCCCGCATCGACCAGCTGGTCGATTCCACTGCGGGTTGCGAACTGATGAGTTTCCTGGACGATTACTCGGGATATCATCAAATTAGCATGGCAGAAGAAGATGAAGAGAAGACTGCCTTCATCACACCGTTCGGCACCTACTGCTAAGTCAGAATGCCATTCGGTCTCAAAAATGCAGGTTCCACGCACCAGCGCTTGATGCAAAAGACCTTTCTTTCCCAGATGGGGCGTAATCTCGAAGCTTACGTAGATGACCTGGTTGTAAAAAGTTCAAAAAGATCGTCTCACTTGGATGATCTTGCTGAAATCTTCTGTAATTTAAATTGATATGGAATAAAATTAAACCCGGAGAAATGTTCTTTCCAGGTTTCATCAGGAAAACTTCTTGGTTTTCTTGTTTCTTCTAGAGGAATCGAGGACAATCCTGAAAAAATCAAGGCTATCGAACAGATGAGGTCTCCCTCAACCATCAAGGATGTTCAGCGCCTAGCAGGTCGCATGGCGGCATTAAGCCGGTTCATATGATGACTAGGGGAAAAGGGACTACCGTGTCGACGATTCGGACTTGGAGTCCTCAGTCGAACTTATGCAAAATTTGTATTAGCGAGACCTTTCAAGATGACCCTCCGGGAAGGTATGTAGAAAAATAGAGAACGGGAGCACAGAGAAATTTATACAGGTTCGGGCCCTCGATGGTGGGAGTAATAGCCCTACATCCTATTGGGATTTCACTATGTGTGGTAAAGGTTTACAAAAGGGGAGGAAAAGACCTTCACAGGCGAAGGTTTTTCCTATGCAAGTGTACAGAAAAAAGCCCAAGAGGCTTGTAACTACTATCTAATCTAGGCCGTAGGCTTGGCTGTTTGAGTGGTTGAGATGTACTGAATCTCGCTTGTGTCAAAGACGTTGATCTCTTCCGATCTTTCGATCCCCCTGTTTGATACATCCTGCCACTCCTTTATACTGGTCGAAAGGGTGCCATGCCATAACTACATCAAACAGTTGTTCGGACGGTTGGATGCGGTTTTTAGAGAACCGCTCATAACCTCCACGTAGGTTAAACACGTGTTATTCATGGATAACCGCACGTATTAACTTCCCGATGGTTGATCTTCCACGTGGAAGAATCTCCGGGATACTTGAGATATTCCCGCTATAAGGATAGCCGGACAGGTAAAGTCCAAGTACTTTGGTCGAAAGTACTCTGACCGCGGGATGTTGGCTGACCGCGCGGGTATTGACTGACCGTGCGACATCCTTGACATTCTATTCGCGTATAGCATACGAACTCCTGACCGCGCGAAGTCTGCGGTCTGATCGCGCAAAGCCTGTGACCTCGGACTGATGCTTCTCAGAATAACTTGAGTTCGCACCGCCGGGCACATGTCTGGCTCGAATCTGTCTTGAACCAACAGTGCATTTATTTGAACTGACTCGGGTGTCAATCCTCGTCAGCTAGCCCCCAAATTTAAAGAAAACGAAGGGACGTGTTCACTTTAAATTTAAAGAAATGCATCGGATTATTAACCCGACTCTTCAAATCCCCCACTTAGTGGCGCACTAAGTAGGTCGGTTGGTTCCCCGAGACGGGCTCTGGGTATTATGTGACAGGTAATGATGGCGCTGTTGAAATGTTTTTTAACCCGAGGTAAAATTGTTAATGCTTTTAAAAACCCGAGGTGATTTAGAATGTGAATCGTCACCTTGATGGTTATAAATACCGGGTCTTTTGTTTTGCAAAACCTCACAACTTTCTTCTCACGGTTAGTCCTTTCTGAAGTCACCTTCATTCTTCTCTTCATACGCCTCCTGATGGCAGATCACAGCATCATCGAGATTGAAAGTGATGAAGAGGAAGTTTGCAAGCAAGAGCCTCAAATGCCTGAAGATCCATCTCCTTCAAGGAAGAAACCCAAGGTTGACGAAAGATCTTCCATCAGAGCAAAGGTAGAAGATGAGCAATCATCTTTTCTTCCTTCAGCTTTCTTCCCAAACATTCTCTGCTTTTGTTTGGGTGATCGATTTTCTAGTCGGCAAGAGGTGACTATGCGACCAGAAAGTCCTCAACTTGTGTTGGGGAAGCAATCTTCTGGTGGGAAGGTTGTACTTCCGCCACCTGGTGATCATCTTCCTAGGATGGATACATCAACGTGTCCCAAGCAGGGACAGGTAACGATCTTTATCTCCTTTTGCTGATAGTTTATGGTTAACACAACTAATCTTTTGCAAATGTAGGAGATTGGAGGCCCCAGTGATCAGCCTTCTGCTGCTCCGTCTCCTCCTCCCGGACAGAATCTTCTGGAGGAGAAGAATGCCCTGGAGAAGAAGACCGAAGAGATGTCTTCGGCGATTCTGCATCTGGCAGAATGTTTTGAACGATCCCGTAAAGAGGCGCACCAGTTCCGTCGAGAGAGGGACCACGCTCAGCAATAGCGGGAACTCTCCGATTTAATTAGGAACAGTAGTGTATCTCTTATTAGGGATGATGTAGATAGGCTTAGATTAGTTGCTAGTTCCCTGGGGGTTGTTAGTGTAGATCCTACTGACAACAGCATGTCCCTAGGAGAACTCTGCAAACTTCTTTCGGATCAGGTCGACGCTTTGGTCGCCGGTATCCCTTTTGTATGTAAAAAATGCAAGAAATAAGACTTTCTTTTTTATATGAATAATCTTCACATCTTCTATGCGAATATATGGCCGTAAATAATGTCTTCGCGACCACTCATACACAGGGAAATTTCCGTCTCTGTGATCAGAATCATGCTTTTATAAAAGTACCGCGACCAGCTCTGATACTGCGATCAGACTTAAAGCTGCGGTTAGAACTGAACATACTGCGACCAGAATTGAGGCTCGATCAGACCGTTACTTCGATTAGAATCGGAGCTTAAAAAATAGGGTCTCGATCATACCACAACCCAGTCAAAATACATCCATACGTCCAAAAAATTGGGTCATAGGATTTTTTTCCGTAAAAATGCCCAAGGCATATAAAGGCAAAACGTTCTCTGAAAAGCACTGAAAGCTTTTCAGTTCCTTTGCAGTTTCAGTTTCTAAAACAAAGAAGTCTTTTTGTTTCAGATCCGATGCCTGAACACTTTATCGGGTCCACCAGAGACAGTATCCATTATGGGAAATGAATGAATAAAATATTCGGTGGAACGTTACTCACATTAATGCGTCTCCTCGAGTCTATAAAAGGAGCAGGTGTCTTCCTGTAGAAGCCACTCAACCGAAAACCCTTAACATTCCCGCCGCACAAAACCCTCATTCTTCCTCAGCTTTCATCTTCCCCAAAACTTGCCAACCTTGCCTTCAACTCTCCACCAAAAAATGGCGTCTTGGAGCCGATCCATCCACCATTCTGAGGAGAGTTTACTGGCATTGGAGAAGGAAGAGATCCTTCCTCCGCGGTTGCTAATCAACTGGCGGCCCACGGAGAATGATCAAGAAACCCCGACCGTCCGAGAGGGCGAGTTGGTGGTTTTCAAAGAGTATTTGCGCTGTGGGTTCCGATTCCCTGAGAGTTGGTTCTTGAAGGACGTCTTCGAGCACTATGGGTTGGAGCTAATCAACCTCCACCCCAACGCAGTGTTGATTCTGGCGGTATTCCAACACCTGTGCGAGGCGTTCGTCGGAGTGTATCCCAGCGTGGATCTCTTCCGGCGATTTTACTTTTTGGCGTGGTCGAAGAGCGCCAACGCCGCCGGATGCATTTACTTCCGGCTAAGGGATAAGAAGGAGTATCCCTTTCCACCCCTGCGGGACTCGATGCACGGGTGGCATCAGAAATGGTTTTACTGCACCCCGCCAACCGAGAGCGGGCTGTGGTTTGAAAACTCGCGGCTGGAGAAGCCGAGCGAGTTGGACACTCTCCCAGCGATGAACGCGGAGTTCATGAAGCACGCCGAGGTAATCCTTCACTTAGTCGCACAAGGGTTGACAGCACGGGACGTCATTCGAGACTTTGTGAAGAACTGGGTGAGCCCCCTGCGTGAAAGGGCTCATCCAGCTTGGGAGATCAAGTGCATGGCGGACAGCACCCTGGACTATAATGAAGGTATTCATTTCTGACACTAAAATCCTTTTTCCATTTCTGAAATGCATTGATTTGATTCGTGTCTGGGAACAGTCCTGCCCTCAGCCGAGATTGAGAGGTGGACTAACTACCTTCTCTGGGCGTACAACGCCGAGGTAGAAGGCCCCAGGGGATCGCCTCGTCTCCAAAGCTTGATTCACGCCGGTGACGACCTTAAACAGGAGTGCCGAAAGGTACATTTTCCACTTGGCCTCTGTTTTACAGGTCTCATGCATGTCCAGCACTAATCAACTTCATCGGAATGAGAACAGCTCCTAGGGAGGTTCGCCGAGGCGACGTTTCCCAGCAAGAACGTTGGTTCCCTGGGGAAGCCAACGACGAAATACGTGAAGAAGGTCTCCTCGAGACCTAGGACGAGGAATCCTGCCCCCAAGAAAGCAAGGCTGAATCTTGGGGAAGGGTCTTCACGAAGCGTTCCTCCTACCGCCAGGAAAACTGCAGTAAGATATCATGTCCCTCCAATCTTTCCAGGTGCGGACTGGAATTACTTCTTCGTCGTACAGGGAGAGGGGAGCGAGGAGGAGGAAGACGATGAAGTCCCTCTAGTTCTCCGGAGGAGGAAGATTGCAGGCTCTCCATCCGGTGATGCTCCAACTCATTCCGTCGAAACAACGGCCGCTGCAGAGGCGGTTGTAGCAGACCCTGCGGCCACCGAAAGCCTCGTGACCGCAGATAACACCCCAGCCCCTGAAGCCCCCGAGAGTTCAGGGCCAGTTGCCTCCACTTCCCTGGTCGAAGGGATGACCGTGGTAAGATTCTCTCACAGTCTCGTTTTCTTCAATTCCTCCTGTGCATTTGATAAATTGATGCTTATACAGGAAGAAGAGCTTCCCCCCGTGACTCCTGTGAGTCGCAGGGAGGAAAATCCTCCACCCTTGCGGACAGAAGTGGAGGTGGCCGTACAAGATCCTGTGGCGGCTGCACACGAGGTGCCGGCCCCAGAAATCCAGGAGCCATCGAGGCCTTCGGATGCGACCCCGCTAACGGGACCGATTGCCCAGGTAAAGATTCTCCTCGTTAGTCTTTATCTTTCCTAGAAAAATGCTCACCGAAGAACATACCTAGGGGGGAGATGCCTTGTTCTCCAAGAGGAAGATCAGGACGGACGGCAATTGTCCCCTCCCTCGAGGAGAGCCTCCCCTGAAATCTCAAAAGCTAATGGGATTTCAAATAAGGTAAGAACCTTTATCCTGATTGTATTTAAATGATGGTCACAAACTGTGATTGTTTGATTCTTCTTTCCTTTGTCAGGCGAAAAGAAACAACATCCAGCCCTTCAACCATTTCGGGGAGGGTTGAAGTCGCTGCTGGTGCAGGAGCCTCCAGTGAGGAGCGCTCCATCCCCTTGGTCCAGGAAGTCGTCTGGGCCACGAGAGGAGAAACAGGCGCGAGGACCCAGTCGCAACCAATGGCGACTGGGGGCAGTGCCCAGCAGGCACTCCCATCAACTACCCCTGCTGTAGGCGCCTTCGGACCTTCAACGAGTCTTCCCGTTAGTCCGGAAGATGCCTCCTTACAGGAGTTTATGAAGGTATGATGAACCTCTCTCTGGGTGCCTGAATTGTACATAGGACACCTTTAACTCCCTTTTTTACATCGCAGGAACTATATATCTCGGATGATGGCCCAATCGCGTGCTACGGTGGCAAGCATGGAGGCCATACAAAAAGAATGAAACAGCTTGCGCAGGTAAGGACCATTACTCTTCAACTTGTAAATATACAAATTGGTTATGACCACTTCTTCTGTTTTACTACAAAAAAGTAGCATTGCTAGACAAAGAAGTGGCCACAGTCAAGCTTCATTCGCTCTCAGTGGTTAGGAACCAAGAGATCGAAAACAACAAACTGCGGTCACAACTTGCTGGTAAGTCGATTCCTGATTAGGAAGACTTGTCTTCATAACATGCGAGTAATATTTTCTCTTGTTGCAGCGCAAGCGGGTCAAATAAAGAAACTTAGTCAGGACAATGAACTCCTCCAGGACTCTATCCAAAACTCTGAAAGGCGATCGGAAAGCTGAGCCGTTCAGTCTTCGAAAAACTAAAGACAGTGGCTCATCTTCTAAAGGCTAATGTGGTCGAAACCACAAGAGACAATCTCAGCCAAGATGACTGGTATGCGCTAGTCATGGCCCAAGCAGAGTCACTTCTCGAGTATCTCCCTGAGGATACACAGCGACGAGAAGAACCAATCAGAACCAGAGTTCGGTTAGCTACCTCCGCCATCCTCAGCCGGGTTCGTCTTCACCATGGCCCAGATGCAGATCTGAATCCATTGGTGGGTCCGGTTGAGGTCGAGAGTGAAGAACAGCTAGAGGCCGTCATGGAGGAGATTAGGCCCCTTGTAGATAAGCTCCTGACTGAGCTTGGGATCGACTGATCCCTATACCTGTACAGAAACAGTTGTATACAATGCAATGTATGTGGAAATTCATTTTTGAAAATGAATATATTTTTGTTTTATGTCGTTTCATATTATAAACATGTCACCCTAGCCCCCGCCTGTGATTGTAGATACTGAAGACTTAGTATTACAAACGCAGGAGAAAAGTGAATATAACGACCAGGGGTGTGTGATCGAATCAACAATTATGATCATTATAACGCCTAGCCTTGTTTGCAAACCAGCAGCCACTCAAATAACCAAGGACTTGCCAGAAAGCCCCGTGTGCGTTGAGAAACGGCTTATTTAGGAATGACTTGTCTGAAAGTGGTCATGAGATCGGCCAGGGAATCCGACTAGGACATTGTAATGACCTAACAGCGGGCGACCAGCCCCGGAGCCGAATTCGCAGCGGATGGGCATAAAGGAAAATATTCATCGTATGAAAGCAAAACATTTTTTATAAAAGAAAAAAATGCTAATTGAACAGGAAAAGGTGTTGAGTACTTACATGTAGAACTTGCGAAGTTGATCGATGTTCCAAGTATTGGACAAAATTCGACCATCCTCCATAGCTAACCGCGCGGATCCTGGTCGCGGCACCGAGACAACAGTGTAAGGGCCTTCCCATTTCGGAGAGAATTTGTTGTGATTAGACTGATCTTGGATTTTTCGTAAGACCAGGTCGCCCACGTGAAGACTACGTGGTTGCACCCTTTTACTGTGATACTCGCTCAAAGCTTGCAAGTATACCGCGGACTTGATCAGAGTGTGATCACGCCTTTCTTCCAGGAGGATGAGATCTTGTGATCGCTGTTCGGATTGATTAACCGGTTCGAATTGTTCTGTCCGAACAGACCCAATACTGACTTCCATAAGCAACACAGCCTCGGCCCCATAGACCAGATGGAAGGGCGTCTCACCGGTGGCTCGACTAGAGGTAGTTCGTAGTGCCCATAGAACGGTATAAAGCTCGTCTGCCCAAGCCCCCGAGCGAGTCTTAAGGCGATCAAAAACACGCTTTTTGATGCCTTGTAGTATCTGCCCATTGGCCCGTTCTACAGCACCATTGCTCTGCGGATGTGCCACAGAAGCAAAGCACACTTTAGTTCCGATCTGATCGCAATAGTCTAGGAAAAGACCACTAACGAACTGGGAACTATTGTCAGTGATAAGATGGTTTGGAACAACAAATCGAGCCACAATGTTCTTGTGAAAGAACTTTTGTTCTGCTGATGCGGTAATATTTCGTACCGGTTCGGCCTCGATCCACTTTGTAAACGTGTCAATGGCTACGAACAGAAACTTGTACCCATTGACCGCTTGTGGCATAGGACCGACAATATCCATTCCCCAAACCGCGAAAGGCCATGCGAGGGGAATGGTTTGTAACGCATAGGCAGGTTGATGAACCTGTCTCGCGTGGAACTGACACTGAGGACACATCTTGACCATATGCTTGGCATCGTCGAGTGCCAAAGGCCAGTAGAATCCTTGTCGAAAAGCCTTCCCGACCAGTGTCCGATATGACGCGTGCGCACCGCATACACCGTCATGTATTTCTTTCAAGAGGGATTTTCCTTCCTCCTGAGATATGCAACGCATGAATACTCCTTGAGTACCCTTTTTGTACAGAACCCCATCTATGAGCTTGTACAGACGAGCTTTTCGAATTAACCGATCGCTTTCAGTTTCGTCCTCGGGTAGGGTCCCATGTTCAAGATAGACTCTCAATGGATGAGTCCAATCCTGTTCCTGACCGAGGTTGGTAACGCAGGCTATTACCGGATCATCCTCGACCGAAGTCATGATCGAAGGACGGTCCAAGTGTTCAATGAACACTCCTACCGGAGCGGATGTGCGTGAGGACCCAAGTTTGGATAATTGGTCTGCGAGAATGTTGTCCTTTCGCGGGATGTATTGGACTTTGAAATGACTGAAGTGTTTTTCCTATCTCCTCACTTCCCCCAGGTAATGAGCCATTGTCTGATCGGAGGTGCTGTACTCCTTGTTTACCTGGTTTACGACCAGCTGTGAGTCTCCCCTCACCACTAATCGACGGACTCCGAGGAATTTTGTTGCCCAGAGCCCTGCAAGAAGACCTTCATACTCTGCCGCGTTGTTGGTCGCGACAAAGTGTAGTTGGATGACATACTTAAGCTGTTCGCCCTGGGGCGTAACTAAGACCACTCCAGCCCCCGAGTGTAGAAAACTACGGGAGCCATCAAAGTACATTGTCCAGTGATCGGGGCACTCCAATTCCTCAGGCACCTGCACGGTGGCTCAGGGTTGGTCCATTCGACCACAAAGTCGGCTAGAACCTGAGACTTAACCGCCGTGCGGGGCGTGAAATGAATTTCGAAAGCACCGAGTTCGACCGCCCATTTAGCGATTCGACCAGATTTCTCTGGGTTTCGGACAATATCCCCCAAAGGAAAGGAGGAGGGTACTGTGATCTTGTGCGCTTGGAAGTAGTGTCGTAGCTTATGGGAAGCCATCAGTAGCTCGTAAAGTATCTTCTGGACCTCAGGGTAACTCTCCTTAGGACCATGAAGTACCTCGCTCACATAGTAGACGAGTTTGTGTATTCCTTCCCTATCCGCGATCAGAACGACGCTGACCGCGTGCGTTGTGGCCGCCAGATAAAGAAGCAATGGTTCTCCTTTTCGGGAGACACCAATACTGGCGGACTGGATAGATATGTCTTTACCTGCTGAAACGCTTTTTCGGCCTCATCTGACCATGTAAAATTGTGATGCTTCCGCAAGGCTTTGAAGAAAGGTAATCCCCTTTCGCCTAGTCTCGATATAAAACGACTCAAGGCCGCCATGCGACCAGCCAGGCGTTGAACATCTTTCATGGTCGAGAGCGATCTCATTTGTTCAATGGCTCTGATTTTCTCAGGATTAACTTCAATGTCTCTGGAACACACAAGAAAACCAAGAAGTTTTCCTGAAGAAACCCCAAAAGAACATTTCTCCGGGTTTAATTTTATTCCAAAGCGATTCCAATTACAGAAGGTTTCAGCGAGATCGTTGAAATGAGACAATCTCTTGGTACTTTTTACAACCAATTCGTCTACATATGCTTCGAGATTACGCCCTATCTGGGAAAGAAAGGTCTTTTGCATCAAGTGCTGGTACGTGGAACCTGCGTTCTTGAGACCGAACGGCATTCTGACGTAGCAGTAGGTGCCGAACGGGGTGATGAAGGCAGTTTTCTCTTCATCCTGTTCTGCCATGCTAATTTGATGATATCCTGAGTAAGCGTCCAGGAAGCTCATCAATTCGCAACCCGCAGTTGAGACGACCAGCTGGTCGATGCGGGGAAGGGGAAAGTCATCCTTCAGATAAGCAACGTTGAGGCTAGTGTAGTGGACGCACATGCGCCACTTGCCATTTGACTTGCGGACCATGACCGGATTGGCGAGCCATTCCGGGTGATCGACTTTACGGATGAACCCGGCCTGTAGGAGTTTGTCCAACTCCTCTCGGATGGCTTCCTGTCGGTCAACAGCAAAACGCCTGAGCTTTTGCTTTATTGGTTGTTGTCCAGGTCGAATTGCTAACCTGTGCTCGGTTTCTTCCCTTGGGACATCGGGCATGTCGGACAGTTTCCACGCAAACACATCTGCATTAGCCCGGAGGAAAGCAATGAGCTCGAGTTCCTATTTGTCATCCAGAGCTGATCCAACCCGAATTGTCTTGGATGGATCATCTGGGTACAAAGGAACCAGTTTGAGTTTTTCATCTGGTCGAGGAGCAGCCTTGATCGCGTCGGTAGCGACGGTGCCGACCTGAGCGTTTCGGAGGAGAAGTTGATCGACCATCTCCAAAGATAGCTGGTCGCACGTGAGTGCCACGTTGCGACTGCCTCGGACCGAGATGACACCTTTGGGGCCTGACAATTTTCCGTACTGATAAGCATAGTGCGTCGCCATCATGAATTTAGCGAGAGTTGGCCTGCCAAAGATTGCGTTATAAGCCGAATCACAATCGATTACGTCAAAGGTAACCAATTCTGTTTGGAAATTATCTGGTTCTCCCAGTGTGACCGGGAGGACAACTTGTCCCAATGGCATCATGGAGGGGCCTGGGATTATCCCATAAAACAGATGGATTATGGGCTTAATCTTCGAGCGAGGAATTTGCATCTCGTCGAGTGCCTTGACCAATAAAATGTGAAGGGAGCTCCCTCCGTCGATCAGGACCCTTTCAACTCTCGCGTTACTGATGATCGGGGTAATGACCAGAGGAAGCCTCAATGGTTGAGTAAGCCCCGTGGGACAATCAGAGCGATCAAATGTCAAAGGTGTATCCGATCAACGGGGGTACTGAGGTTCACCGAGGGATGTCTCCGTTTGGTTAACCTCTCGATAAAAGGCCTTAAACTGCCTTTTGGAAACGAAAGAAGAAGAACCTCCAAAAATAACATTAATATGATTTTGAGGTACCTGGTAGGACATTTCCTCGTCTCCGTCGGCGTCTCTGAGTCCGCACGCCTGTTCTTTAGGCGGTAAGGTTGGCATTGGCCCGACTCCCTGGTAGAAGTCATCCAGTTGCTTCAACCAACTCCTACAGTTCTTGAGGTCGTGGCCTGCGGAGTTGTGGAGTGGACACCACTTCTTGCCTTCCTGCGGATTAGTTGACTTTTCTAGCTGGTCGGCACTACGACCACCAGAAGCAGTTTTATTTTTAAATGAAGGCTTGTTACCTTTGGTCGAAGGCGGCTTCTCTGCGACTGCGACCTCGCGGTATTGTCCAGAGCGGTTCCTCTTCGACTTTTTTGACTTCCCACCTGACGAAGATTCCGGCTTCTTGCTCGAATCTTCTTTCCTGGAGTCCTTGAAACCTAGTTGAGGTGGTAGGTCACCCTTGTCGACCATCCGGTTCCATTCGACCGCTTCGGCTGTGTCAGAGTGTCGATCGGCCATGTCGAACAGATCGGCCACTGATCGAGGAGGGTGGATAAGCAAGTCTTCGGTAAATCTCCGGTATTGAACGGCATGTTTAAACGCCCTGATAATGGAGCCATCGGATATGTTCGGGATAGTATTCCTCAGCCCGACAAACCTTTTGACAAACTGTCGAAGAGTTTCGGTTGAAGTTTGTCGTAGCCGATGAAGATCATCCTCTTTACCCGGCTTTTGGTAACAGTTTTGGAAATTGCTGAGGATAGCGTCGCACAGCATTTCCCAATTATAGATGGAACCTTCGGGCTGGTTAAACAGCCAGGTTCTAGCCGGTCCTGCGAGGACTATAGGCAGGTAGTTGGCCATGACCTTTTCATCGCCCCCCGCCGCTTGGATGGCAGTAATATAGATTTGAAGGAACTCGGATGGGTTCTGAGTTCCATCAAACCTCGCAATGGCCCCTGGTCGAAACTTATCAGGCCAAACGACCGCTCGTAGGCCGGGCGAGAAAGCTTTACAACCGACGTAGGGACCGTGAACTGCCCTGTGACTCTCGACCGGGTTACGGGCGACCTCACGTGACGGTGAAATTACTCACAGCCCCAGACGAGAGTGAACAGGAACCCGATCCCTACTACGAGAATCCTGCATTCGCCGGTACTTGTCCTGTCGGGACGGTACGGGCGGTGGGTAACTTCGCCTGCCAGAACCAGAGTGAGGATACTCTCGTTCGGGGGAACGTGTTACCGAGTGGGAAGAGGCCGTTGGGATCGCCTCAGATGTGACCTCATCCAGCCTTTCCGCCAAGATCCTAGTAAAGGCTGGTTTCTGCGCATCCGTGACTGTAGGAGGAAAGTTACGCATGACTTCCGCGATAGATCGCAGTCGACCATGGGTGCTTCTCCTAGGGGCACCAGGTGTTACTGTTTCCTCGTCCACCGGGAAACGCTCCGGTGGCAAAGAAGGGGTCTGGTCACGTTTGCGACCACGTGACCGTCTAGAAGAACTCGGAGCAGCATCGTAACGAGCCTACGCGTCTTGAAGAGCCTCTAGGGTAGTTCTGCGTAGTTCATTGTTTTGTTGCTCGAGATCTTCATCCTCCTTTTGTTTGCGATCCCGTTCTTCCCTAGCAGCGTGTTGGTCAGGAGTTTCCTCTGACAAGGCAGCGAACTGTCTAGGGAGTGAGGTTGCCGATGGGGAAAACATCTCAGTTTGTTCCGAGTCAGACTCGAAATCAAAGAGACGGTGAAGGTTATCGGTGTCGAATCTCCGCGGGCTGATTTCCAGGTCGACATCATCCTTCCCCTCAGCGGGGTCGTATGACGGACCGGATTCATCCTCTAGCGCATTAAGCACCTCTGTGGGTTCTGACCTTGCACTAGTCGCCCCCTGGTCAATGGACATGACCTGGAGAGATGATTCCACCTCTGGAAGATTCTGGCCTTCAACCTCCTCCATCGGAAAGGGATCACTTGGAGAAGGCATTGGAATGTGAGCATAATCCTCGAGATCTAAATCGTTCTCGGAATCATATGCTCCAGCCATGTTTCAGCGAACCTCCGGATTATAATTAGGACGCCTTGAGAAAGGTGACGAGGATTGACACAAGGACCACTTCTATTGGACTTCTGGTTAATGGCAGGTTCGAGTCAGAAGTGTATCTGGCGATACGAGCTCAAGTTGTTCTGAGGGACGTCGCTATGTGATCGCCAGCTTTACGCGGTCAGACCGTAAGCCTTGCGCGGTCAGAAGTTCGTATGCTATACGCGAACTACATGTTCGGGATATTGCGCGGTCAGCCAATATCCCGCGGTCAGAACATCTGCCGATCAGGATACTTGGGATCTATCTATTCGGTTGCCCATACAACGGGATATTCTAAGTATCCCGAAGATTCCTACACGTGGAGAATCGACCGTCAGAAGGTTAACACATACAGTTATCCATGAATAACACGTGTTTAACCTGCGTGGAGGTTAAGAGCAGTTCCAAAAAACCGCATCCAACCGTCCGTGCAACCGTTTGATGCAGTTTCCTCCACATGGCACCCTTTCAAACAGTACAAAAGGATGGCATGGAGCATCAATCAGGAGGGAGATGGATCAAAACATCAACTGAGAGATCGGAAGATTAATCAAGAGATCCAAAATCTCTCAAGTTAGCCAAGTCTACGGCCCACCTTAAATAGTATTTCAGCAAGCCCTCTTTGGCTTATCCTTGTACACTCTTACAGGAAAAATCCTCGCCTGTGAGGACTTTTTCCTCCATTTGTAAACCTTTTACCACACTTAGTGAAATCTCAACAGGACGTAGGGCTATTACTCCCACCATCGAGGGCCCGAACCTGTCTAAACTCTCTGTGCTCCTGTTCACCATTGTTCAGCATACCTTCCCGGAGGGTCATCTTGAAAGGTCTCACAATTACAAATTCTGCATAAGTTCGGCTGAGGACCCTGAGTCCGAATCGTCGACAGCTGGCGCCCACCGTGGGGCCTTTCTCAAGGCGTCCTAATTGAAATTCGGAGGTTCGCCGAAACATGGCTGGAGCATATGATTCCGAGAATGATTTCGATCTCGAGGATTATGCCCATATACCAATGCCTTCTCCAAGCGATCCTGTTCCGATGGAAGAGGTTGAAGGCCAGAATCTTCCACAGGTTGAATCATCTCCCCAAGTCATGTTAATCGACCAGGAGGTAACTAGCACAAGGTCAGAACCCGCAGAGGTTCTTAATGTGCTAGGTGATGAATCCGGCCCGTCATACGATCCCGCTGAGGGAAAATATGATGGTGACCCTGAAATTAGCCCAGGAAGGTTCGACCCTGATAACCTCCACCGTCTCTTTGATTTCGAGTCCGACTCGGAACAAACCGAGATGTTTTCCCCATCGGCGACCTCTCTCCCTAGGCAGTTTGCTGCGTTGTCGGAAGAAACTCCCGATCAACAGGCTGCCAGGGAAGAATAAGATCGCAAACAGAAGGAGGAGCAAGATCTCGAGCAACAGAACAACGAACTACGCAGAACTGCCCTAGAGGCTCTTCAAGATGCGCAGGCTCGTTACGATGCTGCCCCGAGTTCTTCTCGACGGTCGCGTGGTCGTAGATGTGACCAGATTCCTTCTTTACCACCAGAGCATTTCCCAGTGGACGAAGAAACAATAACACCTGGTGCCCCTAGGAGAAGTACCCATGGTCGACTGCGATCTATCGCGGAAGTCATGCGCAATTTTCCTCCTACGGTCACGGATGCGCAGAGACCGGCCTTTTTCAGGATCCTGGCGGAAAGACTGGACGAGGTCGCATCCGAGGTGACCCCAACAGCCTCTTCCCGCTCAGTAACACATTCCCGTGAACGGGATGGTCCTCATTTTGGCTCTGGCCGGCGGAGTTACCCGCCGCCTGTACCGTCCCGACAGGACAAATACCGGCGAATGCAGGACTCTCGTAGTAGGGATCGAGTTCCCGTTCACACTCGTTTGGGACCACGAGTAACCTCGCCATTACGTGAGTTTGCTCGAAACCCAACCGAAAGTCACCGGACGGTTCACAGTCCTTACGTTGGTTGCAAAGCTTTCTCGCCTGGCCTACGAGCAGTCGTTTGGCCCGATAAGTTTCGACCAGGGGCCATTGAGAGGTTTGATGGAACTCAGAACCCATCCGAGTTCCTTCAGATCTATATTACTGCCATCCAAGCAGCAGGAGGCGATGACAAGGTCATGGACAACTACCTGCCAACAGTCCTCGCAGGACCGGCTAGAACCTGGTTGTTTAATCAGCCTGAGGGTTCCATCTACAATTGGGAAATGCTATGCGATGCCATCCTCAGCAATTTCCAAAACTGTTACCAAAAGTCGGGTAAGGAGGACGACCTGCATAGACTGCGGCAAACTTCGACCGAAACACTTCGGCAATTTGTCAAGAGGTTTGTCGGGGTAAGAAATACCATCCCGAACATATCTGATGGCTTCGTAATCAGGGCATTTAAGCATGCCGTTCGATACCGGAGATTCACTGAAGACTTGCTTATCCACCCTCCTCGATCAGTGGCCGATCTGTTCGATATGGCTGATCGATACTCCGATGCAGTCGAGGCAGTCGAATGGAACCGAATGGTTGACAAGGGGGACCTACCGCCCCAACCAGGCTTCAAGGACGCCAGGAAAGAAGATTCAAGCAAAAAGCCGGAGTCTTCACCGGGTGGGAAGTCAAAAAAGTCGAAGAGGAACCGCTCTGGACAGTACCGTGAGGTCGCAGTCGCGGAGAAACCACCTTCGACCAAAGGTAATAAGTCTTCTTTTAAAAGTAAAACTGCCTCTGGTGGCCGGGATTCCGACCAGCCAGAAAAATCAACTAATCCGCAGGAGGGCAAGAGGTGGTGTCCACTCCACAACTCCGCAGGCCACGACCTCAAAAACTGCAGGAGTTGGTTGAAACAGCTGGATGATTTCTACCAAGGAGCTGGGCCAATGCCAACCTTACTGCCTAAAGAGGAGGCGTGCGGGATTAGAGACGTCGACGGAGACGAAGAAATGGCTTACCAGGTACCTCAAAATCATGTTAATGTCATTTTCGGAGGTTCCTCCTCTTTCGCTTCCAAAAGGCAATTTAAAACCTTTTGCCGAGAGGTTAACCAAACGGAGATATCCCTTGGCGAACCTCAATATCCCCGTTAGTCGGATATGCCTTTGACGTTCGATCGCGCTGACTGTCCTGTGGGGCTAACTCGACCATTGAGGCTACCTCTGGTTATTACCCCAATCATCAGTAACGCGAGAGTCGAAAGGGTCCTGATTGATGGGGGAAGTTCCTTTGATCTTTTATTGGTCAAGACACTCGACGAGATGCAAATTCCTCGTTCGAAGATCAAGCCCATAATCCATCCATTTTATGGGATAATCCCAGGCCCCTCCATGATGCCATTGGGACAAGTGGTCCTCCCGGTCACTCTGGGAGAACCAGACAACTTCCGAACAGAATTGGTTACTTTCGATGTAATCGATTGTGATTCAGCTTATAATGCAATCTTTGGCAGGCCGACTCTTGCTAAGTTCATGATGGCAACGCACTATGCTTATCAGTGCGGGAAATTGCCTGGCCCCAAAGGTGTCATTTCGGTCCGAGGTAGTCGCAACGTGGCGCTCACGTGCGACCGGCTATCTTTGGAGATGGTCGATCAACTTCCCCTCCGGGACGCTCAGGTCGCCACCGTTGCCACCGATGCGATCAGGGCTGCTCCTCGACCAGATGAGAAACTCAAACAAGTTCCTTTGTACCCAGATGACCCATCCAAGACAATTCGGGTTGGGTCAGCCCTGGATGACAAATAGGAACTCGACCTCGTTGCTTTCCTCCGGGCTAACGCAGACGTGTTTGCGTGGAAACCGTCCAACATGCCCGGTGTCCCAAGGGAAGTAATTGAGCACAGGTTAGCAATTCGACCTGGACAACGACCAATAAAGCAAAAGCTCAGGCGTTTTGCCACCGACCGACAGAAAGCCATCCGAGAAGAGTTAGACAAAGTCTTACAAGCCGGGTTTATCCGCGAAGTGAATCACCCGGACTGGCTCGCCAATCCGGTCATGGTCCGCAAGTCAAATGGCAAGTGGCGCATGTGCGTCGACTACACTAGCCTCAACAGTGCCTGTCCGAAGGATGATTTTCCCCTTCCCCGCATCGACCAGCTGGTCGACTCCACTGCGGGTTGCGAACTGATGAGTTTTCGGGATGCCTACTCAGGATATCATCAAATTAGCATGGCAGAAGACGATGAAGAGAAAACTGCCTTCATCACCCCGTTCGGCACATACTGCTACGTCAGAATGCCGTTCGGTCTCAAGAACGCAGGTTCCACGTACCAGCGCTTGATGCAAAAGACCTTTCTTTCCCAGATAGGGCGTAATCTCGAAGCATATGTAGACGACTTGGTTGTAAAGAGCACCAAAAGATTGTCTCATTTGGACGATCTTGCTGAAACCTTCTGTAACTTGAATCGCTTTGGAATAAAATTGAACCCGGAGAAATGTTCTTTCGGGGTTTCTTCAGGAAAGCTTCTTGGTTTCCTTGTGTGTTCCAGGGGCATTGAGGTTAATCCTGAGAAAATCAGAGCTATTGAACAAATGAGGTCGCCCTCGACCATGAAGGATGTTCAACGCCTGGCTGGTCGCATGGCGGCTTTAAGTCGCTTTATATCGCGATTAGGCGAAAGGGGATTACCTTTCTTCAAAGCCTTGCGGAAGCATCATAACTTTACAGGGTCGGATTAGGCCGAAAAAGCATTCCAGGTGGTAAAAACATATCTATCCAGTCCGCCAGTATTGGTGTCTCCTGACAAAGGAGAACCGTTGCTTCTTTACCTGGCGGCCACACCACACGCGGTCAGCGCCGTTCTGATCGCGGATAGAGGAGGAATACATAGACCCGTCTACTATGTGAGCGAAGTACTTCATGGCCCTAAGGAGCGCTACCCTGAGGTCCAGAAGATACTTTACGCGCTACTGATGGCTTCCCGTAAGCTACGACATTACTTTCAAGCACACAAGATCACAGTACCCTCCTCTTTTCCTTTAGGGGATATTGTCTGAAATCCAGAAAAATCTGGTCGAATCGCCAAATGGGCGGTCGAACTCGGTGCCTTCGAGATCCATTTCACCCCTCGCACGGAGGTTAAGTCTCAGGTTTTGGCCGACTTTGTGGTCGAATGGACCAACCCTGAGCCACCCGTACAGTTGGCAGAGGAACTGGAGTGCCCCGATTATTGGACAATGTACTTTGACGGCTCCCGTAGTTTTCAACACTCGAGGGCTGGAATAATCTTAGTTACGCCCCAGGGCGAACAGCTTAAGTATGTCATTCAACTACACTTTGTTGCAACCAACAACGCAGCAGAGTATGAAGGTCTTCTTGCAGGGCTCCGGGCAGCAAAATTCCTCGGAGTCCGTCGATTAGTGGTGAGGGGGGACTCACAGCTAGTCGTAAACCAGGTAAACAAGGAGTACAGCACCTCCGATGAGACAATGGCTCATTACCTGGGGGAAGTGAGGAGATTGGAAAAACACTTCAGTCACTTCGAAGTCCAATACATCCCGCGAAAGGACAATATTCTCGCAGACCAATTATCCAAAATTGGATCCTCACGCTCATCCGCTCCGGCAGGAGTGTTCATTGAACACTTGGACCATCCTTCGATCATGACTTCGGTCGAGGATGATCCGGCAATAGCCTTCGTTGCCAACCTCGGTCAGGAACAAGATTGGACTCATCCATTGAGGGTCTATCTTGAACATGGCACCCTACCCGAGGACGAAACCAAAAGCGATCGGTTAATTCGAAAGGCGCGTCTGTACAAACTCATAGATGGGGTTATGTACAGAAAGGGTACTCAAGGAGTATTCATGCGCTGCATATCTCAGGAGGAAGGAAAATCCCTCTTGAAAGAAATACATGACGGTGTATGCGGTGCACACGCGTCATACCGAACACTGGTCGGAAAAGTTTTTCGACAGGGATTCTACTGGCCTTCGGCACTCGATGATGCCAAGCTTATGGTCAAGATGTGTCCACAGTGTCAATTTCATGCAAGACAGGTTCATCAACCTGCTTATGCATTGCAAACTATTCCTCTCGCATGGCCCTTCGCGATCTGGGGAATGGACATCATCGGTCCTATGCCACAAGCGGTCAATGGGTACAAGTTTCTGTTCGTAGCCATTGACACATTCACAAAGTGGATTGAGGCCGAACCAGTACGAAATATTACTGCATCAGTCGCACAAAAGTTCTTTCACAAGAACATTGTGGCACGATTTGATGTTCCAAACCGTCTCATCACAGACAACGGTTCTCAGTTCGCTAGCGGTCTCTTCCTAGACTACTGCGATCAGATTGGGACCAAAGTGTGCTTTGCTTCTGTGGCACATCCACAAAGCAATGGTGCCGTAATACGGGCCAATGGGCAAGTATTGCAAGGCATCAAAAACGTGTTTTTGATTGCCTCAAGACCCGCTCGGGGGCTTGGGCAGACGAGCTTTATACTGTTCTATGGTCACTACGGACTACCTCTAGTTGAGCCACCGGTGAGACACCCTTCCATTTGGTCTATGGGGCCGAGGCTGTGTTGCCTATGGAAGTTAGTATTGGATCTGTTCGCATGAATCAATTCGAACAGGTCAACCAATCCGAACAGCGATCGCAAGATCTCATCCTCCTGGAAGAACGGCGTGATCGCGCCCTGATCAAGTCCGCGGTATACTTGCAGGCTCTACGCAAGTACCACAGTAAAAAGGTGCGACCACGTGATCTCAACGTGGGCGACTTGGTTTTATGAAAAATTCAAGACCAGTCTAACCGCAATAAATTCTCCCCAAAGTGGGAAGGACCATACACTGTCGTCTCAGTGCCGCGGCGAGGATCTGCGTGGTTAGCCATGGAGGATGGTCGGATTTTGTCCAATACTTGGAACATCGATCAACTTCGCAAGTTTTACGTGTAAGTACCATGACCCTTTTCCTGTTCAATTAGCATCTTTTCATAAAAAGCATGTCTTGTTTTCATACAATGAGTGTTTTTCTTTAAGCCCAAATTATACAAATTCGACCTGGGGGCTGATCGCCGGCGGTTAGGTTATTACAGCATTTTTCAACCGGATTCGCTGGTCGATCTCATGATCACTTCCAGATAAGTCACTCCTAAATAAGCCGTTTATCAACGCACACGGGACTATCTGGCTAGTCCTCGGTCATCTGGGTGGGTACCAGTTTGCAATAAGGTTAAAATGTTACTTTAATCTTGACCATCGGCTTGAAGCACATATCCCTGGTCATCATACTTATGTTTTCCCCTCTGCTTAAAATACTAAGGCTTCAGTATTCACAAAACAGAGGCGGGGGCTAGGGGGATGTACTTATAGTATGAAACTTATGATGTGAATATGCACTTTCTTTCAAAAAATAGTTTTACATACATGGCATTGTAATTACAATTGTTTGGATACAAAATATAAGGATCATTCGATCCTTAGCTTAGCCAAGAGTTTGTCAACGAAGGGCTTGACTTCTTCTATAACGGCGTCAAGCAGTTCTTCACTCTCGACCTCAACCGGTCCCACCAGCGCGCTCAGATTTGCATCTGGGCCATGGTGAAGTCGAACCCGGCTGAGTACGGCAGAAGCGGCTGATCGGACTCTCGTCCTGATTATCTCTTCACGTCGCCGTATATCTCCAGGGAGATATTCAAGCAGTGATTCTGCTTGAGTTGTGAGCAGTGATGACCAATCGCTGACACTTGGGTCGTCCTTCTTCAACTCTACCACGTTGGTATTCAAAAGATTGGCCACGGCCTTCAGTTTTTCGAAGACCAGTAGGCTCAGCTCTTTGACCGCTCGCTCGGTGTGGTTGATCGAGGACTCGAGAAGCGTCTTGTCCTGGCCGAGCTGTATAATGCGACCTGCTTGCGCTGTACAGAGAAAAGAGGTTATTAACAAGGCATGGCTTTAAGTCTTCTCAAGTTGAGAATCGACTTACCAGCATTCTCAGACTGAAGTTTATTGATTTCAGTCCGTAGTTTTTTGAACTCTGCAACTTAGTTCAGCCTCATCTTGGCTAACTCTTTCTTCGAGAATGTAACCTCTCTGCAGCAAAATCAAGTCAGTTACAGATAAAGCCTACTTATATTAACAGAAGAGCGACGATCCTCACTTGCGCAAGCCGTCACGATCTCTTTGAACAGCCGCCATGCTAGCCATTGCAGCATGCGACTGGCTCGTCACCCATGACAAGCCCTGTGATACAAAGAAAGAGAGTTAAATATACTCTAAAGGCGGTTCAAGCGCCGAAACAGGGGTGATCATACCTTCATAAACTTGTTTAAAGCGGCATCATCCATGCTAGCAGGAATCCTTGCTAGCGCACCGGAAGTGCCTGCGACAGGGATAGTTGGGGGAAGTGCCGTCTGAACACCACCCCCAGAGGCCACTGGTTGTGACTCGGTCCCTGTACTTGTTTCTCCTCCCGCGGTCCGGACGACTTCCTGAACCACGGGAGCGGAGCGCTCTTCATTAGAGGCTCCCTCATCATCCCTAATTTCAACCTCCCCAGTGGCGGCTGAAGGGTTAGGCGCTGTCTTCTTTTGCCTAACAAGAAGAATGGGTCAGGCAGCTTTCATCTAAGATTACTGTCAAGTAAGAGTTCTTACCTTATTTGAAATCCCATTCGTTCCTGGGACTTCTGGGAAAATTTCCCTTGCGAAGGAGAGCCGTCTCCGGTTCTCGCCTTCCTTATAGTAAACAAGGCAGCACCTCCCTGGAAATGTTCTGTTACTAGCACATTCCTAGGAAAAAAGATGAAAACACATAGAAAGGTTTTTACCTGAGCCACCGGGCTAACTGGTGGGGCTGCATCCGAAGGCCTTGGCGATTCCAGAGTTGCTAGAACCGTCACAGCCGGCCGTTGTTCATCTACCTCCTCCTCTGTCCGCGGAGGAGGAGGATTTTCCTCCCTGGAACCCCCAGTGGTCCCAGGGGGAAGCTCTCCTCCCTGTATGTACATTAACTTGTCAAATGTACAGAAAGAGTCATAGAAGGAACGGTCGAAAAGATTCCTTAGCTTGGTCGTCCCTTCGACCAGGGAAGCAGAGATAATTGACCCTGAAACCTCGGGGGCTTCAGGAATTGGAAGGTCACCTGCAGGGGACTCTTCGGTGGTCGCAGGGTCAGCCACGGCCACCTCTTCGGTAGCTGTGGTCCCTACGGGGCAGCTTGAGGCGTCACCAGCAGGGGACTCCCCGGTCCTCCTCCTCTTGATGACTAGAGGCACATCATCGTCCTCTTCCTCCTCGCTCCCCTCTCCCTGTACGACGAAGAAGTGATTCCATGTCGCGCCTGAAAAGGTAGAAGGAATGCGATATCTTACCGCAGTCTTTCTTGCGGGACGAGGAATGCTTCGTGAAGACCCCTCCCCAGGGTTCAGCTTGGTCTTCTTGGGGGCAGGACTCTTTGTCCTGGGTCTCTGAGAGACCTTCTTCACATTCTTCGCCGTCGGCTTCCCCAGAGAGCCGACATTTTCGCTTGGGAACGTCGCATCAGCAAACTTCCCTAGGAGCTGGTTCACAGTCCATTACAATGGATTAGCGCTGGACACACACAATACCTGCAGAACCGAAGCCGGACAAGGAAATTACCTTTCGGCGCTCCTGTCTGAGATCATCGCCGGCATGAATCAAACTCTGCGGGCGACGTGATCCCTTAGGGCCCTCTACATCGGCACTGTAGGCCCTAAAGAGGTAATTAGTTCGCCTCTCAATTTCGGCTGAAGACAGAACTGTTCCCAAATTCAAGTCAGAAAACATAAATTTCAGAAATGACAAAGCACAGTGCTAAAGGGTTGAGTACCTTCATTGTAGTCCAGGGTTCCATCCGCCATGGACTTGATTTCCCAAGCAGGATGAGCCCTTTCGCGCAGGGGGCTCACTCGGTTCTTCACAAAGTCTCGGATGACATCCCTCACTGTCAATCCTTGACCCACCAAGTGAAGAATCACCTCGGCGTGCTTCAGGTGCTCCACGCCCAGCGTCGGGGGAGCATCCAACTCGCTTGACTTCTCTGGTCGCGAGTTCTCAAACCATAAACTACTCTCGGACGGCGGAGAGCAATAAAACCACCTCTGGTGCCACCCGTGCACCGAATCCAGCAAAGGTGGGGAGGGATATTCCTTCTTGTCCCTCAGCCGGAAGTAGATGCATCCGGCGGCATTGGTGCTTTTCGACCATGCCGAGAAGTAGAACCGTCGGAAGAGGTCCACGCTACGATATACTCCGACGAAGGCCTCGCAAAGATGCTGAAACACCGCCAGGATCAGCATCGCATTTGGGTGGAGGTTGATCAGTTCCCACCCATAATGTTCGAGGATGTCCTTTAGGAACCGACTCTCAGGGAATCGGAACCCGCAGCGCAGATACTCCTCGAAGATTACCAACTCGCCCTCTCGGACGGTTGGAGTTTCTTGGTCCTTCTCCGCAGGCCGCCAATTGATCAGCAGCCGCGATGGAAGGATCTCCTCCTTCTCCAACGCCACCAGAGTCTCCTCAGAATGGTGGTTGGATCTGCTCCAAGATGCCATTTTTTGAGAAAGATCGGTCAAAAAAGTCGATGATTTTGTGGAAGATGAAGGCAAGAAGATGAGGGTTTTGTGCGGCGGGAACTCTAAGGGTTTTTTACGGCTGAATAGCTTCCTCAAGAAGCTACCTACTGCTTTTATAGACTCGAGGAGTCACGCCTCTGTGAGTAACGTTCCACACAAACGTCCTCTTAAATATTTTATTCATTTCCCATAATGGATACTCTCTGATAAACCCTTTAAAGCGTTTCGGGTATCGGATCTGAAATAAAAAGACTTCTTTATTTCGGAAGCTGAAAGGGCTAAAACTTGAGAAGTCTGCTAAGGCTTTTTGAGGGGTATTTACCTTTCTTTTTACTTGAACATTTTTGTAAAAAATATCATGTAACTCAAATTTTGACGTACGGATATATTCTAACTGGGTTATGGTTTGGTTAAAACCATGTTATTTAACTTCATTTCTGATCGAAGTAATGGTCTAACCGAACGTTCGACTCTAGTCGCAATTCAGTTCTAACCGCGGCCTTAAGTCTGATCGCGGCATCAGGGCAGGTCACGGTAATCTTTTAAAGCGCGATTCTAATCGCAGAACTGAAATTTCCTGTGTATGAATGGTCGCGAACTAAGCTTTTGGCCATAATTTCACACAGAAGGTATGAAGAATGTTCATATGAATGAAAGAAACTTTATTTATTACATTCTTTACATACAAAAGGGATACGGTCGATAAAAGCATCGACCTATTCCGAAAGAAGTTTACAAAGTTCCCCAAGGGACATGTTGTTGTCAGTAGAATTTACATTGGCAACCCCCAGGGAACTAGCAACTACCCTAAGTCTATCTATATCGTCCCTAACAACAGACGCACTATTGTCCCTAATCAAGTCAGAGAGTTCTCGTTGTTGCTGAGCGAAGTCCCTCTCTCGACGGAAATGGTGCGCCTCTTCTCGGGATCGATCAAGACATTCTGCTAAACGCAGAATCTTCGAGGCCATCTCCTCGGTCTTCTTCTCCAGGGCATTCTTCTCTTCCAGAAGAGTCTGTCCGGAAGGAAGAGATGGAGCAGCAGAAGGCTGATAGCTGGAGCCTCCTACCTCCTGCATTTTGCAAAAGTTAGTCATACTAACTAAAATTATCAGCAAAAAGGGAGAAGAATTGTCACCTGTCCCGGTGCATAACCCGTTAATACACCCATCTTGGGAGGAAGATCATCATATGGTGGAAGAGCAACCTTCCCATCAGAAGATTGCTTCGCCAACCCAATATGGCGATCATTTGATCGAGGGATAGTCACCGCTTGCCGACCAGGATGTTAATCACCCAAAAGAATGGGAGAATTGAATGTGATGGGATCTTTCTCTAAGGATAAAGGCCTAACTTGCCGAGAGGCATGAACAGGGAGGGTCAAAGGAACTGAAGGAAGAAAGAAACTTGCTACATTCTTCACCTTTGTTCCACTAGAAGATCCTTCGTCAACCTTGGGTTTCTTCCTTAAGGGGGACAAGACTTCAATCGTTTGAGGCCTTTGTTTGACAATTTCCCCTTCATCGCTCTCAATCTCGATGATTTCATGATCTGCCATTGGGAGGAGTATGTGAAAAGGAAGGAGGCAGGATAACAAGAAAAGGACTTTAGGCGTGGAGGGAAATTGTGAAGCTTTACAAATCCGAGAACCTGGTATTTATAGCCGCCTAGATGGCGGTTTGCATTCCAGGCGCCTCGGGTTTCGTCAAAACATTTACAATTTTACCTCGAGATAAAAACATTTCTACGGCGCCATCATTGCCCGTCACGTAATGTCAGAACCCGTTGTGGGACCCTCATTTGAGGATTCCAGTGGCAATCGCTCAGGTGGATTGCACTCAGAAAAGGCACATTACAGCTCACAACAACAAGATGCATTATATAAAAATGCGAGTAATTAAAAACAAGTGCTGATCACAAGGACCAACATTACAATAACTTAGCGCCGAAATGACGCATTTAATTGGTAATACAAATTAAGGAGTTTTCGACACGAGGGTCGGCACAAAATAAAACAGCAACGATAAACAAAAGGACTCCTTCAGTCTTCTTTCTCTGCAGCGGCGGCATTGCATGGGCCTTCTCCACATCGAACTCCACCTTGGTGCATAACCCTTTAACCAGATGGGTCCTCAGTTTCTTCTTCTTGTTCCACATTGGGTTCAAGACCATAAGATTCAGGGTCGGCGAATCCTTCCTCTAAATTTGTTTGTAAAAGCAAGGGTGAGCACATTGTCCACATGGTGCTCAACAAGTCCCAAGTAACAATGCATATATATATAGATGATGGGGAGTTTCTCAAAGAACAGCTCTTTGGCTCTGTATATAAACATATAATAGATTTTCACATGCAGCTTTAAAGAAAGGTCTTTATTCTCGAAAGCGGGGCTTTTGAAATCCTAAGCTAGATTTTCAGAAATGTTGTGTGTGGCGGTCTTTCATGAGTCACCACTTTACTCAGATTTTGTGAAAAACTTCCAAAAGCTACTTGTGCTGCATCGACGTGAATAGAATTCATAGCGCGCAGACTCCATGACCTGGGAGCTCAGAGTATCCGATACTTTTTAAACTTTGCAAAGGTGTACCACCTTAATCCACCAATCATTCGGCTTTCAAGTCGGATCAGCTTCATGCGACTTTTACGCATGTGACAAGGCCGAGATGACACAACAATTTACAGTCCTAGTATTAACTATTTCCCTGCCCGGTAAATAGACAGTTAAGTCTCAAGTACCGTTGTGGGTCCTCCCCACTGCCTTACTTCCTAGCCTGGGCCTATGTTCTCACAAGACACATAGCCTCTCTTGATTACAGTCGCGCACGACTTAATCTGGCTCAGGGCGTCTTCCTTCTTTCCACCTTTTCCTCTCATGATTTTTCTGAACTCACATCACTCATGGCCTTCTGCGGCCCACCAGTTCTCGCAAGAAACTGGACCGACAACCATTGCAGGGAAAAGCTAACACTAAAGAAAGCTACTAAGTTGCGCCCGTCCCATAAACAGGCAGGTGGTTGGTACGTTTTTCATGCCGCATAGAAGCACAACACAAGGTTCTAGTCCTTATGAATCTTTAGTGAGGAGTCTTTCACATTCCCAGTGCGCACACAGCACCATCCAATCAAACCATCCTCACTATCGATTCCAATCACATTTTCTTTCACAAAAAGGGGTTTTGAACATGCCTTTCTCATATGTGACCATTCAACATTTGTCATATAATCTTTAAGCATAGCATAGCCTAAGCATGATAATCTAGGGTAACAAGGGTGCAGGGATATTCAATATCAAAGGGGGCTTTACAATCATTTAGGTCATATCTAGTCATTTTACTGAAACATAATTCTTATTTGAATCTAAGGCATGCATATATTTGAAAACGGTTAACATACTTCATTCCAAAATAATAGGTGAGACATGATCAAGGGTTTGAGACTTGCCTTGCAGTGACGGGTCTAGCTGCTCAAATGAATCTTCAGGGATCTCCTCTGCTCCTTCAACGTCTGGTTTCACGACGGGTACAAACAACACATACACACTATATAAGCACACAAGCACTAGAAAATAATGCGTAAATACATCATGCATGCAGGGGAATTGGTTTAGACAAGGTCACTTGGCATTGGTTGAAGAGATGGGTTCAGAGGGCTTGAATGTCGAAGGGCTGACATTCGGCTCATGGCTTAACATTGCCCTAAATCGGTTCTAGGTCTGTTTTCTGGAGATGTGATAGTAGGGAAAGTTGTAGAACATGGCTCAAAAGGCTTAGTGGACAAAGTGGCATTTCAATTGCTCAAAAGAAACAAGTCTAAATCATCCAATGCCACAGGTGGACATGCACTGACATAGTGTTTGACATGGCCAGAAACTAGGGCATTGCATAACTTTTGACTCAGAGCTCCAATTGATGCACAACTTTGTCTAGGGTTTAGGCATTGATATCAGCTACAAAACTCTCAACAGGCTCAAGGGCTGAAAGTGGCCGGAGGGTGGCCAAATCCGGTGAGCAAACACGGTGGCCTGGACATGGACTGAGCCACTGGATAGCAACCTTGGCATGGCTATAACTTTTGATTCAGGTCGATTTAGGGGTCGGGCTAGTAGACAAAATTGCTCAGGGGGTTGAGGTCTATCTAAATGACAAGGTCTCATCGGCTGGTTTGGCCGGAAAACGAACTCCGGCGATCGGGGCCGAAGACGAAGGCACCGATTTGGGGGTTTTCGTTCCAGGGCGTTTGCACTCAATTCAACGCTTGGGAAGCATCTAGGGGCTGTCAAAAGGCTATTGGTGCACTCAATTTTGCCAGAGATCGGCTGGAGAAGCACAGCGGCGTGCTCCGGCGAACTACCGAGGCTCGAACATGGAAATCCGGCGCTCGGGGCAAAATTGGCGAATCCAAGCTTGCAGGTTTGTTCCTCCTAGCTCACTGATCAATATCCTCTACAGGCACGAGGATCAATTTGGCTTGAATCGCTCGGCATTGCGGGAACAGGGGATTTCCAGTTTTCCGGTGATTGCCGGCATTGAGGTGCGTCGGGGACCAATTAACGGCTATGAAACGTAGAGAGAGGTGTAGGGAGCTTACTGGTGGCGTTGGTTTGGAGGGGGAAGCTTCGGGCGAGGCTGGCGCCGTGAGCTTCAACGGTTGCTCGCCGGGGAAGATGAACTTCGCGGCGGCGCTGAGGAACTCAACTACTCTCTGGTGAAGGAAGCTACGGTTTGAAGTTGTGGAATGGTGTGAGGCAATGCTGGGCAAGGGAGGGGGTTTATATAGCCGTGGGTGAGGCTCTCGGGAGCAGCAGCAATCGCCGGGGATATCTTCCTCTGACGCCGGGACGGTCATCGATGCATTTCGGGACGCGGCGGGGCTCTGCCAGTGACGGCGAATCGCGGGATATCAGGATTCCGTCAGGAGGTGGTGGCGAAGATCTTCGGGATGGCAGCCAAGTGGCATAAAGCTCCTGGCAGCAGCAGCAGCAGCAGGCACGCGCGGGGAAGAAGATGGCACGGTGGGGCTTGAGCGCTCCACGGTGGCGGTACAGCTGCGCACGGCTAGTGGCTACGTGGCCGTGAGGTGGCAGCGCGAGGGGCTTCGCCGGCGACGAGTTCAACGGTGCGGCAAAGCGGTAGGGCGCTGGTCGAACGAGCACTGGTCGCGGTCGTGGACGTGGTCTCCTGGTCGTGGTCGAAGAAAAGGCCAGGGGCTTATTTGCAAGGCTTTGGACTGAAACGCGAAGGTTTTGGCTCGGGAATTTGGGCCTAATTGCAATTCTGAAGATCTGAAGGGCTGATTTGAATTCTGATTTTGCAGATGAGTGCTACTAAATGTCTTGGACTCATCTAGCAGGAAAAAAGATGAAATCCGATAACATCTGGTGGTTTTGACAAAATTCGAAAACAGGGTAATTAGGGTAATTAGGGTTTGAACTTTTGTCGAGGCTAAAACTAGGGTTTTGGTCGAGATTCTGGAATTCTTCCAGAAGGGAAAAATGTTCAGAAAAATGAAAGAAAGGTTATCACTTGATCATATTTGGATTTTGAGGTGATCTGGGACTTTTAGCCTTTTTGGGTTTTCTGAAACTTCTGAAAAGGATTAAATTGAAACGCTTTTGGACTGAAATGTGAAAATGATCTGGGGAAAGAAGTTTAGCAGCCAACTTTTTAAGTTAAGGTAGTGGCATACCTAAGATCAAGATAGGGTTAAAATATTAGGGTTTCCAAAGAAGTTATGCTGATTTGCAGGCAGAAAAGATGATCAAAAACTGGGGTGTTACACCCGTCTTGAAAAACCAACCGTTTTCACTTAGTGCGCTACTAAGTGGAGAAGCTAAAGGGCCGGGTTAAAAATCTGATGCATGGTCTTAAAATTCAAAATAAACACGTCACTTCGTTTCTTTCGAATTTGGGGGCTAGCTGACGAGGATTGACACCCGGACCACTTCTATTGGACTTCTGGTTAAAGGCAGGTTCGAGTCAGAAGTGTATCTGGCGATACGAGCTCAAGTTGTTCTGAGGGACGTCGCTATGTGATCGCCAGCTTTACGCGGTCAGACCGTAAGCCTTGCGCGGTCAGAAGTTCGTATGCTATACGCGAACTACATGTTCGGGATATTGCGCGGTCAGCCAATATCCCGCGGTCAGAACATCTGCCGATCAGGATACTTGGGATCTATCTATTCGGTTGCCCATACAACGGGATATTCTAAGTATCCCGAAGATTCCTACTCGTGGAGAATCGACCGTCAGAAGGTTAACACATACAGTTATCCATGAATAACACATGTTTAACCTGCGTGGAGGTTAAGAGCAGTTCCAAAAAACCGCATCCAACCGTCTGTGCAACCGTTTGATGCAGTTTCCTCCACATGGCACCCTTTCAAACAGTACAAAAGGATGGCATGGAGCATCAATCAGGAGGGAGATGGATCAAAACATCAACGGAGAGATCGGAAGATTAATCAAGAGATCCAAAATCTCTCAAGTTAGCCAAGTCTACAGCCCACCTTAAATAGTATTTCAGCAAGCCCTCTTTGGCTTATCCTTGTACACTCTTACAGGAAAAATCCTCGCCTGTGAGGACTTTTTCCTCCATTTGTAAACCTTTTACCACACTTAGTGAAATCTCAACAGGACGTAGGGCTATTACTCCCACCATCGAGGGCCCGAACCTGTCTAAACTCTCTGTGCTCCTGTTCACCATTGTTCAGCATACCTTCCCGGAGGGTCATCTTGAAAGGTCTCACAATTACAAATTCTGCATAAGTTCGGCTGAGGACCCTGAGTCCGAATCGTCGACAAAAGGCCCCACGGTGGGTACCAGAAAAAAGCCCAAGAGGCTTGTAAATACTATCTAATCTAGGCCGTAGGCTTGGCTGTTTGAGTGGTTGAGATGTACTGAATCTCGCTTGTGTCAAAGACGTTGATCTCTTCTGATCTTTAGATCCCCCTGTTTGATACATCTTGCCACTCCTTTATACTGGTCGAAAGGGTGCCATGCCATAACTGCATCAAACAGTTGTTCAGACGGTTGGATGCGGTTTTTAGAGAACCGCTCATAACCTCCACGTAGGTTAAACACGTGTTATTCATGGATAACCGCACGTATTAACTTCCCGACAGTTGATATTCCCCATGGAAGAATCTCCGGGATACTTGAGATATTCCCGCTATAAGGATAGCCGGACAGGTAAAGTCCAAGTACTTTGGTCGAAAGTACTTTGACCGCGGGATGTTGGCTGACCGCGCGGGTATTGACTGACCGCGCGACATCCTTGACATTCTGTTCGCGTATAGCCTACGAACTCCTGACCGCGCGAAGTCTGCGGTCCGATCGCGCAAAGCCTGCGACCTCAGACTGATGCTTCTCAGAATAACTTGAGTTCGCACCGCCGGGCACATGTCTGGCTCGAATCTGTCTTGAACCAACAGTGCATTTATTTGAACTGACTCGGGTGTCAATCCTCGTCATACCGTTCTTCAAAGCCCTAAGCAGACATCACAATTTTACATGGTTCGATGAGGCCGAAAAGGCATTTCAGGAGGTAAAAGCGTATCTGTCCAGTCCGCCGGTCTTGGTTTCCCCCAACAAAGAAGAACCATTACTTCTCTACTTGGCGGCCACACCTCACGCGGTTAGCGCTGTTCTAATCGCAGATAGAGAGGGTGTGCACAAACCTGTCTACTACGTAAGCGAGGTACTTCATGGTCCTAAGGAGCGATACCCTGAGGTCTAGAAGATACTTTACGCGCTACTGATGGTTTCCCGTAAGCTACGACATTACTTCCAAGCACATAAGATCATAGTGCCCTCATCTTTTCCATTGGGAGACATTGTCCGTAATCCGGAGAAATCTGGTCGGATCGCAAAATGGGCTGTCGAACTCGGAGCGTTCAATATCCGTTTCACGCCCCGCACCGTGGTCAAGTCTCAGGTCTTGGCCGACTTCGTGGTCGAATGGACTAATCCCGAGCCACCAATGCAGGCGCCCGAAAATTTGGAATGCCCTGATCACTGGACAACGTACTTTGACGGCTCTCGTAGTTTTCAACACTCGGGGGCTGGAGTGGTCTTAGTCACGCCTCAGGGCGAACAGCTGAAGTTTGTCATTCAACTACACTTTGTTGCGACCAACAACGGAGCAGAGTATGAAGGTCTTCTTGCAGGGCTCCGGGCAGCTAAATTCCTCAGAGTCCGTCGATGAGTGGTGAGGGGAGACTCACAGCTGGTCGTAAACCAGGTAAACAAGGAGTACAACACCTCTGATGAGATAATGGCTCATTACTTGGGGGAAGTGAGGGGATTGGAAAAACACTTCAGTCCTTTCGAAGTCCAATACATCCCGTGAAAGGACAACATTCTCGTAGACCAATTATCCAAAATTGGGTCCTCACGCACATCCGCTCCGGCAGGAGTGTTCGTCGAACACTTGGAACATCCCTCGATCATGACTACGGTCGAGGATGATCCAGTAAAAGTCTGCGTCACCAACCTCGGACTGGAACGATATTGGGCCCATCCATTGAGGGTCTATTTCGAACATGGGACCTTGCCCGAGGATGAAACCGAAAGCGATCTGTTAGTTCGAAAGGCGCATCTATACAAGCTCATAGAAGGATTTTTGCATAGAAAAGGTACTCAAGGAGTATTTATGCACTGTGTGTCCCAAGAGGAAGGTAAATCCCTCTTGAGAGAGATTCATGACAGTGTATGCGGTGCGCACGCGTCATACCGTACACTGGTCGACAAGGCTTTCCGACAAGGATTTTACTAGCCTTCGACACTCTATGATGCCAAGAACATGGTCAAGACATGTCTTCAGTGTCAGTTTCATGCGAGACAGGTTCATCAACCTGCCTATGCCCTACAAACCATCCCTCTTTCATGGCCCTTCGCGGTCTGGGGGATGGACATTGTCGGTCCTATGCCACAAGCGGCCAATGGATACAAGTTCTTGTTCGTAGCCATTGACACGTTTACAAAGTGGACTGAGGCCAAACCAGTACGCAACATTACTGCTGCTGCTGCACAAAAGTTCTTTCATAAGAACATTGTGACTCGATTCAGTGTTCCAAATCTTCACATCACTGATAATGGTTCATAGTTTGCTAGTGGTCTTTTTCTGGATTACTACGACCAGGTCGAAACCAAGGTGTGCTTTGCCTCTGTAGCTCATCCGCAGAGCAATGGTGCCGTTGAACGTGCCAACAGGCAAATATTACAGGGCATCAAAAAACGTGTTTTTGATCGCCTTAAGACATGCTCGGTGGCTTGGGTTGATGAGCTCTACACTGTTCTGTGGGCACTACGTACTACCTCTACTCGAACCACCGGTGAGACACCTTTCCATCTGGTATACGGGGCTGAGGCTGTGTTACCTATCGAAATCAGTATCAGTTCTGTCTGACCAGATCAATTCAAACAAGTTGATTAGAACAGGCAACGATTACAAGATCTCATCCTCCTAGAAGAAAAGCGTGATCGAGCTCTGGTCAAGTCCGCGGTGTATTTGCAAGCTTTGCGCAAATACCATAACAAAAGGGTGCGGCCGTGTTGTTGGGGGAAATCTCCACGCGGTCAAGTCCAGGTAAGTCCATAATTGCCCGGGGACAGTGGCCTCCGGTGCCTGCCCCGGGCGCCGCCATTTGGTCCCCGGGACCGTGCCCCCCGGGCATGTCCCGGGCGCCGCCATTGGCCCGGGGACAGTGGCCTCCGGTGCCTGCCCCGGGTGCCGCCATTTGGCCCCCGGGACCGTGCCCTCCGGTGCCTGCCCCGGGCGCCGCCATTTGGTCCCCGGGACCGTGCCCCCCAGGCATGTCCCGGGCGCCGCCATTGGCCCGGGGACAGTGGCCTCCGGTGCCTGCCCCGGGTGCCGCCATTTGGCCCCCGGGACCGTGCCCCCCGGGCATGTCCCGGGCGCCGCCATTTGGTCCCCGGGACCGTGCCCCCCGGGCATGTCCCGGGCGCCGCCATTGGCCCGGGGACAGTGGCCTCCGGTGCCTGCGCCGGGCGCCGCCATTTGGCCCCCGGGACCGTGCCCCCCGGGCATGTCCCGGGCGCCGCCATTTGGTCCCCGGGACCGTGCCCCCCGGGCATGTCCCGGGCGCCGCCATTGGCCCGGGGACAGTGGCCTCCGGTGCCTGCCCCGGGCGCCGCCATTTGGCCCCCGGGACCGTGCCCCCCGGGCATGTCCCGGGCGCCGCCATTTGGTCCCCGGGACCGTGCCCCTCGGGCATGTCCCGGGCGCCGCCTTTTGGCTCCCCGGGACCCTGCTCTCCGGAAGGGGTCCCGGACGTCATCGCCCTCCTAAAAGGTAAGACCCCTGTTTGTTTATCACGTGCAGGTCACGCGAGGGACGCCTCGAGAATCAGCGACCACCTGTCAAGCATCCAAGACGTTTGACCGGGAGAAGGACGGTCCTACCCTTCAATCCGACGGTGGCTTCCGGGGTAGTTTAGGCTTTTTGCTTCTTTTTGATGCTATAAATAGCCCTTGTACCCCTCTGTTGTAACGGATCGGTTCATGATTATTGGAATAGCTAATCCCACAGACGTGCTCCGGAAGCCTCTCCCCCAGAGAGAGCCTCCCCAGCCGACCCCGGTCGGGAGCGCGTCGACAGGACTAGGTCCCCCACTGGGACCCGAACCTGTATAAATCCTCGTGTCTTTTCTTGTGTTTGTCCGGCGGGGGAGGACCGGTCGCCCGGTCAACCCGCGTTGCGTAATCTCCGCTAGGATCGTCTTCAAAACCTGCCGGGGTATTCTTAATACCACGACAGTTGGCGCCGTCCGTGGGGAACCGTGACGAATCGCCATGGCTCCTCCGAGAACAAGGGCCCGCGCCCTACCCGGTGACGCCGGTCCCGATGACCTGGCGCCACCCGTCCGGGACGCTGCTGTCCCGGCGCCTCCGTCCGGAGGCGACCATTCCCAGGTACCGCCTCCCACCTTTCCTCTCAATCTAGGCGCCTCCACCTCCAGGTCGCTCCCGGCGGCCGCGGGGACCTCGGCCGGGACGAGTTTCCCCCCGACGGCTCCCCCGGCTCCCCGGGATGCCCTGCTGGAGGCTCTCGTGGAGGGCCAGCTCCGCGCCCAGCGCTCTATGGACGAGCTCCTTAGTGTGTTGGCGCGGCCCTCGGCCCCCACATTTTCGTCGCACCCGTATCCGGGGATCATGCCCCCGTTTATGGGATACCCAGCGGCCCCTCCGGCGTCAGGGGGGCTGTCTACCCCGTATAATCCCGCTGGGGGGTTCCCTCCCCCCGGGGGATATACTTCCGGACACTTCTCGGCACCCGGGCCTGTCCCGGTGCCGGGAGGCTATTTCATGCCCGGGCCCTTCGTGGCACCAGGGGGGTACCCCGTCCCCGGCTCGCTTCCGGGGCTGGGGGGTCATTTCATGCCGGGGGCTATTCCTACGCCGGGAGCCAGTCCCGCCCCCCGCGTTGCGTTTACCGCACCGGGGCCGGTCGACAGAGCAGCTCCCGTGCCTCAGCGAATTTCCCCCCGCACTGGCTCCCCAACCCAGGACGTCGCCGAGGGGGATCACCCCCCACTGGTTCCGGATGTCACAGGGGCTTCCCCCTTTCCGGTCCCGGTCGTTGCCACGGGGGCCCCCTCTTCGGATCCAAACGCCGCCCCGGGCGCCTCCTCCCCGGTTACGGATGGTGCAGGGTCTCCCCCCTTTCCGATCCCGGGGGCCGTCGCAGGGGGCTCCCCCCAGCAGGTCCCGGTAGCTCCCGGGCCGGCTGCCACAGTGCAGGAGCTCCCTCCCCCAGCGAAGCAGATCCGCTTCTCCCGGGGGGAGGTCGAGCGAATGCATTCTCCCAGCCGCGGGGAAGAGCTCCCCCCCGGTCGTTGTCGCAGGGAGCCTCGCTCTCGCACCGGTCGGGGGAAGAGACCAGCCGAAGAACCATCCTCCCCGGAGGGAAGCCCGGACATCCGGGAAATCAGTCCCGGCCCGGAAGAGAAGCGTCGTCACCACCACTCCGGTGGCCCTCTTGGGCCGCTACCTGACTCGGATAACGAGGGGGCGTCCCCCGTTAAAGAAGACAGTGACTGGGGCTCCCCCCGGGAAGTGTAGGGGGCGAACCAGCCCCTGTGTCGAAGACTCCGCAGCATCCGATGGCCGCGGCCCTACCGTCCCCCGCACATCGAGCATTATAATGGCGAGGCGGACCCTTACGAGTTCGTGCAGATCTACTCCACCGCCATCTCCGCGGCGGGGGGGGGGACGAGAGTGTCCAATGCAACGTCTTCCCCCTCTACCTCACCGGCATTGCCCGCTCCTGGTTTTACAATCTGAAGGCGGGCTCCATCAAGTCTTTCTCGCAGCTCAAGCGGGAGTTCTGTGCCAACTTCCAGGGGAACTACGTGCGTCCCCTGGACTCCTCGCAGCTGTATACTATCCGGCAGAGAACTGGGGAGACCATCAGAAGCTTCTTCAAGCGCTTTGTCCAGGTGAAGAGCAAAGTGGCCCACGTCCCCGACTCTACGGTCATTGAAGCCTGCAAAAGCGGCATCCTCCCGGGGGAGCTCCACCGAAGGCTCTCCCGGAGCTGCCCCTCTTCCGCCGACGAGCTCTTCAACGTGCTCGAAAAGTACGCTCGGGCGGAGGAAGACGACATCTGGAAGAAGACCCAGGGGGCTCCTGCCCCCGCCGAGCGGGGGGCCCGGGATCCCCCCAGGCGCCCCAGGCAGGGGGGTCGTAGCGAACCACGGCCTCGGGACACCTTTGTCCTCGAGGGCGGAGGCGGCTCGCGCGACCCCCCGAAGGGCAACCGCACCTTTCCCAAGCCAAGAGGCCATGGGGGAGGACAGTCTTCGCGCGGCCGCGAAGGCCCCGCGGGGAGAAGCCGGGAAGGACCGTGGTGCAGCTTCCACGGGTCCAGTACCCACGCCACCCGAGATTGCCACCAGCTGCTGCAACACTTCGCGGCATTCCTCGACCAGCGCGGGCAGGGGGGGGACTCCGGCCTCCTTGCCCCCTCGGCCAGCTGTTCCGGTCCTTCCCGCTCCCGCGGGGGGGCAGCAGGTGCAGGAGGGGGAGCCTTCAGACGCTCTCCCCTTTCAAACTTCTCAGCGTCGCATCAACGTCATCGTAGGGGGGTCCGCCTCCGGGCGGGATTCCAAGCGCCAGCGCAAGGAGTACGCGCGAGAAGTTAAGGTAGTGGGGGTGCTACACGCGTCCGTACCGCCCAAGTGGTCGGACGTCCCCCTCACCTTTACGGCGGAAGACGCGTGAGGGGTTCGCTTCCCCCACGACGAAGCGCTCATTGTCTCCGCGACAATCTACAACTGCCACTTGGCCCGCATCCTCGTAGACGGCGGAAGCTCCGCCGACGTCCTGTTCCTCAAGACCTTCAAGGAAATGCAGGTGGATGAAAAGCTCCTGCAACCAGCGGCAGGGCCTCTGCAAGGGTTTGTCCCGGGGAAGGCGATCCACCCCGTGGGCAAGGTAGATCTCCCGATCACCTTCGGCATCCCGGAGAACTACCGGACCGAGCTAGTCCGCTTTGACGTAGTGGACCTCCCCTCCTCCTACAATGTGATTATGGGGAGGACTACGATCAATCGGCTGGGGGCTGCCACCCACCAAAACTACCTGTGCATGAAGATCCCCGGACCGCATGGCGTGATCAACGTCCGGGGGGATCAAGACATGGCCCGTGCTCTATATGAGTGAGCTACTGCCACAATAGGAAGCGTCAACCTGATCAAGGCACCCGGGGGGGAGGCTCCTCCCCCGGACGTAGATGTCGCTGCGCCATCCCCTGGGAGGCCCCTCCTCAAGCCGCGTCCGGAAGGGGGCCTCCGGAAGGTCCCGCTGTCCCCAGGCAGCGGGGACAAAACTGTCCAAATCAGGGCAGAGCTCCCCCAAGACCATGCAGTGCAACTCGCAGCCTTTCTGCGCGAAAACTCCGATGTTTTGGCGTGGAAGCCTTCGGACATGCGGGGCGTCGCCCGGGAGGTTATTGAACACAAGCTCGCGGTAACCCCCGGTCACCCCCCTATCAAGCAGAAGTTGAGGAAGCTCTCCCTCGAACGTCAAGAAGCCATCAAGACGGAGATAGCCCGGCTCCGAGAGGCGGGGTTCATCCGGGAAGTGTTGCACCCCGAGTGGCTCGCAAACCCCGTCCTCGTCAAGAAGTCAAGTGGCAAGTGGCGCATGTGCGTGGACTTCACCGACCTTAACTGCGCGTGCCCCAAAGACAACTTCCCGCTCCCGCGGATCGACCAGCTCGTTGACTCCACCGCGGGGTGCGAGCTGATGAGCTTCCTAGACGCCTACTCGGGATACCATCAAGTCCGGATGGCGGAGGGGGATGTGGAAAAGACGAGTTTTATAACTCCCCTCGGAACCTTCTGCTACCGCCATATGCGCTTCGGGCTCAAGAATGCGGGAGCCACCTTCCAGCGCCTTATGACGCTGGTCTTCAAAGATCAAGTCGGCCGCAACGTCGAAGTATACGTAGACGACGCGGTCGTCAAGAGCCCCCGTGCAGCCTCCCACATCGACGACCTCGCAGAGACCTTCCGCAACCTCCGCGCGTTCGGGCTCAAGCTCAACCCGGAGAAGTGCGCCTTCGGGGTGCGCGGGGGGAAGCTCCTGGGTTTTCTCGTGTCCCAGAATGCATTGAGGCAAACCCCGAGAAGATCCGGGCCTTCCTAGAGATGCCCCCGCCGCGCTCCGTCAAAGATGTCCAGCGGCTCTCCGGCCGCCTGGCCGCGCTCAGCCGCTTCGTCTCCCGTTCGGGGGAGCGGGGCCTCCAGTTCTTCAAGATCCTCCGAGGGCTTGAGGGGTTCCGCTGGACCCCCGAGGCCCAGGAAGCCTTCAACGACCTCAAGAAGTACCTCTCGAGGCCTCCAATGCTCGTGAGTCCGTCTCCGGAAGAGCCCTTGCTCCTCTACCTCGCTGCGACCCCCGTCGCCGTCAGCGCGGTTTTGGTGAAGGAGCAAGGGGGGCAGCAACGTCCCGTGTACTACGTCAGTGAAGCCCTCCAAGGGGCCAAGACTCGGTACACGGAGATGGAGAAGATTTGCTACGCTCTCCTCATGGCGTCCCGGAAGCTCCGGCATTACTTCCTGGGGCACCCCATCACCGTTCCGTCGTCCCTCCCCCTGGGGGAGGTACTGCGGAATAAAGAAGCCACCGGCCGGATTGGGAAGTGGGGGGCCGAGCTTGCCCCCTTCTCCCTGTCCCTTACCGGCCGCTCCGCAATCAAGTCGCAGGTCCTCGCCGACTTCATCGCAGAATGGACTCCCGCCTCTGGGTCCGGGGACGAAGATCTCCCTGTGCCGCCCCTACGCAGTGACCATTGGACCCTGCTGTTTGATGGGTCGCTGTGTCTCGCTGGGGTTGGCGCGGGGGTAGTCCTCCGGAGCCCCGAGGGGAAGGAGCTCGAGTACGCCGCGCGGCTCGAGTTCCCCGCAACCAACAACGTCGCCGAATACGAGGCTCTGCTCCTCGGGATGCGCCTTGCGCGCTCCCTGGGGATCCGGCGCCTACTAGTGAAGGGAGACTCTCAGCTCGTTGTCTGCCAAATGGACAAATCTTACCTGTGCCATGACGCAAATTTAAGTCTTTACTTGCAGGAAGTACGAAAAATGGAGAAACACTTCGACGGCCTTGAGGCCCGGCATATCCCGCGGAGGGACAATGACCGGGCTGATGCTTTGGCCCGGGCGGCAAGCGCCCGGGAAACGCTCCCCAGGGGGGCCTTCTTGGAAACAATCACGAAGCCCTCGGTGGCCTCCCCGGACGCAGGCCCCGAGCCTCCGGTCCCGGAGGTCGCCGAGATCGTCCGGCCGTCGTCATGGATGGATCCCCTCATCTCCTTCATCAAGGGGGAGGGGGATCCTCCCAGCGAGACCGAGGTTAAGCGCCTCCGGGCCAAAGCCCGGGCATATCTCCTGCTGGAGGGAAGGCTCTACAAGCGGGGGGCTTCAGCCCTCCTGCGCTGCCTCCCCCGGTCGGAGGGACTTCAACTCCTGGAAGACATTCACGCGGGGAGCTGTGGTTCTCACCTAGCCCCGCGTGCCATCGCCGCCAAGGCCCTACGACAGGGCTTTTACTGGCCCACAGTCATGCGCGACGCGCGAGACCTTGTCTCCGCGTGCGAAGCATGCCAGAAGATGGCCAAGGGCTCGAATCTCCCCCCAGTAGCGCTGCGGACTATCCCCATCACTTGGCCCTTCGTGCGCTGGGGGATGGACCTCTTAGGGCCTTTCCCCCCAGCGCCCGGAGGATACAAGTATGCGGTAGTCGCGGTCGACTACTTTACAAAGTGGGTTGAGGCGGAGCCCTTGGCTAGCATCACCTCCCGGGCCGTTCAGTGGTTTTTCTGGAAAAACGTCGTTTGTCGTTTTGGTGTCCCCCGGGAAATTACCGTGGACAACGGGACCCAATTCGACTCGGCCTATTTCTGGGAATTCTGCGAAGGCCTGGGGGTCGTCATCCACTTCGCCTCAGTGGCCCATCCCCAAAGCAACGGGGCCGTCGAGAGGGTCAATGGCGTAATCCTACAGGGGTTACGCCGGAGACTCGAACAAACCGCTTCCAAGCGGGGCGCGTGGGCAGAGGAGCTCCCTAGCATCCTCTGCTCGATGCGCACGACCCCGTCCCGGGCCACAGGGCGTGCTCCCTTCTCCCTAGTCTACGGGGCGGAGGCAGTCCTCCCCCCGGAGATCGGCTTCCGGTCGCTGCGGGTCGTGCTCCTGAACGGAGCCACGACCGCAGCCTACCGGGCCAACGAAGACAACCAGCGGCTGAAAATCGACCTCGTGGAGGAGGAACGCGACCGAGCGCTCCTCCGCCACGCCATCTACGAGCGCGAGATGTCGCGCGCATACAACCAGCGCGTGCGCGAGAGAGCTTTCCGCCTTGGGGACCTTGTCCTCAAGCGCGTCACAGACCCCCAAGCCCAGGGTAAGCTCTCCCCCAAGTGGGAGAGCCCCTACAGGATCTCCGCTGTCCTAGGCTCGGGGGCCTACAAGCTCTCCAACCTTCAAGAGCAGGAGCTGAAGCACACCTGGAACTTGCGTTTACTTCGCAAGTTCTACGTCTAGCCTTACGGGCCTGTCCCCTCCCCCGGGGCGGTCACGCCGGAGGGGGAGGGGGGACACTGTAGCTTCCCTTTTTCCCCCTTCGCGGCTTCGCAGGGGGGCTTTGTATATTTTGTTAATCAATGCATAGCCTTTGTTCTTCAACTGTCTCACTGCAGGTTGTTCTTGTTTACCGCCCCTAGTGATGATGCCCTCCCCGCGAGGACGCCCTCCCCGCGAGGATGCCTTCCCCGTGAAGATGCCCTCCCCGTGAGGATGCCCTCTCCGTGAGGAAGTGGGCCCTGCCCCAGCAAGTCCCTCCTGAAGGGCGGCTTACGAACAGCCCTCGTGGACTGAGGGTGTAAGCGGCAACCCGGTCCCCAGCGGCCGCGGTAACGAGTCACTTTGGGAGATTAGTCCCCTACCCAAACACTCAAGACCCGTCTCCGGGCACTTCCTCCTCCGGGAGTAGACGCTCTCCTCAGCGGGACGTCTAATGCCTTTCTGGATCTATCTTCCTCCTCCGGGTGTCGACGATATTCCCGGCTCCCCGTTCTCACGGCGACCGGAAGATCAGCCCCTTGCGGCTTGATTGGATCTATCTTCCTCCTCCGGGAGTCGACGATATTCCCGGCTCCCCGTTCTCACGGCGACCGGAAGATCAGCCCCTTGCGGCTTGATTGGCTCTATCTTCCTCCTCCGGGAGTCGACGTTATTCCCGGCTCCCCGTTCTCACGGCGACCGGATGATGATCTCTCGAAGACCTTATTCCCGACTCCCCGTTCTCACGGCGACCGGACAACTGCTTTACGAAGATATGGTTTTCTCAGATATATTTTCCCCCGGAAACATTATTCCCGGTTCCCCGTTCTCACGGCGACCGGACGAACCCTCCCGGGAAGCTCCCCTCCGGAGGTCTTATTGGCTTTTCATGAGCCCCTTCCGCGCCTTATTCCCGGTTCCCCGCTCTCCCGGCAGCCGGATGAACCTCTCCCGGTGCCCCCGGGCACCCCGGAAGGTCCCTCCCTCGGAAATCCTGTTTTTACAATTTTCTAACTTATAAAATATTTCTACAGGTTATGCTCCCCCCGGGGACCCTGTTTCCCCCACAGCACGCGGGGGCTTCCTCCCGCCCGCTGTGGGCGGGGGGGGGGGGACAGGGGGTCCCCGGGTCACCCACGAAGAAACTTAGCTCATCCTTGTTAAGATGAGTCGTCCAGACCATCCAAGAAGAAGAAAATAAAGAGGCAATAAAGAGAAACAATGCGCTTTATTGATCAACAAACCCGGAGGACATCTTCCCCCTCCGGTGGGTTTCGGAAATGATACAACCCGGGTCCTAACCCGGGGGATTGTCTACGAGCCTAAGGCTCCCACGCCTAAAGCTCTCGGAGGCGCTCCCTCCGCTCCCGGGCCAAGTCCCGGTACAGCGCCCGGACGCGACGCTGAGAGTCCCGAAGTACGTCTTCGGGCCAAAACTCATACCCAGCCGGCGGAAGTATCCGGAGGGGAGGTATCATCTGGGCCTTCGGGCGCGGGGGAGTTAATTCAGCATGGCTGTTGTCAAAATTGTCCAAGTGCCACTCCGGGCGCCACCTCAACCGGACAGGCTCCCGGGCAGTACCCCCGTCGCGCCCCCCGGAGACAAGGCTCAGCAAAATCAAAGCCGCTTGGGCGTCCCCCGGAGAGCCTCTCCCGGACCGTTGCCCGGAAGTAACCCCCAGGGAACCCTGGTAACATTTCATTGCAAAGACTTAGAAAAAACTTCAAATATATTTCATTGCAAAATGTCTTTATACAAGTGCCCGGGGCTTCTCCTAAGAAGCTACCGGAATCAAAATGTCTAACAAAATAAAAAGTCCTAGCTAAAGACCCGGGGGAGGCTCATACTTTAGCATTGGGGTCCTCCCCCCGGGGAGCTTCCTCCGTAGCCGGGGCTGGGGCATCCACGGCCGGAGGCGCCGGTGTCGGGAACCTCGTCCGGATGATCCGGTCGTAGAACCCCTCCGCCAGCAGCTCCACCTCCCGGCGCGTTGGCTCGAAGGCCTCCGGGAAGCTTCGGGGGATGCGCCCCCCGATAGCCCGGGCGCCGACCCCCCGGTAGTCAACGAGCCCCGCGGCGGCCGCGATGACGGGGATCGCCCGGCCCCGTGCCCGGACGTCCGCAGCCTCCGGGATCGCGGAGACTTGTGCGTTAAGAAAACGCACAGCCTCCGCGAGGGTGGCCGGGGGTACCTCGGGGCCGCTCCCGGAGCCAAGGCTAACGCCAAGGCTTTCCAAGGTCGAGCGGACGGAGCGGCCCGCGTCCGTCAGCGCCCGGACACTGGAGCTCTCGAGCTCCCGGAGCGTCTTCTCCCGCACCTTGGCCTCCTCTCGGAGGCGGATGTAGGCGCCCTCCGAAAGGTGCACCTGCGCCCGAGCCCGAGACAGCTCATCAAGAGCTTCGTCCCGCTCCCGGAGGGCCGCCTCCCACTGCTCCACGCAAGCCGCGGCCCGGCTCTCCGCCTCCTTGAGCAGCCGGGTGACCCGCTGCTCAAGGCCCCAGGTAACAGTCGCTACCTACAAAATACATAAAGAGTTAGAAAAATCTTAAATGCAGGAAAAAAGCCAAGGTGTTGAGAGCTCGGGTTACCTGGGCTCCGAGGGACTCGAGCCCCTCAAAACGCTCGTGGAGCGTTCCTCCTGCTACGAAGGCCTGCACCTTCCGGTTGTGCAGGCCCTCCGCGTAGCGGGCCACCTCCCCCGCGGGAAGCAGGGAGGCATCTTGCCCGGCCCTCCTGTCGCGGCCGGGAGAGGGCCCCCGGACCTCGGAATCCGGGAGCACGGCCGGCGTCGCCGGTGTCTTTGTCGACGAAGTTTCCTCCGAAGACGAAGACGAAGACGAAGATCGGGCGGGGTTCTCCGCCCGGGGGGGGATCATCGGGCCTTTCCCCGCCCCAGGCCGGAGGGCCCTCGGAGCCTCCTGCTCCGGGGGGACCTCGAAGACTGAGGGGCTTCCCCCCTCCTCATCGACCGGCCAGAGGCACGGAGGCGCCGCCTCCGAAATCCTCACCTCTAGCCTCTCCGGCGCCAATGCCGCCGGGAGAGGCGAGAGAAGCGTCACTCGAACTGGCGACGGGGCGTAGTCCGCGGAATCGGACCCCGCCCCGCCCGTAACAACCTCCTTCCCCCGGGCCTCGATGGGGGCCTCCGGGGGCGGAGGCGTCGCCTCTGCCCGGGGCGCCGCCCGGGCATGTTCGGCTCCGGGAGCCGCGTCCCGGGCCCTCACCGGCGTCGTCGCCGGCGTCGTCGTCGGGGCGGGGGTCTTCTGGACCCGGGGCCTTTTGGGCTCCGAGCCCCCGGCCGCATCCTTCCCCCGCTTATGAGAGCCGGGGGTGGGAAGGGGCTTCCTCTCCGGAAGCCTTAGCCCGTAGGCCTCGGCCACCAGGTTCCGGGGAGGCCCCTCCCCCACGAGGCGCACGATGCGCTCGTGTTCATCGGCGAAGTACCTCCCCAGGAGGTGCTCTGCCTTGTCCCTCGCCGCCGGGTACGGGCGCACTGCAAGAGGTAAAAAGTTAGTCAATTTCTCATAAAAAACTACAAGTACAAAAATGCAGGGGACTTACGCCGCGTCACCGGCTTGACCGGAGGCCGCTGCTCCGGGCCCATGCCGATCCCCCTTCCCCCGCGTGAGAAGGGGGAAAGCCGCAGGAGCGCCAGCTCCTCCGCGGCGTCCCGCATCGAGCGGGCCTTCTTCGCCAACACCACCTTCCCGAGGAGCTCGAACTCCTCGTCCGTCCACACCGGCGGCTTCGGTGCGGATGATCGGCTGTAGGTGGGAGGCTCCGGGGCGTAGACCACCGCCTCGTCCCGGACCCGGAGGTAGAACCACCTCCGGAGCCAGTCCCCCCAGTGGTCCCGGGAGGCCGCCGCCGGGAAGTCCGCCACCCGGGAGGGCAGCATTTGGACCATCACCGAGCCGAAGGGGGACTTCGGTCCTCCCTTCACCAGGTGGGAGCTCCGCGCCGCCGGTTCATAGAAGTACCGGAAGGCGCGGAGGGTGGGCTCCCGCCCGGTCGCTGTCTCGTAGAGCCATATGAAAAGGCCCATACGGACGAGCGCGTTCACGGTGAGGTGGTTGAGAGCCACCCCGTACTCTTTGAGAAACTCCCGGAGCATCGGATGCACCGGGAGCCGGAGCCCCGCCTCGAGGAAGGCCTCGAAGGCCACGACCTCTCCGGGCCTGGGGCGGGGGGCTCCGTCCTTCTTTAGGGGGACCCGGATGTCCCCCTCTTCGACGACGCCTTTCTTGACCAGGGACTCTGCGTCCGAGGCCGAGAACTCGGAGGCCCAGAGGAAATCCACGGGGATTTCCTCCGGGGGCACCTCCGTGGTCTTCGCTCGACCTTTGGGCGCCATTAGGTCAGTTCGTTCTTTTTTGGGTGGCTAAGTTTTCAGGTGGCTAAGTCAACAACTCCCGGACGTTCGCTACCGGAGAAGCTACCGGAAGAGTGCTACCGGGAGAGCTGAAGCTGGAGTTGAAGATTTGGAATGAGCTTCTGGGGCCCCCTAAGGCCCTATTTATAGAGGCTGGCCGTGATCTAGATGCGCGCCACGTGGCCCCCTCGGGGCAATCTGGACCACTGATTCAAACCGTGCGCGGGAAACAAAGGGACAGGCGCGTAAATCGAGACGCCGTTTCGAACCGCGCGTGCATTTATTGTGAGAACGGCTCGGCCATAAAGCGCCCGGCACGGAAACCGAAGCGTCGCCGGGGCTCCAGTGATTTTCGTCCGGAGTTTTCGTCCGGAGATTTTCCCGGTACCGTAACCATTCCCTCCGGGGGCTCAAGCTTCGTCCCCGGAGGGCATGGGGGGCTGCTGTTGGGGGAAATCTCCACGCGGTCAAGTCCAGGTAAGTCCATAATTGCCCGGGGACAGTGGCCTCCGGTGCCTGCCCCGGGCGCCGCCATTTGGCCCCCGGGACCGTGCCCCCCGGGCATGTCCCGGGCGCCGCCATTTGGTCCCCGGGACCGTGCCCCCCGGGCATGTCCCGGGCGCCGCCATTTGGTCCCCGGGACCGTGCCCCCCGGGCATGTCCCGGGCGCCGCCATTGGCCCGGGGACAGTGGCCTCCGGTGCCTGCCCCGGGCGCCGCCATTTGGCCCCCGGGCATGTCCCGGGCGCCGCCATTTGGTCCCCGGGACCGTGCCCCTCGGGCATGTCCCGGGCGCCGCCTTTTGGCTCCCCGGGACCCTGCTCTCCGGAAGGGGTCCCGGACGTCATCGCCCTCCTAAAAGGTAAGACCCCTGTTTGTTTATCACGTGCAGGTCACGCGAGGGACGCCTCGAGAATCAGCGACCACCTGTCAAGCATCCAAGACGTTTGACCGGGAGAAGGACGGTCCTACCCTTCAATCCGACGGTGGCTTCCGGGGTAGTTTAGGCTTTTTGCTTCTTTTTGAGGATATAAATAGCCCTTGTACCCCTCTTTTGTAACGGATCGGTTCATGATTATTGGAATAGCTAATCCCACAGACGTGCTCCGGAAGCCTCTCCCCCGGAGAGAGCCTCCCCAGCCGACCCCGGTCGGGAGCGCGTCGACAGGACTAGGGCCCCCACTGGGACCCGAACCTGTATAAATCCTCGTGTCTTTTCTTGTGTTTGTCCGGCGGGGGAGGACCGGTCGCCCGGTCAACCTGCGCTGCGTAATCTCCGCTAGGATCGTCTTCAAAACCTGCCGGGGTATTCTTAATACCACGACACGTGTAGTCTCCACGTGGGTGACTTGGTTTTACATAAAATACAAAACCAATCTAGTCGCAACAAGTTCTCCCCACAGTGGGAAGGCCCCTACACTGTTGTCTCGGTGCCGCGACCAGGATCAGCTCGATTAGCGATGGAGGATGGTCGGATCTTATCTAATACATGGAACATCGACCAACTACGAAAGTTTTACGTGTAAGTGCACAATCCCTTTTTCCTTTTCAATTAGCATGATTTAACAAAACTAGTGCTTTTAGTTGTTTCATATGTGGTTTATTCCTTTTTTGCTGATATGTTATGAGTCTGGCTCGGGGGCTGGTCGCCGATGGTTATATCGCCACAATACCCTGATCGGATTCGCTGGCCAATCTCGTGATCACTTCCAGACAAGACACCCCTCAATAAGCCGTTTCTCAACGCACACGGGGCTTGCTGGCATGTTCTTGGTCATCAGAGTGGCTGCCGGTTTGCAATAAGGTTGGGTATTTTATCTAATAGGATTATCGGCCTGGTCGGGTATCCCTTGTCATCGTTACACCTATATTTCCCCTGTGCTCATAATACTAAGTCTTCAGTATACATAATCACAAGCGGTTGCAACATAAAACAAAAAGAAGTGCTTCCTTTTAAAACAAAAAGTGCATGCATTTGCATTGTATAAATTGTATCTGTACAGGTGCAAAGGTTTACATCATGCCAAGCTCATTCAAGAGTTTTTCTACAAGGGGTTTGACCTCCTCCATGATAACCCCAAGCTGGTCTTCACTCTCGATCTCTGCCTCTTCCGCCGCTGGATTCAGATCAAGATCTGGGCCATGACGAAGACGAAGCCGACAAAGGATGGCGGAGGCTGCTGATCGGACTCTTGACTTGATCACCTCTTTCTACCACCTAGTATCTTCAGGAAGATACTCGAGAAGTGACTCTGCTTGGGTCGCGACCAGCGTGGTTCAGTCGCTAAGGCTAAGGTCGCCCACCGCGGTTTCGACCACATCATCCCTCAGCAGACTGGCCACCATCTTCAGTTTTCCGAAGATGTTCTCTTGAGCACTGCTGCAGGTCGAGAGTGACGTGCTCAAGTCTTTGTTCTCCCCGCGGACAGAATCAAGGGTCGCCCGGAGATTTGTCTTCTCTTGATTGAGCCGGCTTATTTGGTCGTCTCGCACTGCGACAGAAGGACATTACAAATATTTCATACGACGAAACTAATTCACTCTGGTCAAGAGTATGCTTACAGGGGAGCTGTGACCGTAAATTCTGGAGTTCGGTCTCTAGGAACGAAATCTTTGAGGCTGCCCGGAACTCTTGGTCTTCTCGATCAGCGAGGCTCTTCATCAGATAAGCATTTTCTCTGTGACAAAAGAGATAGTTGTCAAGATGGAATTTACATTCGGATTGGTGAGGAAACGTCTTCCTTACCGCTGCAGGCGAACCGTTTCCTCTTCCGCGGCCTCGATGCTATCTGCGATAGCCATCGACATGGTCGCCATACGGGTCATTTCCTATAGCATGGGAGGAGATCAGTTTCGAGACCTGAATATTCCGATGCAAAATTCATAAGGGGTGTTCGACATACCTCAACATACTCCCACAATGAGTGCCTTTCCGGTTCAACTGAAGATTGAATTACTGGGTTTGCCTTATCCCCAACAGGAGCAACGGATGAATCTTCCTGCTGACCCTTATTTTTTTCTAGGGCTGCAGATTCCAATAAATCCGATTGGACTTCTGCAGACAAACCATCTATAATGGCCCAGAAGACCTCCCTGGCCGAAGGGATGGAACCTTGTTCCCCAGAGACATCGATAGCAGGAGGAGCTCCAACACTGGCCGAGGCCGCTGAAGGGCTGGGCGCTAAGTTCCTACGCTTAAGCAAATAGAAATATCATCAGTTGGGATTTTTATAGTCGATCACTATAATCTGACCCTGTCCCGATAGGGGAGATTCTTACCGTACTCGAAATCCCCCCAGCTTTTGGGATTTCGAGATGGTTCCCTGAGGAAAAGAGGACAGTCGTCGTCTGTCCTGGTCTTCCTCTTCGTGAAGAGGACCCTGTCTTTTTCTCCCTGTGTGCATGAACTCATAAGCACATACATGAGGAATGATAAAGACTCAAGCTGTGATAATCTTTACTTGGGTAACCTTCTTGGTCGGTAGGGATACGGCCGTGGGACCAGGCGTTTCCTGGACCGCAGGCACTAGGACTTCATCTGCGACAACGGGTGTCGCGCCCCGAAACTGGGACTACGACTACTCCTGTAGAGACCTAGCTCGCTGCAGCAAGTCCCATATATGCATAGCATACACATACCCTTGACGTCCCAGGATAAGTCAAGCACAGGAGTATATTCACATTGCAACAGAGTAAGTTACAAAATAGTTAAGCAGTGTGGCCTGCTGGCCTTGATATTACATAAGAAGATTACAATGCCTTCACGGCATTCATGGTTTAGCAAGATAACATCTACACAGCAGAAGATAGGTGACCCACCCACAAAGAGAAGTGGACGGCAGAACAACACACATCAGGGAAATGACGGGACTGACACTCCTCCTTCTGGGTCCACTAAGTACTCCATGCCTTCATCTTGGTCGTAGAGCGCTCCATCTACTGATTTGAATGTTGCAAGGGTGAGTACTTACGTACTCAGCAAGTCATAGGTAAGAGTAGGTACATATAGTAGTGATGATATGGACCTAGACTAGTCAAGAATTATGGATGTTTGTAAAATAACCTTTTCCTTTCTCATCTCATCTTATGGCAGCACTTTTCATAATATAACATCATCATTCATGTTCACTAGATTATAGCACTACCGCGACACGTCGACACACGACAGCCCACGGCAGCACTCCTTATCATGACAACACATGTCATTTGGGTAATCTTGATTAAACATATTTTATTTAGAAAATAATACTTGTGTCACACCCCGTGGATTTAATCCACCGCAGCAGACTCCTATAAACCCGGGAGCTCGGAGTATTTGAATACGTTTTTAACTCTGCAGAGAGGTACCAATTTACCCGCAAGATATTCCACTTTCAAGCCCATCCTATCAAAATGATTAGACCCCTCCTCACAACCATGTGTGAGTGGCAAGGTGGAGATAACAAGAACTTTTGTTATGTCTCGCTCACATTTCACCCCCGACCCTGTGGATCTCTCGCGAAACACAGTTGTGGCGGGCTATACCCCCACCCCTACTCATTTCCCCATTGCTGGGTCTAATGTCAGATCACCTTCAGTGATAGTGGGAGTCAGCCTCCAAATCAATCATCACAACACATCTCATGCAGGGGTTTCATGTGCGATCCACATAAGTACTTGTTCAGGCCTGTCCCATACCAGGCTTACGGTTAGCACGTTGTTCATGCCACTAGACGCACAACACAAGGTTCTAGTCCTTATATGCCAGTGACCAGACCATCCACAACCCTGCACCTTCAGTGCCTGCATTCCTTTGCAGTCTAGCACCTCCAGTGCTACAGCCATCCACACCATTTTTCTGGTCACGGCTAGGGGTTTTATTTCATGAATATAAGTATATAAATACATATAATAGTTCATGGCTCAAAACTTGTTTATTTCACATTTCACAGATAACCAATCTAGTACTGCCAATTCATAAATCAACCATTCTCAATCTTTCACATGCAATATTGCCTATATTCAAGGTTATGTTTTAGCAACATTTAAAATATAGGTTCAAGATGACCAAGGATATGACTTGCCTTCCGCGTCGTAAGAAACAGCAGTTGATAACGGGTCAACAGCGAAGTCCTCAAATTCAGCTTCTGAATCTGCTCAACGATAAACCAAGCAATACACACAAATATTACTTATATAGTAGAATGATTTAGGATCTATATGCAGATATGCTTAACAAGGATAACTGAACGATACTGGAGATAATTGAGATTGCGAGCTGAACTGAGTTGAGATCTAGGGTTTCAAGGAATTGGCTGAGGATGGGTGTTAGATGCTCTTAGGATCTCAAGGTTGCAATAAGAATATCAGTTTTGTGGCTGGTTTGATCAAAAACAGTGAATGTCAGTAGATTGACATTCGGATCAAGAATCTGACATAACTTCAAGGAAAATTAGAGAGCTTATCTCAAGTTATGACAGTAGAAGAAAGTGTAGACCATAACTCTACAAATTCAGTGGACAAAGTGGCTTTCAAAATGCACCATCAGAAGTGGGTAAACAAGGCCAAAGCCATTGGCTGGCATGCACTGAGACAGTGTCAAAAATTAGGGTTTAGCGGCAAATATAATTCAAGGGCTCAAATCAAGTTGTGATAGAAGAAGAAAATGCTGATCACAACCTCAGGAATCTAAGGGACAAAGTTATGCCCAAAATGCACATCTGGAAGGGAGTGAAAAGGGCTAATGCCACTGACTGACATAGTCTGGCATTGATCTTGACATGGCCAGAAACTAGGGCTTGGCATAACTTTTGATCTAGAGCTCCAAATGATGCACCACTTTGTCTGGGAGGTAGGCATTGATAACAGGAACAAATCATTCAACAGGATCTAGGGCAGAAGATGGCCAGAAGGTGATGAAATTCAAAGGAGAAGTGTGGTGGCGACACGGCACAGTGAAGCCACTGGACAACAATCTTGGCATGGCTGTAACTTGAAATCTGGGCAGTTTCAAAGATCGAGCTAGAAGACAAATATGTTCAGGAGGTTGAAGCACACCTGAATGACAAAGTGGATGAAGCTGAAACGGCCAGGAATAGGTTTTCCGGTGATCGACGCCGGAGAAGAAGCACTGCCATTTGGGGATTTTCGATTTAGGCCGAATGAACTCAATTCCAAGCTTGGTAAGTGAAAGAGAGATAAGGGGAAACTACCTGCACGATCAATTTGGCCGGAGGATGGCCGGAGAAGCCTGGCGACGATCGCCGGTTTCTGGAGAAGCTCAAAATTGGGGAAAGCTTCGGTTGAAGCTGAATCAGGAGATCTTGATGCATAGGCTTGCTGGAAATGAGTCACTGATCATTTTCTTCCACAGGATCGAGAGCTAAATCGAGGTAATTTGGCCTGCATTGCCGGAACAGGGCAATCTTCGAGTTTCAGTAAATTCCGGTGATCGCCGGTGATAGGAGGCAAGGAAATCCAATTAAGTGGTATAGCACGATGAGAGAGATAAGGGGAACTCACTGGTGCTGTCAATTTGGTGGTTGAGGCTGCGGTTGAGGCTGTCACCGTGAGGCCTCGAGCTGGTCTCGCCGGAGAAGAAGACTAAGACAGAAAATCTGAGGCTTTGCTGGTTCCAAGTGAGGTGTGAGTGAGCTACTGAGTACAGGGATGCTTAAATAGGCAGGCGAAGCTGCAAGGGGGGAACAGCGAAGTAATTGGCTGCTGTGATGAGATGGGTTGCGTGCTGAGCATCAGCGGCGAAGACACAGCATTAACCGGTGATGCGACGGCGACAACGGCTCTGCAGTTGATCATCATGTCGGTTCATCGGGACATGGCAAGCTGGAGCAAGCGGTGGCGACAACATTGGCGCGGCAAGGCAACGTGGCAGTGAATTGCTGACAAAAGGCTGCTGGTCGCGCGCGGGAGCAGGCGCTGGTCGTTGACGTTGCAGTGGCGCTGCCACGACACGGCTGGAGCGCGGACACGTGCGCACCGGCATGCACGGTCACAAGTGCGGCGAAGCCTCACCGGCGACGAGCAGCTACGGCGCACAAGCACAGCAACTCTGGTCGTGAGCACAGCAACCGGCCTGGTCGAATTTGGACTGAACTGCAGCTTCAGGTTTTTGATTTGGACTGAATTGTAAATCTGAAGATTTGGATGATTTGATCTGGAATTGATTCTGCTGTTTTGGTATACTTAATTCAATAGATGATTTGGCACAGCTAGTAGATAAAGTTTGAGACATTTGGATGACTTTTGATATGAACTGAAAACAGAGTAGATTAGGGTAAAATAAGTCTGAATCTTATTGATCTCGAATTATGGAATTTAGGGTTTAATTTTGAGATACTCATATAAGAAGAATTTGTGTTGAAAAACATTTGGGAGGTGTTCCCTGAATCAGATTTGAATTTGAAGATGATTTGCAACATTTTGCCCTTTCTGGCTTTTAGAAAAATCTGGAAGAAGGACTGATCTGCGAATCTGGAGTTTTGGAAGGTTTAAACTGAATTTGATTTCACTGATATGGCAGATTATATTCAACAGAATATTTGGCAAGAACATTTGATAAAATTTGGCACATTTGAATAGTCTTTGATACAGACTGAAAATAGGGTATTTTTAGGGTTAATCTGCACAGAAGAAGAACTTGTTTCAAATAGCATCTAGAAAAGATTTGCCGAAGAAATTCTGAATTTGGAGTTAATCTGGAGATTTTAGCCTTTTTGGGTTTCTAGATATCAGATAAAGGACTAATTTGTAATAACTCTTGGACTGATTTGCGAAAAAGGTTTAGATGGTAAAATCTGACTGCCAACTTTTTGGATTAAGGTATTGGCATACCCTTGATCATAATCCATGAATAATCTGGTCCGAACTTGGCTAAGATTTTGATTAAATCTGGATTTCTGAAACTTAGGGTAAAAGATAATAACAGATATTCTGTTTTCGAAAACAGAAAGGAGTTGATAATTCTGGAAGTTAGAGATAGAATTGGGTCTGGGTTCTGAAGGCTTTTAGGTTTAGGATAACTGATAGATCAAATCTGGAAAGTCAGGTCTTGACTTGGGGTCACAGGATAGATTTGACGAAATTAGGGCTAGAACAGAATAAAGCTGAGGCTGATTTGGCTGATCTAGGAGAGACATATGCATGCATGATTTTTAAGAAAGAACTTTTCACCCCAAAACTCAGGATGTTACAACGGGGTTGCTGGTGGTCACGGTGTCCTGCTCTGTTATTACCACTCTTCTCGCTAGGAGTGGAGTGCTCGCCACCCCAGGGCTGGCAGCGGTCATTTCGCGGCAGACAGGGGTGATGTTTTCTTCCTCCTGTATGAGCATCGCTTAGTGGATGTTCATGGAAGGATAACGACCACTAGGACTGTGAGAAATCTTACCTCAGTCACCCCTTCTGTTGGGGGAGAGGCGTAGCAAATCCTGAGGCTTTCTGGGCTTCAGGTATTGGGGTTTCATCCGCAACCACGGGGTTATCGATGGTTGAGAAACCCGCTGCGGTCGTCTCTGCCCTCACGGGCGGAGACAAGATCCCGTTGGACGAGGGAGCGATCGTCTTCCTCTTGAGACGGATTAGAGGGACGTCATCCTCCTCTTCCTCGCTCCCTTCGCCCTGTACGATGAAGAAGTGATTCTAGTTTGTACCTAGGGTAACAGGGGGCATTGAGTATCTTACCGCAGTTCTCTTCACGGTAAGAGGAGTCTTTGGCGAGGAAGCCTCTCCCAGAATCCTCTTGGGAGCAGTTTCCTTCGCCCCGTGCTTCGAAGTGATCTTCTTCACCCTCTTCGGAGCCGGTTTCCCCAGGAGACCAACGTCCTCGGTTGGACGCGTCACCTCGGAGAATTTTCCCAGGAGCTAGGTCATTCAAGTTGTTCTCGTTAATGCGAGATGAGTGAATGATCTACAAATGGAGCCTATTGAGAAAGGCCATACCTTTCGGCGTTCTTGTTGAGGCCAGGAAGAGAATCCAATTCGCTGGACTTCTCTGGCCGGGAGTTCTCAAACCACAACCCGCTCTCGGACGGAGGGGTGTAGTAGAACCATTTCTGGTACCCCCCGTGAACGGAGTCCCGCAGGGGTGGGAAGGGATACTCTTTCTTCTCCCTTATCCGGAAGTAATTACATCCGGCGGCATTGGCGCTCTTTGACCATGCCGAGTAGTAGAAGCGTCAGAAGAGCTCCAAGCTTGGGAGCACTCCAACGAAGGCTTCGCACAGGTGCTGGAAGATCACCAGGATCAAGACAGCATTAGGGTGGAGATTCACCAACTCCAACCCGTAGTGCTCCAAGATTCCCTTCAGGAATCGACTTTTAGGAAATCTGAACCCGCATCGCAGGTATTCCTCAAAAACCACCAATTCACCCTCTTGGACGATTGGGGTTTCTTGATCCTTCTCCGCGGGCCGCCAGTTGATTAGTAGCCGTGGAGGAAGGATCTCTTCTTTCTCCAGTGCCACCAGGCTCTCCTCTGTGTGGTGAACAGATCGGCTCCAGGACGCCATTTCTTGCAAAGGATTGGGAGAAAAGGTGGCGACTTTGGAGGCGATGGAGGATGAGGAATGAGGGTTTTGTGCGGCGGAAGTTCTAAGGCATGTTTTTGGTTGTGTGGCTTCCTCAGGAAGTTACCTGCTCCTTTTATAGGCCCGAGGCAACGTTCCATTGAGGGCAACGTTCCATTGAATATTCTATTCATTTTTCATAATGGATACTTTGTCTCAGAGACCCGTTATGCACTCCCCACAGTAAATCCGAAACGAAAGGTGTTTTTTGTTTCGAATTCGGGGGCTAGGGTGTACCTAAGAACGTGAAAATATTACAAAAATTTTCAGAGGAAGTTATCCTTCATGTTTTTTGTAAGTTAAATTTTCACGTGTTGGTCACAATGTGTTCCAGTGATCACTTTATAGTTTGCATTTTGATCATAATGATATTCTGTGATCATTGCAAATAGAAAATCACAATACAGACTGTTATCATCCAGTCAAGGCATTATGTTATCATGACTTCAGTTCGGATCGCTATGATAGTAAAGACATAGTTAATGCGGTACCAAAACTGGTCGCGGTATGACTCGTTAATGCGCTTCTGATAAAAAAACTTGTTATTTCAAGTTTGCCTATGTATGAGAGGTCATAAAGACATTACTCATGATCATGGTTTTGCATAGAGATTGTGGAGAGTTTTATTCCTTACGGCAAGTGATGTAAAGAAAAGGAAATCTTTATTTCTGACAATCCTTGCATACAAAAGGGATACAGGCGACAAGAGCATCGACCTGATCCGAGAGGAGTTTACAAAGTTCTCCTAGGGACATATTGGCGTTGGTAGGATCTACACTGACCGCCCCAAGAGAACTGGCAACTACTCTAAGCCTATCTACATCGTCCCGAATCAGAGAAGCACTACCATCCCTGATCGAATCGGAGAGTTGTCGCTGTTGTTGAATGTAGTCCCTCTCCAAGCAGAATTGGTTTACCTCTTCACGGGATCTATCAAAACATTCTGCCAGGTGCAGAATGGCCGAAGACATCTCTTCGGTCTTCTTCTCCAAAACCTCTTTTTCCCTTTGGAGAGTCTGTTCGAGGGAAGGAGGTTGAATCTCAGCAGGCTGGTCACTGGGGGCTCCAACAATTTTGATCTCCTGCATTTACATGTATTACTTTTGCAAATTAAGGTGACCAGCAGAAGAGATGAACATAATTACCAATCCTCGCAAGTGAGAGGATGAGGTATTTCCCCCAGAAAGTAGATCACCCGACAAAAGCCGGGAACCATCAGGAGGTGGAAGTGCAACTTTCCCACCAGAAGATTGTTTCCCCAACACAGGTTGAGGATCATCTGGTCGTGGAAGTACAGCTTGCCAACCAGAAAATTGATGACCCATCAAAAGATGGGGATTGCTTGACCATAATGGAGAAAGCTGAGAAGAAGACTTTGAAGGATTATTATGGATCTCAAAAGGTGGAGATGAAGGTTCGACCTGCCGGGTTACATGAACAGGGAAGACTACAGGGGCCAAAGGAAGAGAGAGCAATGATGCATCCCTAACCCTTGAGCCACTAGAAGATCCCTCATCTATAAGAGCCATATCTTCGGTCATCTGTAAATTTCCAAAAAAACATGTGGGAAATGATCAGAACATAAGATGGCAATTTGAACCAAAAGTCCTAGAAAAGAATTACCTTCTGGGAATCTTGGTCAAATTGGAGCGCCACTTCCTCTTCATCACTTTCAATCTCAATGATGTTTTGATCTGCCATTGAGGAGTGTACAAAAGAGAGGGAAAGGTAGCTTTGGAAAAGACTTAGCGGGGAGAAAGCTTGTGAAGTTTTAAGGCTAAGAGGCTATGGTATTTATAGCCCCCAGGGGTGACGGTTTGTTTTTTGAATGCCTCGAGCTTTTAAAACATTTACAGTTTTATCTCGGGTTAAAAGACAATTCTACGGTGCTATCATTACCTGTCAAATACTGCCCAGAGTCTGTCTTGGGAAATAAACCGCCACACTTAGTGCGCCGCTAAGTGGAGGATTTGAAGTGTCATGTCACTTATCCAATGTAAGTTTTAAAATTTGAAGTAAATGTGTCTCTTCGTTTCCTTCAAATTTGGGGGCTAGTTGACGAGGATTGTTACCCAAGCTAGTTCAGAATAAATGCACGTCTGGGACAAGATAGATTTGAACCAGGTAAGTGTCCGTTGGTATGATCTCAGATGGCTTGAGAAGCGCGGACACATGGTCGCAGGCTTTGCGCGATCAGGTCGCAGACAGTGCGTGGTCAGGAGCCCGTATGCGATGCGCGGATAGAAGGTCGCAGATAATACGCGGTTAGATAACTGCAGGCAATACACGATCATAATACTCTCCATCAGGAGACGCGGGGTTGCTTAGGCTCTATGACGAGCATATCGCGAGAACACCGGAGATTCTTCCACGTGTGAAGACAACTACCAGGAGGTTGATATGTGCGGTTATCTCTTAATTGCATGTGTTAAGCCTGTGTGGAAGTTAAGTGCAGTTGCCAAAATAGCACTCGAGCAACCGTTCGAAGCCGTTGTGTGTTGGCGCCCTTTTGACCAATATAAAAGGGTGAGAAAATGCACCAGACGGGAGAAGGAGAGAAGACATTGGGAACAGATCAACATCGACAAGTTTCCATAGGCTAGTTTTAGCAGTGTTTTACACAACCACGCGGAAAAGATCTTCGCTTGTGATGATCTTTTCCACAACTTTGTAATCTTTTTTCCTACACATAGTGAAATTCCAATAGGACATAGGGCAATTACTCCCACTATCGAGGGCCCGAACCTGTATAAACCTTTCCGTGCTCCAACCGACTTTGACTCATCATCCCTTCCCAGAGGGACACCCTGAAAGGCCTCATAATTCACAAATTCTGCATAAGTTCGACTAAGGACCCCGAGTCCGAATCGTCGACAGCTGGCGCCCACCGTGGGGCCTTTCTCAAGGCGTCCTTATTTCTATCCGAAGGTTCGGTGAACCATGTCTGGAGCATATGATTCCGAGAATGACTTCGATCTCGAGGATTATGCTCACATCCAGATGCCTTCACCTAGTGATCCTATTCCGATGGAGGAAACAAGAGGCGAAGATGTCCCAGAGGTCGACTCGACCACTCAGGTCATGTTCATTGACCAGGAGGCGACTGACACAGAACCAGAGCCCACTGGGGTTCTTGATGCCTTAGGGGTTGAATCCGGTCCATCGTACGACCCTGCTAAGGGTAAGAACGATGTTGACCAGGAGGTTAGCCGGGGGAGGTGTGACCCTGATAACCTCCATCGTCTCTTTGATTTCGAGTCTGACTCAGAACAAACGGAGTTGTTTTCTCCATCGGCGACCTCGCTCCCTAGACAATTCTCTGCTCTATCGGAAGAAACTCCCGATCAGTGGGCTGCTAGGGACGAACAGGAACGCAAGCAAAGGGAAGATCAGGATCGTGAGCAACAAGACAACGAACTTCACAGAACAGCCCTAGAGGCTCTTCAAAATGCGCAAGCTCGTTACGATGCTGCTCTGAGTTCTTCCCGTTGATCACGTGGTCGCAGACGCGACTAGACACCATCTTTACCCCCGGAGCATTTCCCGGTGGACGAAGAAACGGTAACACCGACCCTGGAACATCCCGCCAATGACCTCCTGGAATTCAAGAAAATTGCAGCAAAGTCCCTGACATAGGAAAATTGCGTGCCATTGCACTGCAGCGAACTAGGGCACACACGTCTGGACAATACACGCATGCGTTGCTTCACCAACCTTGTCAGATGCATAGGCGGGGTTGAGACAAAGCTGCTGTTAAAGTTAATTGGGCTGAGATGGCTTGACGGCGGCGAATGATGAAGTTGAAGTTGTCGGTCGCTGGGGACAGAGATGAACTACCACAACAGGGCTCTAGAGAAGATTAAACCTGAAATTGGCTAAGGGATACTACTACTGGGGTGGCACTGATTGTGTTGGAGCGAGGAATTTGGTTGCGATTAAACTTTGGGGCTCGTCGTCGACGCCAGACTCAGGGACGATGGTGAAAAGGAGCGCCATTGATACACGACAATGTAGGTTAACTGGCTCGGGCTACACCATCTACGGAACACAGGGAAGGTGTATATGGGATTAATTTGGCTGGAGGTACAGTGGAGTGTGCCGGCGACATGAACCATCCATGATAGCGTGGGAAGAATCGGGAGACTCTACGAATTAGGCTAATTTCAAAATGTGGCTGAATAGGCTTGCTAGGAATCTTCTAAGGATCACTTTGTTCCACAGAAAGGAGTAATGAAAAGGGTTGGAGAAGATTTAATTTTGGGAACAGGGCATTTGGCTTTTTCAGCGATCACCGGCGATGAGGATCACCGGAGTTCAATTGGTTGCCATGACACAGGGAGATGGACACGGGGAACTCACTGGTGTGGTCAATTTGGAGTTTGGTGGAGTGAAAAGCTCTGGCGACGATGGCCTCAACGGCAGCTCGTCGAGGACAAAGAAGAAAAGGGAAGAAAGTAGTTGAAAATGGCTAAGTCACAAGCACAGTGAAGAAACAGGTTGCTGGGGGGTTGAAAATAGCACAAGAACTTGCACCGGGGATGAGACCGGCTGGGCGCAAGAGGAACAGCGGCGACGACAACGCGACAGCGTGCAGGCGGCTATCCAGCTTTGTCAGCCACGGTCGGGGACTAAGGAACTTGGTCCAGGATGGTGCAGAGGCGGAGGCGACGAAGTTACTCCGGCGATGACACATACGCGCATGCACATCAAATCCTCCCTTGGGCGCGCACTGGTGTTGGTGCTGCTTGTCGTGGTATTGCGAATACCCCGGCAGGTTTTGTGAACGATCCTAGCGAAGATTACGCGGCGTGGGCTAACCGGGCAACCAGTCCTCCCCCGTCGGACAAACACAAGAATTGACACGAGGATTTATACAGGTTCGGGTCCCGGTGGGGGCCCTAGTCCTGTCGACGTGCTCCCTACCGGAGTCGGCTGGGGAGGCTCTCTCTGGGGGAGAAGCTTCTGGAGCACACCTGTGAGTTTTGGCTATTCCAATAAATGAATCACTTGGTTACAACTGAGGGGTACAAGGGCTATTTATAGCCCCAAAAAGAAGCAAAAAGACCTATCTACCCCGGAAGCCACCGTCGGATTGAGGGGTAGCAACGTCCTTCTCCCGGTCAAACGCCTTGGATGCTTGACAGGTGGTCGCTGATTCCCGAGGCGCTCCTCGCGTGACTTGCACGTGATCAACAACTCGAGACTTTACCTTTAGAAGGGCGATGAGGCCCGGGACATGCGCCGGAGGCCAGGTCCCCGGGCCAAAGGCGGCTCCCAGGACCGGCGCCGGAGGCCAGGTCCCGGGAGCCAAAAGGCGGCGCTCGGGGCAGGCACCGGAGGCCACGTCCCCGGGTAAATGGCAGCGCCCAGGACCGGCGCCGGAGGCCGGGTCCCGAGAGCCAAAAGGCGGCTCCCGGGGTAGGCACCGGAGGCCACGTCCCCGGGCAAATGGCGGCGCCCGGGACCGGCGCCGGAGGCCGGGTCCCAGGGGCCAAAAGGCGGCGACCGGGACAGGCACCGGAGGCCACGTCCTCGGGCAAATGGCGGCGCCCAGGACCGGCGCCGGGGGCTGGGTCCCGGGAGCCAAAAGGCGGCGCCCGGGGCAGGCACCGGAGGCCACATCCCCGGGCAAATGGTGGCACCCAGGACCGGCGCCGAAGGCCAGGTCCCGGAAGCCACAAGGCAGTGCCCGGGCAGTCCCGGAGGCCACGTCCCCGGGCAAATGTGGCGCAACTTACCTGGACTTAGTCTCGCGGAGATTTCCCCCAACAGCAGCCCCCTGTACCCCCCGGGGATGATGCCCGAGTCCCTGGTGGGAATGGTACATGTCACCGGGAAAATCTCCGGACCAAGCCACCGGAGCCATGACGCTTCGATTCCCGTGCCGCGCGCTTATGACCGCCGCTTCGCCAAAAACGCGCTCACGATTCAAACAAGTGCCTCGGTTTGTGCGCCAGTCCATTCGTTTCCCGCGCACGGTTTGAACTTCAACGGCCCAGATTGCTCCGCGGAGTACTACGTGGCGCTCATCTGGATCACGGCTCGCCCCTATAAATAGGGCCTTGGGAGGCCCGGGAAGTTCATTCCAAACTTCTCAACCTTAGCGCATTTAGCTCTCCCGGTAGTTCTCTCCTAATAGCTAGCTCCCGGTAGCAGGCGTTCGGAACCTTGAGGAGTAGCCTCCTGAAACGTTAGCCACCGGAAAGAACAAACATGATGGCACCGAAGGGTCGAGCAAAGATGACCGAGGTGCCCCCGGAGGAGGTCACTCCGGACTTCCTCTGGGCGTCCGAGTTCACGGCCGAGGAAGCGGAGTCCATGGTCGAATGCTGCGTCGTTGAGGACGGGGACATCCGGGTCCCCGTGAAGATGGACGGATTCCCCCGCCCCAGGCCCGGAGAGATCGTGGCCTTCGAGGCCTTCCTGGAGGCAGGGCTCCAGCTCCCGGTGCATCCCTTGCTCCCGGAGTTTCTGAAGGAGTATGGGGTGGCTCTAAACCACCTCACCCCGAACGCGATCGTCCGGATGGGCCTCTTCATCTGGCTTTATGAGACGGCGACCGGGCGGGAGCCCACCCTACGCGCCTTCCGGTACTTCTACGAACCGGCGGCGAGGAGCTCCCACCTGGTGAAGGGGGACCCAAGTCCCCCTTTGCCTCAGAGATGGTGCAGATGCTGCCGTCCCAGGTGGTCGATTACCCGGCGGCGGCCTCCCGGGACCACTGGGGCGACTGGATCCGGAGGTGGTTCTACCTCCCGGTCCGGGACGACGAGGTGGCATACGCCCCGGAGCCCCCTCTTACAGCAGGTCGTCCGCGCTGAAGCCTCCTGTGTGGACGGACGAGGAGCTCGAGCTCCTCGGCAAGGTGATCATCTCCTGGAGCACCCGCTCTATGCGGGACGCCACCGAGGAGATGATGCTCCTGAGGATCTTCCCCTTCTCATGCGGGAGAAGGGGGATCGGCATGGGCCCGGAGCAGCGGCCCCCGGTCAAGCCGATGACCCGACGTAAGTCCCAGCTGCCTGATGCATTGCAGTTACAAATTTTTGGAAATTTGACTAACTCTTTACCTTTTGTAGTCCGGCCGTACCCGGCGGCGCGGGAGAAGGCGGAGAACCTCCCGGGGAGGTACTTCGCCGACAAGCACGAGCGCGTCGTGCGCCTCGTGGGGGAGGGCCCTCCCCGGAACTTGGTGGCCGAGGCCTACGGGCTGAAGTTGCCGGAGAGGAAGCCCCTCCCCACCGTCGGGTCGCACAAACGGGGGAAGGACGCGGCCGGGGGCTCTGAGCCTAAGAAGGCCAGAGTCCAAAAAGCCCCCGGCCCGTCGACAACGCCGGCGGTGACACCGGCGAAGCCTCGGGACGAGACCCCCGGGGCTGGGCGCGAATGGGCGTCGGCCCGGAAGGAAGTAACTCCCCCTCCCCCGAAGAGCCCTGCTGCGGCCCGAGGGAAGGAGCCGGCCGCGGGCGGGGGGGCGTCCGATTCGGCGGACTACGCCCCGTCGCCGCCTTCAGTAGCGGCCCTCCCGGCGCCCCCGGCACCCTTGGAGCTGGAGAAACCGGAGGTGAGGTTCGTGGAGACCTCGCCTCCGAGGGTGGAGTGGCCCGTGGACGAGGGGGGGAGCCCCTCGGTCTATGAGGTCCCCCCAGAAGTGGAGGTTCCGGGGGCCCACCCGCCCGGGAAGGGGAAAGGTCTGATGATCCCCCCCCCCCGAAAAGGGGCCCCCTCCGAAACGTCCTCAGCCACTTCCTCGGGGGGCACTTCGGCGACGAAGACGACGACGACGACGACCGCCACCCCGACCGAGGTCATGCCGGGCGCCCAGGTCCGGGAGCCCGTTACCAGCCGCGGCGGGACCAGCACCGAGTGAGAGACCCCCCTGCTTTCCGCGGGGGAGGTCGAGCGTTACGCGGAAGGCCTGCAGACCCCAAAGGTCCAGGCCTTCGTCGCGGAGGGGACGCTCCATCAGTGCTTCGCGGAGCTCCAGTCCCTTCAAGTCCAGGTATTCACCCGAGGCGGTTGTCTCTTTCTTTTGGCTCCCTGCATCCAAAATTTTTCTAACTCTGGAATTTGTAGGGGGCGGCAATTACCTGGGGCGTTGAGCAGCGCGTCATCCTGCTGTCAAGGACGTGGAGGACAGGGCCGCCTCCTTTTTGGGTCAGTGGGACGAAGCTCTCCAGGAGCTGGCCCAGGTTCGAGCCCAGGTCCACTTCTCGAAGAGCGTCAACGGCCGCCTTCGGGAAGAGGCGAAGACAAAGGAGGAGGTCTTCCGGGAGCTCGAGGGATGGAGCGTCCGGGCGGTGGTGGACGCGGGCCGCTCCGTCCGCTCGACCCTCGAGAGCCTTGGCGTAAGCCTAGGCTGGGGGGGTGGCTCGGAGGTGCCCCCGGTGACCCTCGCAGAGGCCGTGCGTTTTCTCAACGCGCAGGTCTCCGTCATTCCGGAGGCTGCCGACGCCCGGGCGCGGGGCCGGGCGATCCCCATCGTTGCGGCCGCGGCGGGGCTTGTTTAGCACCGGGGGGTCGGTGCCCGGGCGATCGGGGGCCGCATCCCCCGGAGCTTCCCCGAGTTCTTCGAGCCCTCGCGCCGGGAGGTGGAGCAGCTCGCCGGGGGCTTCTACGACCGGATCATCTGGGTGAGATTCCCGGCACCGGCGCCTCCGGCAGCGGATGCCCCGGCCCCGGCACCGGTGGAAGCCCCCCGGGGGGAGGACGCCAACGAAAAAGTATGAGCCTCCCCCCGGGTCTTAGTTAGGACCCTTTTGCTTTTTTAGGATTTTCATCCTGGTAGCTTCATAGAAGAAGCCCCGGACACTTGTAAAAAGATATTTTGAAATGCAATGGAGTTAGAAATTTTTCTAAGTCTTGAATTGAATGCAATGTTACCAGGGTACCCGGGAGGTTACTCCTGGGCGAAGGTCCGGGAGGGGCTCGCCGGGGGACGCACAGGCGGCTTTAATCTTGCTAAGCCTCATCTCCGGGGAGCGCAGCGGGGACGCCATCCGGGAGCCTGTCCGGTTAAGGTGGCATCCAGAGTGGCACTTGGACAATTTTGAAAATCATCGCGCCGAATTGTCCTGTGGGTCCCTCATTTGAGGAATCCCGTGGCAACCGCCCAGGTGGATTGCACACAGGTTGGACCATTACAAGACTCACAACAAGCGGAAAGCAGTTATTGCATAAAACATAATTAAACAGGTACGAGGTCACGAGGACCAATATTACATTAACATAGCGCCCAGAATGACACTACTTAGAGTTGCTACGAAAATAACAAGTTTATCCACACAAGAGTCAGCATCAAGATACCGAACACACAAAACAAGGCAGACAGCAACAACAAAGATCTTCACTTCTGGCAGCAACGGTTCTGGTAGGGCTTCCTCCACATCGGACTCAACTCGGCGCGAGACCCTCCTAGAACTCTGAATCATCTGGGGCGTTCCCATCCTCTGCTTCATCTTCATAACCAAACGAATCGGGATCGGCGAATCCCTCTTCTGATTTGTTTAAAAAGGCAAGGGTGAGCATGCTTTGACACAATGCTCAGCAAGTCGTTCATTTACAAATGCAATTATATAGATGAGGAGTGATCAAGAAAAGGGGTTAAGTCTTATAATCATAAATAGTATAGATTTCAATCCTTTGATCTTTCAAATAAGGGTTTTGTTTTCAACAGCGGGGTTTTTGAAAACCTTATAATAGACATTAAGAAAACATTGTGAATGGCGATCCTCCGTGATCCACCATTTGAATTAACCATATTATGAAAACATTTCAAATAGTTACTTGTGTTGAACCACATGGATAAATCCACCGCGAACATACTCCATGACCTGGGAGTACAGAGTATCCGATACTTTTCTTACGCTTTGTAAAGGTGTACCTATTTTTAAATCCACTTCTTCACTCGACTTTCAAGTCGGGCCAACTCCATGTGACTTATACACATGTGACAAGGCCGAGATCACACAACGCTTTTGCAGTTTAGTATTAACAGTATCCCCGCCCGGTAAACAGACAATTAAGTCTCAAGTACCGTTGTGGGTCCTCCCCACTGCCTTACTTCCTAGCCTTTGGCTTATGCTCCCGCAGGACACATGGCCTTGGTCTGTCCACACGAGACATCTGACCTTTTTTTGATTACAACCGCGCACGGCTTAATCTTAGGCGTAGGGCGTCTTCCTTCTTTCCACCTTTTCCTCTCATGCTTTTTCTGAACTCACATCACTCACGGACGAACTGCGCCCAACTAGTTTCTCCACGCGAGAAACCGGACCGACAAACCATGCAGGGAACTGCTAATACCAAAAAGCTACTAAGTCGTGCCTGTCCCATACCAGGCAAGTGGTTGGTACGTTTTTCATGCCGCCTAGAGGCACAACACAAGGTTCTAGTCCTTATGAATTGATAGTGAGGAGCCATCCACATTCCCTGGTGCGCACCGTGCCCTCTCCATACAAACCAATCCTCACTATCAATACTAATTTGACATTTCATTTCACAAAAGGAGTTTCAAATCCATTTCTCACTTATTAGCCATTTCACATCCAACATGTATACTTAAATAAGATTAAAGCCTAAGCATGGTATCCTAGGGTGACAAGGTTGCATGATGATTCGATATCAAAAAGGGGTTTCCACATGAAAGTTGGGTCATATCTATTCACATGTTTCTAAACATAGTTCTATCAAATATTCAGCATGCATATATCTTTAAAACAGTGAATCTACTTTATTTCAAAATACTGGGTGAGACATGATCAAGGGTGACGACTTGCCTTGCCAAGTTGGGTCTAAGAAATCTGTTGGATCTTCAAACGTTCCTTCCAAATCTTCCGCTCCTTGCTCTGCATTCGCACGAGAGCACACACAACACATACAATACATAAGCATCCAGAAAATGGGCTTTATACAAAACATAAGTAAAATATACACATGAATGCAAATGAGGGAGATTGGGCAGAAACAGAACAGCGGAGAAAAGGATTCTAGGGTTAGGTTCACTGGACAAGACTCGAATGCGACGAAAGCCAAGGGTTGGCATTCGGTTCGCGAACAGACAATGTCTGAGAAGGACACCAGGATGATTTAGGGCTTCTAGATGATCAAAACTGGTGCAAGAGGTGGCATCGTGTGCCAAATGCTGTGAGGGACCTAAATGACAAAGTGCACTTTTCACAAAAGCCCTTGAATTAACAGAAATTCACATCAAAGCTCAGGACACAGGAAATCGAATGCCACTGTACAGCAGCGAACTAGGGCACATGCGTCTGGACGAATCACGCATGCATTGCTTCGCCAAACATGTCAGGGAGGTAGGCGGATCAAGACAAGGTTGCTGGTGGAAGGAATTTGACTGGGGTCGCTTGCCGGCGACGAACGGCGAGTTTGAAACCTTCGGCCGCCTGAGACAAGGATGAGCCATGGTGACAGAGAACTGGAGTTAGCTAAACTCCAAATTGACCGAGTGGAAACACTTCTGGGGTGGTGTGGATTGTTCTGGAGAGAGGAATTGGGCAGTGGTTAAGCGTGCGAGCTCGTCGACGTTGTCACCGGAGTTGGAGAAGACGGTGAACGACGAACTGGCTCCACACAGCAATGCAGGCTATAAGCTTTGGGCTACACCATCTAGGGGTAACAGGGAAGGTGTAGGAGGCTTCATTTTGGGGAGAGCTGCAGCGAGGCACGCCGGCGACGTGAGACGTCCACGGTGGCGCGCAAAATTTGGGAAAACACACAGCACTGCATCAATTTGAAAATTGGCTGAATAGGCTTGCTAAGAAAGGGCTAAGGATCATTTGATTCTACTGGAGGGAGTGGTGGAAAGCACTGGAACGAGTTTAATTCTGGAACAGGGGTCTTCTGGTTTTCCGGCGATCACCGGCGATGAAGAGCACTAGGATGCAATTGCTTGCTTGGACACGGGAAGATGGGTGTGGGGATCTTACTGGTGAGCTTGGATTGGAGAGAGGGGCTGTGGTTTGCTCTGGCGACGATGGCCTCAAAATCGGCTCGTCGGGGAAGAAAGGGAAACAGTGAAAATTCGAGAATTTGGCTAAGTCCTGGAGTTGTGCTTCTTCACAGCGCTGAAGGGGGTTTAAATAGGCGTTGAGGCGGAGCTTGCGAGGGTAAACGGCGAGAGAACTTGTGCCGGGGACGAGACCGGCCGGGTGCACCTGCGACAGCGGTGACCGGCGATGTGAAGGAGCGATGGCGATGTAGCAGCGCTGCAGGCTTTGTCGGTTGCATTGGAACTTCACCAGCGATGGCGCAGATGCGGAGGCAACAGCGCAGCTCCGGCAACGACACGTAACGCATGCAATTTCCACGGCAACGGTTGCGCGCGCGAAGACAGTGCTGGAGTGCGGGCGTTTAACCGCTGGACATGGCGAGGTACTGGCTGCTGGCACGTGCGCGCAGGGTGGCTCATTTGCTCACAAGCGCAGGCGACAAGAGGCGATGGCCGGCGGCGAGCAACTGCGGCGAGAAAACGCGGCGCGGCTCCGGCGAAATGCACTCGTCGGGGGCACGACCAGGCGCTGGTCGAAAACAGCAGAAAAAGAATAGGAGGGCTGATTTGCAATTACTGATTCTTGATTCCAGGGACCAATCTGTAAATCTGGCATTTGGCTTAGGTAGAAAGAGTTTTGACTTTGCTAAATTAATCCGCAAGGTCTAAGATATTGATCAGCAGCTAGGGATGACAAAATTTTGGAGATTTAGGCAAGTTTTGAGATGAACTGAAAACAGGGTAATTAGGGTAATCTGGATTTTAGAAATTTGACAAGGCTGAAACTAGGGTTTTGGGAGAGATTTGGAAATTCTTCCAGAAGGGAAAAATGTCCAGAATAGTGAAGGGAAGATGTTCACTGAATCAAATCATGATTTGGAAATGATCTGTGACTTTTAGCCTTTTTGGGGTTCCTCAGATATCTGAAAAGGACTAATTTGTGAATCTTTTGGACTGATCTGCGAAAATGACTTGAATGAAGGAGTTTGGCTGCCAACTTTTTAGAGTAACACTCTGGCATTACCAAGATCTCATCCTGATATGCAGATAGTCAAGGCAGGCTAGGGTTGGGAAAAACAGGGGTGTTACAACCTAACCTCCTTAAAAACAATCTCGTCCTCGAGATTCTGGTAGGTCTGAGAACAGGTATGGAAAGTTTCGGCGTAGCTCTTCTTCCTTTTCCCAAGTGGATTCTTCCTCTGAATGGTTGTTCCATTGGACTTTGCAGAATCTGATGGTCCTTGATTTTAGCCTCCTTTCGCTGATTTCAAGTATCTTGATGGGGTACTCTTGATATGACAAATCTTGTTGTACCGTTTCCGCTGCCCATCGGAGGTGGAAGATGTCCTCCGGGTTTGACAATCAATAAAGCTGTGTTTGCTTCTTCTTTGAGTCTTCTTTTGTTTTTTCTTGGATGGTCTGGACGACTCCTATTGACAAGGATGAGCTAAGTTTGCTCGTGGTCGGTGTGGTCGACCCCCGGGGGTTCCTTATCCCCCCCGCCCACAGCGGGCCGGAGGGTAGCTCCGCTCGCTGTGGGGGTAGCGAGGCCCCCGGGGTGAAGATAACCTGTAGCATAAGAATTTTTCCAAGTTAGAAAATTCTAAAATGAGGTTTCCAAGGGAAAAACCTTCCAGGAGACAATCATCCGGTCGCCGTGAGGATGGGGAGCCTGGAATAAGGCCTCGTGTGGAATAAACCCAAGAAAACCCGATGAGATTTCCGGGGGTGAGCTTCCTGGGAGACGATCGTCCGGTCGCCGTGAGAACAGGGAGCCGGGAATAGGGTCTCCGGGGAAGAAATGTCCAAGAAATCCGTAACTTCTCTGGGAGACAATCATCCGGTCGCCGTGAGAACCGGGAGCCGGGAATAGGGTCTCCGGGAGGAAATCATCCGGTCGCTGTGAGAACGGGGAGCCGGGGATAGGGCCAGAAATCCTGAGGAAGATTCCGGAGAAAATCCTTCTGGGAGACAATCGTCCGGTCGCCGTGAGAACGGGGAGCCGGGAATAAAGTCTCCGGGGAAAAGATATCCAAGAAAGCCATTAGACGTCCCGCTGGGGAGACCGTCTACTCCCGGAGGAGGAAGTGCCCGATGACGGGTCTGAGTGTTTGGGTAGGGGACTAGTCTCCCAAAGTGACTCGTTACCGCGGCCGCTGGGGACCGGGGTGCCGCTTACACCCTCAGTCCACGAGGGCTGATCGTAAGCCGCCCTACAGGAGGGACTTGCTGGGTCTGGGCCCACTTCCTCACGGAGAGGGCATCCTCACGGGGAGGGCTTCCTCACGGGGAAGGCGTCCTCGCGGGGAGGGCGTCCTCGCGGGGAGGGCATCCTCACGGGGAGGGCATCGCCGTGAGGGGCGGTAATGAGAAGGACCTGCAATGAGACAGTTGAAGAGCAAGATCTATGTATTGATAACGAAATGAAATACAGTGCCTCCCCCTGCGAAGCCGCGAAGGGGGAGGGAAAAGTAAATACAGTGTCCCTCCTCCCCCTCCGGCGTGATCGCTCCGAGGGAGGGGACAGTCCCGTAAGGCTAAACATAGAACTTGCGAAGTAAACGCAAGTTCCACGTGTGCTTCAGCTCCTGCTCTTGAAGGTTGGAGAGCCTGTAGGGGCCCTCCCACTTGGGGGAGAGCTTACCCTGGGCTTGGGCGTCCGTCACGCGCTTGAGGACAAGGTCCCCAAGGCGAAAAGCTCTCTCGTGCACGTGCTGGTTGTATGCGCGCGCCATCTCGCGCTCGTAGATGGCGTGGCGGAGGAGCGCTCAGTCGCGTTCCTCCTCCACGAGGTCGATTTCCAGTTGCTGGTTGGCCTCATTGGCCTGGTACGCTGCGGTCGTGGCTCCGTCTAGGAGCTCGACCGGTAGCGACTGGAAGCCTATCTCTGGGGGGAGGACTGCCTCCGCCCCGTAGACCAGGGAGAAGGGAGTACGCCCCGTCGCCCAGGACGGGGTCGTGCGCTTGGAGCAGAGGATGCTAGGGAGCTCCTCTGCCGATGCACCCCGCTTAGAAGCGGTTTGCTCGAGTCTCCGGCGCAATCCCTGTAAGATCACGCCGTTGACTCTCTCGAGGGCCCCATTGCTCTGGGGATGGGCCACTGAGGCGAAGTGGATGACGAGCCCCAGGCCTTCGCAAAATTCCCGGAAATAAGCCGAGTCGAATTGGGTCCTGTTGTCCATGGTGATTTCCCAGGGGACACCAAAACGACAAATGACGTTTTTCCAGAAAAACCGCTGAACGGCCCAGGACGTGATGCTGCCCAAGGGTTCCGCCTCAACCCACTTTGTAAAGTAGTCGACCGCGACCACCGCATACTTGTATCCTCCGGGCGCTGGGGGGAAGGGCCCTAAGAGGTCCATCCCCCAGCGCACGAAGGGCCAAGTGATGGGGATAGTCTGCCGCGCTACAGGGGGGAGGTTCGAGCCCTTGGCCATCTTCCGGCATGCTTCGCATGCGGAGAGAAGATCTCGCGCGTCGCGCATGACCGTGGGCCAGTAGAAGCCCTATAAGAGAGCCTTAGCCGCGATGGCACGCGGGGCTAGGTTAGAACCACAGCTCCCCGCGTGGATGTCTTCGAGAAGTTGTAGTCCCCCCGGCCGGGGGAGGCAGCGCAGGAGGGCGGAGGCCCCCCGCTTGTAGAGCCTCCCCTCCAGCAGGAGATATGCCCGGGCTTTGGCCCAAAGGCGCTTAACCTCGGTCTCATTAGGAGGGTCCCCCTCCCCCTTGATGAAGGAGATGAGGGGGTCCATCCATGATGGAGTCCGGGTGATCTCGTCGCCCGTGTCCGGGGTGGCCACCGAGGGCTTCGTGATGATTTCCAAGAAGGCCCCCTTGGGGAGCGATTCCCGGGCACTGGCCACCCGGGCCAGGGCGTCAGCCCAGTCATTGTCCCTTCGCGGGATATGCCGGGCCTCGAGGCCGTCGAAATGCCTCTCCATCTTCCGCACCTCCTGCAAATAAAGACTCAAGTTTGCGTCATGGCACAGGTAAGACTTGTCCATTTGGCAAACTACGAGCTGAGAATCTCCCTTCACTAGGAGGCGCCGGATCCCCAGGGAGCGCGCAAGGCGCATCCCGAGGAGCAAAGCCTCGTACTCGGCGACGTTGTTGGTTGCGGGGAACTCGAGCCGCGCGGCGTACTCGAGTTCCTTCCCCTCGGGGCTCCGGAGGACTACTCCCGCCCTGTGGGACCCTCATTTGAGGATTCCGGTGGCAACCGCTCAGGTGGGTTGCACTCAGAAAAGGGTACATTGCAGCTCACAACAACAAGATGCATTATATAAAACTGCGAGTAATTAAAAACACAAGTGCTGATCACAAGGACCAACATTACAATAACTTAGCGCCAAAATGACGCTTTTAAATGTTGATACAAATTAAGGAGTTTTCGACACAGAGGTCGGCACAAAATAAAACAACAGTAACAAACGAAAAGACTTCAGCAGTCTTCTTCTTCTGCAGCAGCGGTGTACGGGCCTTCTCCACATCTGACTCCACCTTGGTGCATAACCCTCTATCAAGCTTGGTCTTCAGTTTCTTCTTCTTGTTCCACATTGGGTTCAAGACCATAAGATTCGGGGTCGATGAATCCTTCTACTGAATTCGTTTGTAAAAGCAAGGGTGAGCACGTTGTCCACATGGTGCTCAACAAGTCCCAAGTAACAATGCATGTATATATAGATGAGGGGGAATTTCTCAAAGAATAGCTCTTTGGCTTTGTACATACATATAATAGGTTTCCACATACAGCTTTGAAGAAAGGGGTCTTTATTTTCGAAAGCGAGACTTGTAAAATCCTAAGCTGGGTTTTCAGAAATGTTATGTGTGGCGGTCTTTCATGAGTCACCACTTTATCCTGATTTTGTGAAAACTTTCCAAAAGCTACTTGTGCTGCATCGACGTGAATAGAATCCACAGCACGCAGACTCCATAACCTGGGAGCTCAGAGTATCCGATACTTTTTAAACTTTGCAAAGGTGTACCACCTTAATCCACCGATCATTCGGCTTTCAAGTCGGTACCTCTCCATGCGACTCTTACGCATGTGACAAGGCCGAGATGACACAACAATTTACAGTCCTAGCATTAACTATTTCCCTGCCCGGCAAATAGACAGTTAAGTCTCAAGTACCGTTGTGGGTCCTCCCCACTGCCTTACTTCCTAGCCTGGGTCTATGTTCTCGCAAGACACATAGCCTCTCTTGATTACAGCCGCGCACGACTTAATCTGGCATAGGGCGTGTCGCGCCCCGAAACTGGGACTACGACTACTCCTGTAGAGACCTAGCTCGCTGCAGCTAGTCCCATATATGCATAGCATACACATACCCTTGACGTCCCAGGATAAGTCAAGCACAGGAGTATATCACATTGCAACAGAGTAACTTACAAAATAATTAAGCAGTGTGGCCTGCTGGCCTTGATATTACATAAGAAGATTATAATGCCTTCACGGCATACATGGTTTCGCAAAATAACATCTACACAGCAGAAGATAGGTGACCCACCCACAAAGAGAAGTGGACGGCAGAACAACACACATCAGGGCAATGATGGGACTGACGCTCCTCCTTCTGGATCCAAGAAGTTCTCCATGCCTTCATCTTGATCGTTGATCGCTCCGTCTATTGATTTGTAGATTGCAAGGGTGAGCACTTACGTACTCAGCAAGTCATAGGTAAGAGTAGATACATATAGTAGTGATGATATGAACCTAGACTAGTCAAGAATTATGGATATTTATAAAATAATCTTTTACTTTCGTACCTCATCTCAGGGCAGCACTTTTCATAATATAACATCATCATTCATGTTCACTAGATTATAGCACTACCGTGACACGTCGACACACGACAGCCCACGGCAGCACTCCTTATCATGACAACACATGTCATTTGGGTAATCTTGATTAAACATATTTTATTTAGAAAATAGTAATTGTGTCACACCCCGTGGATTTAATCCACCGCAGCAGACTCCTATAAACCTGGGAGCTCGGAGTATTCTAATACGTTTTTAACTCTGCAGAGAGGTACCAATTTACCTGCAAGATATTCCACTTTCAAGCCCATCCTATCAAAATGATTAGACCCCTCCTCACAACCATGTGTGAGTGGCAAGGTGGAGATAATAAGAACTTTTGTTATGTCTCACTCACAATTCACCCCCGACCCTGTGGCTCTCTGCGAGACACAGTTGTGGTAGGTTGTATCCAAACATCCACCCCTACATATGTTTCCATTACTGGATCAACGTGCGAGATCACCTTCAGTGATATGTGTGGGAGCCGTACTCCATGTTTATCGTGCATCACAACACAATTCCAGCAGGGGTGTCATGTGTGATCCACATAAGTACTTGTTCAGGCCTGTCCCATACCAGGCTTGCGGTTAGCACGTTGTTCATGCCACTAGACGCACAACACAAGGTTCTAGTCCTTATATGCCAGTGACCAGACCATCCACAACCTTGCACCTTCAGTGCCTGCATTCCTTCGCAGTTTAGCACCTCCAGTGCTACCGCCATCCATACCATCTTCTGGTCACAGCTAGGGTTTTATTTCATAAATATAAGTATATAAATACATAAAATAGTTCATGGCTCAAAACTTGTTTATTTCACATTTCACAGATAACCAGTCTAGTACTGCCAATTCATAAATCAACCATTCTCAATCTTTCACATGCAATATTGCCTATATTCAAGGTTATGTTTTAGCAATATTTAAAATATAGGTTCGAGATGACCAAGGATATGACTTGCCTTCCGCGTCGTAAGAAACAGCAGTTGATGACGGTTCAACAGCGAAGTCCTCGATCTCAGCTTCTAGATCTGCTCGACGACAAACCAAACAATACACACAAATATTACTTATATATTAAGATGTTTTAGGATCTATATGCAGATATGCTTTACAAGAGTGACTGAACGATATTGGAGATAATTGAGATTGCGAGCTGAACTGAGTTGAGATCTAGGGTTTCAAAGAATTGGCTAAGACTGGTGTTAGATGCTCTTAGGATCTCGAGGTTACAATAAGAACATCAGTTTTGTGGCTGGTTTGATCAAGAACAGCGAATGTCAGCAGATTGACATTCAGATCAAGATTCTGACATAACTTCAAGGAAAACTAGAGAGCTTATCTCAAGTTATGACAGTAGAAGAAAGTGTAGATTATAACTCTACAATTTCAGTGGGCAAAGTGGCTTTCAAAATGCACAATCAGAAGTGGGTAGACAAGGCCAATGCCATTGGCTGGCATGCACTAAAATAATGTCAAAAACTAGGGTTTAGCGGCAAATATAATTCAAGGGCTCAAATCAAGTTGTGATAGAAGAATAAAATGTTGATCACAACCTCAGGAATCTAAGAGACAAAGTTATGCCCAAAATGCACATCTGGAAGGGAGTGAAAAGGGCTAATGCCACTGACTGACATAGTTTTGGCATTGATCTTGACATGGCCAGAAACTAGGGCTTGGCATAACTTTTGATCTAAGGCTCCAAATGATGCACCACTTTGTCTGGGAGGTAGGCATTGATAACAGGAACAAATCATTCAACAAGATCTAGGGCAGAAGATGGCCAGAAGGTGATGAAATTCAAAGGAGAAGTGTGGTGGCGACACGACACAGTGAAGCTACTGGTCAAAATCTTGGCATGGCTGTATCTGGAATTCTGGACAGTTTCAAAGATCGAGCTAGAAGACAATTATGCTCAGGAAGTTGAGGCACACCTGAGAGACAAAGTAGATGAAGCTGAAACAGCCAGGAATAGGTTTTCTGGTGATCGACACCGGAGAAGAAGACATGAGATTTGGGGCTTTTCGATTTAGGCCGAATGAACTCGATTCCAAGCTTGGAGAGTGAAAGAGAGGTAAGAGGAAGCTACCTGCACGATCAATTTGGCCGGAGGATGGCCGGAGAAGCCTGGCGACGATCGCCGATTTCTGGAAAAGCTCAAAATTGGGGAAAGCTTCGATTGAAGCTCAATCTGGAGATATTGATGGATAGGCTTGCTGGAAATGAGTCACTGATCATTTTCTTCCACAGAATCGAAAGCTAATTCGAGGTAATTTGGCCTGCATTGCCGGAACAGGGCATTCTGTGAATTTCAGCAAATTCCGGTGATCGCCGGCGATAGGAGGCAAGGAAATCCAATTAAGTGGTACAGCACGATGAGAGAGATAAGGGGAACTCACTGGTGCTATTAATTTGGCAGGAGATGCTGCGGTTGAGGCTGCCACCGTGAAGCTCCTCGATGGCTCGCCGGAGAAGATGACTGCAGCGAGAGAATTTGCAAAATTGGCTAAGTCCTGATGAAGAGGAGATGATACAAGGCACTGGTGGTTTAAATAGAGCAGTGGGCGTAGCTTGCAAGGATTTACAGCATTGAATTTGTGTCAGATGACAAGATTTGCAGGGCGCAGATGCAACAACGGCGAGCGGCGAAGCGACTGTGCACTGGCAAGGCAAAGCTGTGCTACATCGGGTCTCATCAATGTCGGGCGGTGCAAGGCGCTGGAGACAAAGGCTGGTGAAGCAAGTAACGTGGCAAGAAAACACTGACAATGGTTGCTGCTGGTCGCGCACAGGTGTAGATGTTGTTCAATGGCGCTGCCACGGCGAAGGCTAGGACACGGACACGTGCGCACATGCAGATTCAAGTGAGCACGAGCTCAGGCGAGGCGAGGCGTGGCCGGCGGCGAGCAAGCGCGGCGCAAATGCACGGCGATCTCTGGTCGTGCACAGCAGCTGCTGTCCTGGTCGAATTTGGGCTTGATTGCAATTTCCAATTCTTGATTTGGACTGAACTGTAATTCTGGAGATTTGGAAGGTTTGATCTGGAATTGATTCTGCTGTTTTGGTATACTTAATTCCATAGATGATTTGGCACAGCTAGAAGATAAAGTTTGAGACATTTGGATGACTTTTGATATGAACTGAAAACAGAGTAGATTAGGGTAAAATAAGTCTGAAACTTATTGATCTCGAATTCTGAGATTTAGGGTTTGATTTTGAGATATTCATAAAAGAGGAATTTGTGTTGAAAAGCATTTGGGAGATGTTCCCTGAATTAGATTTGAATTTGCAGATGATTTGCAACATTTTGCCTTTTCTGGCTTTTAGAAAATCTGGAAAAAGGACTGATCTGCGATACTCTTGGACTGATTTGCGAAAAAGGTTCAGATGGTGAAATCTGGCTGCCAACTTTTTGGATTAAGGTATTGGCATACCCTTGATCATAATCCAGGAATAATCTGGTCTGAACTTGGCTAAGATTTTGATTATATCTGAATTTCTGAAACTTAGGGTAAAAGGTAATAATAGATATTCTGTTTTCGAAAACAGAAATGAGTTGATAAATCTGGAAGTTAGAGATGAAATTGAATCTGGGTTCTGAAGGCTTTTAGTTTTAGGATAACTGATAGATCAAATCTGGTAAGTCAGATCTTGACTTGGGGTCACAGGATAGATTAGGAGATTTTAGGGCTAGAACAGAATAAAGCTGAGGCTGATTTGGTTGATCTAGAAGAGACATATGCATGCATTATTTTTAAGAAAGAAACTTTTCACCCCAAAACTCAGGATGTTACAGGGCGTCTTCCTTCTTTCCACCTTTTCCTCTCATGATTTTTCTGAACTCACATCACTCATGCCCTTCTGCGGCCCACCAGTTCTCGCAAGACACTGGATCGACAACCATTGCAGGGAAAAGCTAATACTAAAGAAAGCTACTAAGTTGCGCCCGTCCCATAAACAGGCAAGTGGTTGGTACGTTTTTCATGCCGCATAGAAGCACAGCACAAGGTTCTAGTCCTAATGAATCTCTAGTGAGGAGTCCTTCACATTCCCAGTGCGCACACAGCACCATCCTATCAAACCATCCTCACTATCGATTCCAATCATATTTTCTTTCAGAAAAGAGGTTTTGAACAGGCTTTTCTCATATGTGACCATTCAACATTTATCATATAATCTTTAAGCATAGCATAGCCTAAGCATGATAATCTAGGGTAACAAGGGTGCGGGGTATTCAATGTCAAAAGGGGCTTCACAATCATTTAGGTCATATCTATTTACTTTATTGAAACATAGCTCTTATTTGAATCTAAGGCATGCATATACTTGAAAACAGTTAACATACTTCATTTCAAAACATTGGGCTAGATATGATCAAGGGTTTGAGACTTGCCTTGCAGTGATGGGTCTAGCTGCTCAGATGAATCCTCGAAGATCTCCTCGGTTCCTTCAACGTCTGGTTCCACGGCGGATACAAACAACACATACACACTATATAAGCATACAAGTACTAGAAAATAATACGTAAATACATCATGCATGCAGGGGTAAGGGCTTGGACAAGGTCACTTGACATAGGTCGAAGAGATGGGCTCAAAGGGCTTGAATGTCGAAGGGCTGACATTCGACTCATGGCTTGACATTGCTCTAAATCGGTTCTAGGTCTGATTTCTGGAGATGTGGTAGTAGGGAATGTTGTAGATCATGGTTCAAAGGGCTTACTGGACAAAGTGGCATTTCAATTGCTCAAACAAAACAACTCTAAATCATCCAATGCCACTGGTGGTCATGCACTGACATAGTGCTAGACATGGCCAGAAACTAGGGCATTGCATAACTTTTGACTCAGGACTCCAATTGATGCAAGACTTTGTCTGGGGTTTAGGCATTGATAACAGCTACAAAACTCTCATCAGGCTCAAAGGCTGAAAGTGGCCGGAAGGTGGCCAAATCCGGTGAGCAAACACGGTGGCCTGGACATGAACTGAACCACTGGACAGCAACCTTGGCATGACCATAACTTTTGATTCAGGTCGATCCAGAAGTCGAGCTAGTAGACAAAACTGCTCAGGGGGTTGAGATCTATCTAAATGACAAGGTTTCACCGGCTAGTTTGGCCGGAAAACGAACTCCGGCGATCGGGGCCGAAGACGAAGGCACCGATTTGGGGGTTTTCGTTCCAGGGCGTTTGAACTCGATTCCCCGCTCGGGAAGCATCTAGGGGCTGTCACAAGGCTATTGGCGCACTCAATTTTGCCAGAGATTGGCTGGAGAAGCACGGCGGCGTTCTCCGGCGAACTGCCGAGGCTCGAACATGAAATTTCGAAGCTCGGGGCAAAATTGGCGATTCAAAGCTTGCAGGTTTGTATCTCCTAGCTCACTGATCAATACTCTCTACTGGCACGAGGATCAATTTGGCTTGAATCACTCGGCATTACGGGAACAGGGGATTTCGGTTTTTCCGGTGATTGCCGGCGTTGAGGTTCGCCGGGGGCCAATTGAACACTATGGTACGAAGAGAGGGATGAAGGGAGCTTACTGGTGGCGTTGGCTTGGAGGAAGAAGTTTCGGGCGAAGCTGGCGCCGTAAGCTTCAGGAACTGCTCGCCGGGGAAGAAGACCTTCGCGGCGGCGCTGGAGAACTGGACTACTCTCTGGTGAAGGAAGCTAAGGCTTACAACTGCGGTGGTGTGAAGAGATGCTGGGCGAAGGGGGGGCTTATATAGCCGCGGGTGAAGCTCTCGGGAGCAGCAGCAATCGCCGGGGATTTTTCTTCTGGCGCTGGAGCGGTCAACGAGGTGCTTGGGGACACGGCGGGGCTCTGCCAGAGACGATGAATCGCGGGAAAACAGGATTCCGTCAGGAAGGCGAGGTACTGATCTCCGGGATGGCAGCCATGTGGCGTGAGGCTTCTGGCAACAGCGGGCACGCGCGCGCGCGGGGAAGAACACGGCACGGTGTGGTTGAAGCGTTCCACGGTGGCGGTACAGCTGTGCGCGGTTGATAGCTACGTGGCCGTGAAGGTGGCAGTGCGAGGGACTTCGCCGGCGGGGCGCTCAACGGCGTGGCAAAGCGGCAGGGCGCTGGTCGAACGAACACTGGTCGCGGTCGTGCACGCGGTCTCCTGGTCGTGGTCGAAGAAAAGGCCAGGGGCTTGTTTGCAAGGTTTTGGACTGAAACGTGAAGGTTTTGGCTCGGGAATTTGGGCCTATTTGTAATTCTGAAGAACTGAAGGGCTGATTTGAATTCTGACTTTGCAGATGAGTGCTACTAAATGTCTTAGACTCATCCAGCAGGAAAAATGGTAAAATTCGATAAGATTTGGTGGTTTTGACAAAAATCGAAAACAGGGTATTTAGGGTAAACAGGGTAATTAGGGTCTGAAACTTTTGTCGAGGCTGAAACTAGGGTTTCGGTTGAGATTCTGGAATTCTTCCAGAAGGGAAAAATGTTCAGAAAAACGAAGGAAAGGTAATCACTTGATCAGATCTGGATTTGGAGATGATCTGAGACTTTTAGCCTTTTTTTGGGTTTTCTAAAAGGACTAAACTAAAGCACTTTTGGACTGAATTGTAAAAACGATCTGGGAGATGAAGTTTAGCAGCCAACTTTTTAGGTTAAGGTAGTGGCATACCTAAGATCAAGATAGGGTTGAGACAACAGGGATTCCAAAGAATATATGCTGACTCGTAAACAGAAAAGATAGTCAAAAATAGGGATGTTACACGCCCCAGCCCCGGCGAGACACAGCGACCCATCGAGCATGAGGGTCCAGTGGTCACTGCGTCGGGGCAGCACAGGGAGGTCTTCGTCCCCGGACCCGGAGGCAGGAGTCCACTCTGCGACGAAGTCGACGAGGACCTGTGACTTGATGGCGGAACGGGCTGTGAGGGACAGGGAGAAGGGGGCGAGCTCGGCCCCCCACTTCCCAATCCGACCAGTGGCTTCTTTGTTCGCAGTACCTCCCCCAGAGGGAGGGACGATGGGACGGTGATGGGGTGTCCCAGGAAGTAATGGCGAAGCTTCCGGGACGCCATCAGGAGGGCGTAGCAGATCTTCTCCATCTCCGTGTACCGAGTTTTGGCCCCTTGGAGGGCCTCACTCACGTAGTACATGGAACGCTGCTGCCCCCCTTGCTCCTTCACCAAGACCGCGCGGGGGTCGCGGCAAGGTAGAGGAGCAAGGGCTCTTCTGGAGACGGGCTCACGAGCATTGGAGGGCTCGTGAGGTACTACTTGAGGTCGTTGAAGGCTTCCTGGGTGATCCGGGAGCATCTCCAAGTCCTGATCGCATGTGGCTTCGCGACCAAGTCCTGATCGCATACGGCTTCGCGACCTTAACCGTGTTCGGAAAGGTTTCGCGAACATGGATGGGTCCGCGACCAGGAAAAGGAATTCGTTCCCTGTTCGGAATTGTAATCCGATCCGAATGTGTATAACTAAGCTTATCTGTTTAGGATTAGTTATATGAGTCTAATACATTTAGGTTATTGAGTCTGATACGTACTCATACGATTGGACTATAAATACCTTGTAATAGGTCTAGTTTAGATCATCGAAAAGTCATAGAACTTATTTGAGTTTTAGACACTTATAGCTCGTCGACGTAGACAAGTGTGTCTAACGTTCGACGTGTAAAGCCCTCTTTGAAATAAAGAGTTGTGCAATTACTTTGGGTTTCGGTATTTCCGAGTAAGATCCCGTTATTCCGCATATTAGAATCTGGGCGAGCCTAGTGCGAAAACCAAGACTAGGTCTCAAACGGATCAAGTTGGTATCAGAGCAACTTTCCTATCTGTGGATGGTGAAGACTCGCCAGGGTTACGAAACTTTCGGCGAAATTCCAGGCGATCAATTGACGGTTCCTACAGCCGCGTCTCCGACAATGTCTGACGATACCTCCGTTCAAGCTAACCTAGCCGAACAAGTGGCTAAACACTCCACCGACATGGAAACCGTGCTTGCTTGGATTAAGCAGCAGGCCATGATTGTACCTCCTGAAGTAGGGAAGGTTATGGGTGAGAAGACTGGTGAAGACTTGCGCAGGGCAGACAAAGATGAAGACGAAGACGACCACAAGACCGACGACCTCGCCAACACCTCCTTAGCTGTCGGATCTTTTAAAGTCGACGCTAAGATTGATATACCCATATATGATGGGGTGATCGATGCCGAGAAGCTGGATTCTTGGATCGACCAACTTGAGACCTACTTTGACCTTAAAGGGTTCAGTAGCGCTCAAAAGGTCAAATTTGCACCTTTGAAGATGAAGGACCACACCAAGACATGGTGGAAGGCCCTTGTCGCCAGTGGTGAAGCGGACGACCTTGCGTGGGGTCAATTCAAATGACTTCTGCGACAAGAATTCTATCCGATGGGTTACCTTGAGGAGAGATGGGAGCGTTGCACATATTGTACCAACGGCGCGACCAGACAGTCCAAGACTATACAACAGAGTTTCGGCGACAAGCAATGGTCATTGGCATCTCACTATCCGATCCTCAGGTATTTCGGAAGTACACATCTGGACTTCAGAAATCGATCAGTACTGAGCTAAGTCTATTCGGTGTCCAAGACATTGCGACCGCGAGCACAACTGCTATGGCGATCGAGAAGAAGAACAAATCCCGCATCGACAAAAGCACGAAGGAAAGTGCGACCTCGACAAAGAAAAAGACAAGTCCGAAGAAGAACGCTTCAAAATCTGGCACGGGTGCCTTTTGCGAACATTGTCAAGTCGCGGGGCATACCAAGGACAAATGTTACAAGCTTCATCCTGAACTTCGACCAAAGAAAAACGGACCAGGGAAAAGAACAGCCACGGCTACTGCGACTTCACCCGGCGAAGAAGTTGTCCGAGTGAATTCGGTTAATGAGGCGGATACGACCTTGTCTCTGATGGCAATGCCGAAGGAGAAGGGTTCCAATCCACCGAACGACCATCACCCAACGGAGGACTTGTTCACCATCAACATCCAGGTGAAGCACGAAGTGGTCGCAGCGTTATTCGATCCAGGAAGTCAGAAGAATCTAGTCTCCACTGGACTGGTTCGGCGACTTGGTTTGAATACAACCACACACCCGCGACCATACCCGCTGGGTTGGTTTACATCCGACGTGAACCAACAGATTACGAGTCAGTGTGTGTTGAAGTTTGCGATCTCTGCACGATATATCGATGAGGTGCAATGCGATGTTGTCCCTATCGATATCTGTCAGGTGATCTTTGGGAGTCCGTATCTGTATGACCGAGACGCTCACTTCCATCGGCGACCGCAAGAGTACGACCTCACCAAAGGCGGAGTTAAGTTCGTGATCAGTAGAGACCTCCACGTCAACACTTCGAACTTGATTACCGCAAATCAAGCCAAACGAATTGTTAATGCATGTCACAAGTATGTGCTTGTCATGATTCGACCCGTTGGTCAAGGTGAGGGTACTCGACCAGCATTGTCGCTGGCGTGCCGAGAGGATTCTGGTCATTTGTCGGGACTGCTGGAGAAATACAGTGATCTGTTCGAGACTACCCAGGGTCGTCCGCCGAAACGTCCAGTCGAGCACGAAATTCAGCTTGTGTCCGATGCGACACTGCCCAATCTGAGTATGTATCGCAACTCAGTATTGGAGAATGAAGAGATCAAGAGACAACTTGGTGAGTTGCTGAACAATGGTGTCATTCAACCGAGTAGTTCACCTTGTGGATCTCCTGTGGTGTTAGTACCAAAGAAAGATGGGACTTGGTGTATGTGCATTGACTATCGAGCATTGAACAAGATCACCATCAAGAACCGGTACCCCCTTCCTCGTATTGATGACCTGCTAGACCAATTGAAGCATGCTGTTGTCTTCTCCAAATTGGATCTTAAGTCAGGATATCATCAAGTCAGCATCCGAGAGGAGGATACGTGGAAGACCGCGTTCAAAACACGACAAGGTCTGTTCGAATGGCTGGTCATGCCGTTTGGTCTCTGCAACGCCCCGGCAACTTTCATGCGTCTTATGAATGACGTTTTGAGACAGTTCATCGACGACTTTGTGATCGTTTACCTCGACGACATTCTAGTTTATAGTCGTTCGTGGGATGAGCACCTCATTCATGTCGAAAAGGTGTTCGATCAGCTTCGGCAACATCGACTTCGCCTCAACCATAAGAAGTGAGAGTTCAGCCAGCAAACTCTACTCTACCTTGGATTCCTGGTCGGAAACGGTACGTTGCAAATCGACCCAGATAAGGTAAAAGTGATTCGCGAGTGGCCGTGACCACGAACAGTTACGGATGTGCATAGTTTTGTGGGAGCATGCCAATATCTTCGGAAATTCATCCGACACTTCTCGATTGTGGCTTCTCCATTGCATGTATTAACCAGGATCGATCAGAAGTTCGAGTGGACAGGGAAACATGAGGACACGTTTCTCTTGCTGAAAAAGAAGATCAGCGAGGCGCCTGTGTTAGCTTTGCCGAATCTCCAGAAACCGTTCAAGCTGGAAACCGATGCCTCAGGTTATGCGATGGGCGCAGTGCTCATGCAAGAAGGTCGACCAGTGGCATATCACTCCGAGTTATTCCAGGGAGCTCAGAAGAACTATCCGACTTATGATAAGGAGTTATGCACACTGCATCAGGCCGTGAAACATTGGCGGTGTTATCTTTTGGGTAAAGAGACGGTTGTCCACACCGACCATCAACCATTGCAATATTTGCAAACTCAGTCCAAGCTACAGCAAGCTCGGCACATGAAGTGGATGTCGTATCTACAGCAGTTCAATCTGGTGATTAAGTACAAGAAGGGCGTACACAACAAATTGGCGGACATGTTGTCGCGACCACCAGTTACGGCCCTCTGTTTATCAGCATTCATGCAGATCGAGCCCTCATGTCATGATGACTATGCCACTATGTACAGTGAAGATCCTGTTTTTCAAACAGTACTGACTGAGCTCGAAACAGGGAAACCTACGGAGTTCGTTCGTCGAGAAGGACTCTTGTACAAAGGCAACTTACTTTGCATACCTCGCGGAGCACCTCGAATTCAATGGTTGCGAGAAGCGCATACATAGAAGGTAGCTGGTCACTTTGGGGTTACAAAGACATTGCAAAATCTTCACTGGCATGTGTTCTGGCCGCGTATGCAGCAAGATGTGGCTAGTTTCGTTCGAGGCTGTGGTCTCTGCAGCATCTCGAAACCGGCAAACCAGAAATTAGGTTTGTACACTCCTTTGCCAGTTCCATCGCGACCATGGGAGAGCATATCCATGGATTTCTTAGGAGGATTGCCTAAGACCCGACGTGGCAACGACTATCTATTCGTGGTCGTTGATCGGTTCTCCAAAATGATTGTTCTTATACCTTGTCGAAAGACTAACACGGGAGAAGAAGCAGCTCGGGTATTCTTTCAACACGTTTGGACACACTTCGGACTGCCGACTTCTATTGTGTCTGATCGCGATAGCCGGTTCCTTAGTCACTTTTGGCGATCGCTCTGGACGATGATGGACACCAAGCTAAAGAGGAGTACTGCTTTTCATCCGCAAACTGATGGTCAAACCGAAGTGGTTAATCACACAGTCATTCATCTCTTGAGAGGATATAACTCGAAGCACCCGAAGACCTGGGATGAAAGCATACCGTACCTACAGTTTGCTTTTAATCGAGCAGTGCATGGTTCGACTGGAAAGTCACCGTTTGAGGTCTGTTTAGGATTTCTACCACAGAGTCCATTTGACCTGGAGTTTGTGATCCCTACCTCAGCACAGAACAGCAAGGAAGCATCTGATCAGGATCGAGCACAAAAGTTCCTGGAAGGTATTCAACGACTCCATCGTGAGGTTGAACAGAACTTGCTGAAAGCTCAACTCAAGTACAAGGCGCGACATGATCGGCACCGAGTTGATGCGCAATTTCAAGAAGGTGAGATGATATGGTTACATCTGAGTAAGGAGAGACTTAAAGGTGAAGGTAAGAACCTCAAACCCATTCGTTATTGTCCTTTTCGGATTTTGCGGAAAGTGGGTAATAATGCTTGTCAGCTTGAGTTACCTCCATACATGGATATTTACTCGGTTGTCAATGTTGAGCACCTCAAACTCTTCGAGCCTTCAATGCTGGATGATGAGCTGGATACCATAGTACCATCTGTTTAAGACTTGGTCTATCAACGAGGCAAACCTTTACGTGAAGATGTGATTCTAGAGAAAAAGGTGACTACCACCCGCAGTGGCACAAAAGAGACTTTTCGAATTGGTCGGAAAGATCAACGAGCACGTGCGGCAAAGTGGTACACAAAAGAAGATGGGCAAGCCCAATTTCCACATCTCCAGTTTGATCGAGAGGTCGCAACGGGGGTTGGCTCCTTCTCAACAAGGGAGTCATGATCCGGGAGGATCTCCAAGTCCTGATCGCATGCGGCTTCGCGACCAAGTCCTGATCGCATACGGCTTCACGACCTTAACCGTGTTCGGAAAGGTTTCCCAAACATGGATGGGTCCACGACCATGGATTGGTCCGCGACCAGGAAAAGGAATTCGTTCCCTGTTCGGAATTGTAATCCGATCCGAATGTGTATAACTAAGCTTATCTGTTTATGATTAGTTATATGAGTCTAATACGTTTAGGTTATTGAGTCTGATATGTACTCATACGATTGGACTATAAATACCTTGTAATAGGTCTAGTTTAGATCATCGAAAAGTCATAGAACTTATTTGAGTTTTAGACACTTATAGCTCGTCGACGTAGACAAGTGTGTCTAATGTTCGACGTGTAAAGCCCTCTTTGAAATAAAGAGTTGTGCAATTACTTTGGGTTTCGGTATTTCCGAGTAAGATCCCGTTATTCCGCATATTAGAATCTGGGCGAGCCTAGGGCGAAAACCAAGACTAGGTCTCAAACGGATCACTGAGCCTCGGGGGTCCAGCGGAACCCCTCGAGCCCTCGGAGGATCTTGAAGAACTGGAGGCCTCGCTCCCCTGACCGGGAGACGAAGCGGCTTAGCGCGGCCAGATGGCCGAAGAGCCGTTGGACGTCCTTGACGGAGCGTGGCGGGGGCATGTCGAGGAATGCGTGGATCTTCTTGGGGTTTGCTTCAATGCCCCGCTGGGACACGAGGAAACCTAGGAGCTTCCCCCCGCGCACCCCGAAGGCGCACTTCTCCGGGTTGAGTTTGAGCCCAAACGCGCGGAGATTGCGGAAGGTCTCCGCCAGGTCGTCGATGTGGGGGGCTGCGTGGGGACTTTTGACGACCGCGTCGTCTACGTAGACTTCGACGTTGCGGCCGACTTGATCTTAGAAGACCAGTGTCATTAGGCGCTGGAAGGTCGCCCCCGCGTTCTTGAGCCCGAAGGGCATATGGACGTAGCAGAAGGTTCCGAGGGGAGTTATGAAACTCGTCTTTTCCTCGTCCCCTTCCGCCATCCGAAATTGATGGTAGCCCGAGTAGGCGTCTAGGAAACTCATCCGCTCGCACCCCGCGGTGGAGTCAACGAGCTGATCAATCCACGGGAGCGGGAAGTTGCCTTTGGGGCAGGCGCGGTTAAGGTCGGTGAAGTCCACGCATATCCGCCACCTGCCGGTTGACTTCTTCACGAGGACGGGGTTCGCGAGCCACTAGGGGTGCAGGACCTCCCGAATGAACCCCGCCTCTCGGAGCCGAGTAATCTCCACCTTGATTGCCTCTTGGCGCTCGAGGGAGAGTTTTCGCAGCTTTTGTTTGATCGGGGGGTGACCGGGGGCCACTGCGAGCTTGTGCTCAATGATCTCCCGGGCGATGCACCGCATGTCCGAAGGCTTCCATGCAAAAACATCGGAGTTTTTGCGCAGAAAAGCCGCAAGTTGCGCTGCATGCTCCTCTGGGAGCTCCGCCCCGATCCGGATGGTTTTGTCTTCGTCACCCGGGGACAGCAGGACATTCTGGAGGCCCCCTTCCGGACGCGGCTTGAGGAGGGGCCTCCCGGGCGGTGGCACAGCGACGTCTGGATTCGGGGGAGAGGCCTCCCCCCCGGGCATCTTTATGAGGTTGACGCTTCCGATTGTGGCGGCAGCGCGCTCGTACAGAGCACGGGCCATGTCTTGGTCTCCCCGGACGCTGATTATGCCATGCGGCCCGGGGATCTTCATGCAGAGGTAGTTTTGATTGGTGGCAGCCCCCAGCCGGTTGATTGTGGTCCTCCCCATTATCATGTTGTAGGAGGAGGGGAGGTCCAGTACGTAGAAGCAGACCAGCTCGGTCCGGTAGTTCTCCGGGGTGTCGAACGTCATAAGAAGATCTACCTTGCCCACGGGGTGGAACGCCTTCCCCGGGACAAAACCTTGCAGGGGCCCGACTGCGGGCTGCAGGAGCTTCTCATCCACCTGCATCTCTTTGAAGGCCTTCAGGAATAGGACGTCGGCGGAGCTCCCGCCATCCACGAGGATGGGGGCCAGGTGGTAGTTGTAGATCGTGGCGGAGACGATGAGCGCGTCATCGTGGGGGAAGCGAACCCCCCGCGCGTCTTCCGCCGTGAAGGTGAGGGGGACGTCCGACCACTTGGGTGGCGGGGACGCGTGTAGCACCCCCACAACCTTGACTTCGCGCGCGTACTCCTTACGCTGGCGCTTAGAGTCCCGCCCAGAGGCGGACCCTCCCACGATGACGTTGATGCGGCGCTGAGAAGTTTGGAAGGGGAGTGCTTCTGAAGGCTCCCCCTCCTGCGTTTGCCCCTGCGAACCCCCCGCAGGAGCGGGAAGGGCCGGAACAGCAGGCCGAGGGGGCAAGGAGGCCGGAGTCCCCCCCTGCCGGCGCTGATCGAGGAACACCGCGAAGTGTTGCAGCAGCTGGTGGCAATCTCGGGTAGCGTGGGTACTGGACCCGTGGAAGCTGCACCACGGTCCTTCCCGACTTCTCCCCGCGGGGGCTTCCCGGCCGCGGGAAGACTGTCCTCCCCCATGGCCTTTCGGCTTGGGGAAGGGGCGGTTGCCCCTCGGGGGGTCGCGCGAGCCGCCTCCGCCTTCGAGGACAAAGGTGTCCCGAGGCCGTGGCTCGTTACACCCCCCCTGTCTGGGGCGCTTGAGGGGATCCCTGGCCCCCCGGTCGGTGGGGGCGGGAGCCCCCTGGGTCTTCTTCCAGATGTCGTCTTCCTCCGCCCGAGCGTACTTTTCGAGTACGTTGAAGAGCTCGTTGGCAGAGGAGGGGCAGCTCCGGGAGAGCCTTCGGTGGAGCTCCTCCGGGAGGATCCCGCTTTTGCAGGCTTCGATGACCGTAGAGTCTGGGACGTGGGCCACTTTACTCTTCACTTGGGCGAAGCGCTTGAAGAAGCTTCGAATGGTTTCTCCAGTCCTCTGCCGGATGGTGTACAGCTGCGAGGAGTCCAGGGGACGCACGTAGTTCCCCTGGAAGTTCGCGCAGAACTCCCGCTTCAGCTGCGTGAAAGACTTGATGGAGCCGGCCTTTAGGTTGTAGAACCAGGAGAGGGCTATGCCGGTGAGGTAGAGGGGGAAGACGTTGCATTGCACGGACTCGTCCCCCCCGGCCGCAGAGATGGCTGTGGAGTATACCTGCACAAATTCGTAAGGATCGGCCTCACCGTTATAGTGTTTGATGTGCGGCGGGCGATAGGGCCGCGGCCACTGAATGCTTCGAAGTCTTCGGCATAGGGGCTGATTAGCCCCCTGCACTTCCCGGGGAGAGTCCCGGTCGCCGTCCTCTTTAACGGGGGACACGGCCTCGTTATCGGAGTCGGGAAGCGGCCCAAGAGGTCCGCCGGAGTGGCGGTGGTGATGTTTTTCTTCTGGACCGGGGCTGAGTTCCCGGATGTCCGGGCTCTCCCCCGGAGAGGTTGGCTCCTCGGCGGGTCTCTTCCCCCGACCGGTGCGAGAGCTCGGCTCCCTGCGCCCACGGTCCAGGGAAAGTTCTTCCCCGCACTCGGTCGTATGCATTCGCTCGACCTCCTGGTCCGATCGGGGCACCCTCATGGGCGGCCCCGAGGGGGGAGGGAGCTCGTGCACTGTAGCTACCGGCCTAGAAGCTACCGGGGCCGGCTGGGGGGAGCCCCCTGCGAAGACCCCCGGAACCGGAAAGGGGGAAGCCCCTATATTATCCGGAACCAGGGAGGGGGCGCCCACGGCAACGTTTGGAACCGAAGTGGAGGGAGCCCCCGCGGCGACGACCGGTACTGGAAAGGGGGAAGCCCCTGTAACATCCGGGACCGGCGAGGGGGGAGCCCCCGCGGCGACATCTGGGACCGGGGAGCCGATGCTGGGGGAAGTCCGTTGAGGCACGGGAGCTGCTCTGTCGACCTCCTCCGATGCGGTAAACGCGACGCGAGGGGCGGGACTGGCTCCCGGCGTAGGGAAAACCCCCGGCATGAAATGGGTCCCCGGCCCCGGGAATGGGCCCGGAACGGGGTACCCCCCTGGTGCCACGAAGGGCCCAGGCAAGAAGTAGCCCCCCGGCACCAGGACGGGCCCGGGTGCTGGGAAGGGTCCGGAGGTATAGCCCACAAGGGGAGGGAATCCCCCGGCGGGGTCATACGGGGCAGCCAAACCTCCGGAGACCGGAGGGGCCGCCGGGTGACCCATAAACGGGGGCATAGTCCCTGGGTATGGGTGCGGCGCAAATGTGGGGGCCGGAGGCCGCGCCAACACGCTGAGAAACTCATCCGTAGAGCGCTGAGTGCGGAGTTGGCCCTCCACTAAAGCCTCAAGCAGGGTGTCCCGGGGAGCCGGGGGAGCCGTCGAGGGGAGACTGGCCCCGGCCGAGGTCCCCGCGGTGACCAGGAGCGACCTGGAGGTGGAAGCACCTAAGTTAAGAGAAAAGGCGGGAGGCGGTACCTGGGCCTGACCGCCTCCGGGCGGAAGCGCCGGGACAGCCGTGTCCCGGACGGGCGGCGCTGGGTCTTCGAGACCGGCGTCACCGGGAAGGGTGCGAGCCCTTGTTCTTGGGGGAGCCATGGCATCTTGTCATGACTCCCCACGGTCGGTGCCAACTGTTGTGGTATTGCGAATACCCCAGCAAGTTTTGTGAACGATCCTAGCGAAGATTACGTGGCGCGGGCTGACCGGGCAACCGGTCCTCCCCCGTCGGACAAACACAAGAATTGACACGAGGATTTATACAGGTTCGGGTCCCGGTGGGGGCCCTAGTCCTGTCGGCGTGCTCCCGATCGGAGTCGGCTGGGGAGGCTCTCTCCGGGGGAGAAGCTTCCGGAGCACACCTGTGACTTTTGGCTATTCCAATAAATGAATCGCTTGGTTACAACTGAGGGGTACAAGGGCTATTTATAGCCCCAAAAAGAAGCAAAAAGACCTATCTACCCCGGAAGCCACCGTCGAATTGAGGGCTAGCAACGTTCTTCTCCCGGTCAAACGCCTTGGATGTTTGACAGGTGGTCGCTGATTCCCGAGGCGCTCCTCGCGTGACCTGCACGTGATCAACAACTCGAGACTTTACCTTTAGAAGGGCGATGAGGCCCGAGACATGCGCCGAAGGCCAGGTCCCCTGGGCCAAAGGCGGCTCCCGGGATCGGCGCCGGAGGCCGGGTCCCGGGAGCCAAAAGGTGGCGCCCGGGGCAGGCACCGGAGGCCACGTCCCCGGGCAAATGGCGGCGCCCGGGACCGGCGCCGGAGGCTGGGTCCCGGGAGCCAAAAGGCAGCGCCCGGGGCAGGCACCGGAGGCCACGTTGTAACATCCCTATTTTTGGCTATCTTTTCTGCTTACGAGTCAGCATATCTTCTTTGGAATCCCTGATGTCTCAACCCTATCTTGATCTTAGGTATGCCACTACCTTAACCTAAAAAGTTGGCAGCTAAACTTCATCTCCCAGGTCATTTTCACATTTCAGTCCAAAAGTGTTTCAATTTAGTCCTTTCAGAATTTTCAAAAAGCCCGAAAAAGCTAAAAGTCCCAGATCATCTCCAAATTCAAATCTGATCAAGTGATTATATTTCTTTCACTTTTCTTGTGACACCTGCCAAAGAGTGAAAGCAGAACACCAGAAACCTGCAGGACCGCTGCAACCCCTACCAACCCCGGAGTGGAAATGGGACGAGATTGGAATGGATTTCGTAGTTGGTTTACCGAGAACCCAGCAAGGATACGATTCTATATGGGTTATAGTCGATAGATTGACGAAAGTGGCTTATTTTCTACCTGTAAGAACGCAATACACAATGAAAAAGCTGGCAGAACTATATCTTACCAGAATTGTCACGCTACATGGAGTGCCAAAAACAATCGTCTCAGACAGAGGAGCACAATTTGTATCAAGATTTTGGGGAGAATTACAAAAGTCCCTGGGAACGAAGTTGAAGTTCAGTACAACTTACCACCCGCAAACTGGAGGTCAAACGGAAAGAGTGAACCAGATTTTAGAAGACATATTGAGAGCGTGTGCTTTAGATTATGGAAATTCTTGGGAACAATTTCTACCGTACGCGGAATTCACCTACAACAATAGTTATCAAGCGAGCCTACAGATGGCTCCTTATGAAGCGCTTTATGGACGAAAGTGCCGCACGCCACTATATTGGACCGAAGTGGGACAGAAACAATTTTTAGGACCGCAATTAGTGGAGGATGCCACAGCCCACGTGAAGATCATACAAGAGAGATTGAAAACGGCCCAGTCTCGACAGAAAAGTTACGCTGACAGAAGGAGAGAACTATCCTTCGAGATAGGTGATTACGTATATCTCAAAGTAACACCCTACAAGGGAGTTCGACGATTCCAAATAAAAGGAAAGCTAAGTCCGAGATACGTAGGACCATACAAGATTTTGGAAAGGCGAGGAGAAGTAGCATACAAACTGGAGCTACCGCCTGAATTAGCAGGAGTCCATGATGTCTTTCACATATCCCAACTAAGGAAATGCTTGAGAAAACCAACGGAGCAAGTGTCTCCCACGGAAATAGAGGTTCAACCAGATCTGACATATCAGGAATACCCAGTCAAGGTGTTAGAGGTCAGTGAAAGGAGGTTAAAATCAAGGACCACAAAGTTATGCAGAGTCCAATGGAATAACCACACCGAAGAAGAATCGACTTGGGAAAGAGAAGAAGAACTGCGTCAGAATTTGCCCTACCTGTTCTCAGACTCATTGGAATCTCGAGGACGAGACTATCCCTAAGGAGGGTAGGTTGTAACATCCCTATTTTTGGCTATCTTTTCTGCTTACGAGTCAGCATATCTTCTTTGGAATCCCTGATGTCTCAACCCTATCTTGATCTTAGGTATGCCACTACCTTAACCTAAAAAGTTGGCAGCTAAACTTCATCTCCCAGATCATTTTCACATTTCAGTCCAAAAGTGTTTCAATTTAGTCCTTTCAGAATCTTCAAAAAGCCCGAAAAAGCTAAAAGTCCCAAATCATCTCCAAATTCAAATCTGATCAAGTGATTATATTTCTTTCACTTTTATGAACGTTTTTCCCTTCTGGAAGAATTCCAAAATCTCAACCGAAACCCTAGTTTCAGCCTCGACAAAAGTTTCAGACCCTAATTACCCTGTTTACCCTAATTACCCTGTTTTCGATTTTTGTCGAAACCACCAGATCTTATCGGATTTTACCATTTTTCCTGCTGGGTGAGTCTAAGACATTTAGTAACACTCAGCTGCAAAGTCAAAATTCAAATCAGCCCTTCAGATTTCCAGAATTGCAAATAGGCCCAAATCCCTGAGCCAAAACCCTCACAGTTTAGTCCAAACCTTCGCAAATCAGTCCAAAATTTGCAACCAGGTCCCTGTGCCATTTTCGACCATGACCGGTGCATTTCGACCATCGCCTCGCCGCTTTGCCTTGCCGCTGGACTCGTCGCCGGCGAAGTTCCCCGCGCTGCCACCACCTGCGCACAACCGTGCCGCCACCATGGAGCACCTCACCCGCGCTGTGCCGTGTTCTTCCCCGCGCGCGCGCGTGCCTGCTGTTGTCAGGAGCTTTACGCCACATGGTTGCCATCTCGGAGATCGCTATCTCATCGTCCTGACAAAATCCCGATTCCGCGCGATACCCCGTCTCTGGCAGAGCTCCCGCCATGTCCCGATATGCCTCGTTGACCGCTCCAGCACCAGAAGATATCTCACCGGCGATTGCTGCAACTCCCGAGAGCTCAACCCCGCTGCTATATAAAGCCCCCCTTGCCCAGCATCTCTTCACACACCACCCGCAGTTGAATGCCTTAGTCTCCACCACTAGAGAGCAACCAAGCTACTCAGCGCCGCCGCGAAGACCTTCTTCCCCGGCGAGCAACTTCTGAAGCTCACGGCACCAGCTTCACCCGCAGCTTCCCCCTCCAAACCACCTTCACCAGTAAGACCCCCTTAACCCCCTGTATGTGCCATAGCCGTTAATTGACCGCCGGCGAACCTCAACGCCGACAATCACCGGAAAAATCGTAATCCCCTGTTTCCCTAATGCCGAGTGATTCAAGCCAAATTGATCCTCGTGCCAGTAGAGAATAATGATCAGTGAGCTAGGAGGAACAAGCCTGCAAGTTTGGAATCGCCAATTTTGCCCCGAGCGTCGAATCCCCATGTCCGAGCCTCGGCAGTTCGCCGGAGAGCGCCGCCGTGCTTCTCCAGCCATTCTCTGGCAAAATTGAGTACACCAGTAGCTTCGTGATGACCCCTAGATGCTTCCCGAGCATGGACTTAAGTTCAAACACCCTGGAACAAAAACGCCCAAATCGGTGCCTTCGTCTTCGGCCCCGATCGCCGGAGTTGGTTTTCCGGCCAAACCAGCCGATGAAACCTTGTCATCTAGCTAGGCCTCAACCCCCTGAGAAATTTACTCCACTGGCTCGAACCCTGAATCAGCCTAGATCAAAAGTTATGATCATGCCAAGATTACTGTCCAGTAGTTCAGGCCACCGTGTTTGCTCACCAGATTTGGCCACCCTCTGGCCACTTTCTGCCCTTGAGCCTGTTGAGAGTTTTGTAGCTGTTATCAAGGCCTAAACCCTAGACAAAGTTGTGCACCAATTGGAGTCCTGAGTCAAAAGTTATGCAATGCCCTAGTTTCTGGCCATGTCAAGCACTATGTCAGTGCATGTCCACCAGTGGCATTGGATGATTTAGACTTGTTACATTTGAGCAATTGAAATTCCACTTTGTCCACTAAGCCTTTTGAACCATGCTCTACAATATTCCCTATAGTCACATCTCCAGAAAGCCGACCTAGAACCAATTTAGGGCTATGTCAAGCCATGAGCCGAATGTCAGCCCTTCGACATTCAAGTCCTTTTGAGCCCATCTCTTCTATCAATGTCAAGTGACCTTGTCCAAACCCTTTCCCTGCATGCATGATGTATTTACATAATATTTTCTAGTGCTTGTATGCTTATATAGTGTGCATGTGTTGTTTGTATCTGCCGTGGAACCAGACGTTGAAGGAACAGAGGAGATCTTCGAGGATTCATCTGAGCAGCTAGACCCATCATTGCAAGGCAAGTCCCAAATCCTTGATCATGTCTAGCCTACTATTTTGAGATGAAGTATGTTAACTGTTTTCAAGTATATGCATGCCTTAGATTCAAACAAGAGCTATGTTTCAATAAAATGATTAGGTATGACCTAAATAACTGTAAAGCCCCTTTTGATATTGAATATCCATGCACCCTTGTCACCCTAGAATATCATGCTTAGGCTATGCTATGCTCAAGATTATATGTTAAATGTTGAATGGTCACATATGAGAAAAGTATATTCAAAACCCCTTTGGTGAAAGAAAATGTGATCGGAATCGATAGTAAGGATGGTTTGAGTGGATGGTGCTGTGTGCGCACCGGGAATGTGAAAGACTCCTCACTAGAGATTCATAAGGACTAGAACCTTGTGTTGTGCTTCTATGCGGCATGAAAAACGTACCAACCACTTGCCCGGTTATGGGACGGGCGCAACTTAGTAGCTTTCTTTAGTATTAGCTCTTCCCTGCAATGGTTGTCGATCCAGTGTCTTGCGAGAACTAGTGGGCCGCAGAAGGCCATGAGTGATGTGAGTTCAGAAAAATCATGAGAGGAAAAGGTGGAAAGAAGGAAGACGCCCTATGCCAGATTAAGTCGTGCGCGACTGTAATCAAGAGAGGCTATGTGTCTTGCGAGAACATAGACCTAGGCTAGGAAGTAAGGCAGTGGGGAGGACCCACAACGGTACTTGAGACTTGACTGTCTATTTACCGGGCAGGGAATAGTTAATGCTAGGACTGTAAACTGTTGTATCATCTCGGCCTTGTCACATGCGTAAGAGTCGCATGGAGAGGTACCTACTTGAAAGCCGAATGATCGGTGGATTAAGGTGGTACACCTTTGCAAAGTTTAAAAAGTATCGGATACTCTGAGCTCCCAGGTTATGGAGTCTGCGCGCTGTGGATTCTATTCACGTCGATGCAGCACAAGTAGCTTTTGGAAAGTTTTTCACAAAATATGAATAAAGTGGTGACTCATGAAAGACCGCCCGTACAACACTGCTGCTGCAGAAGAAGAAGACTGATGAAGTCTTTTGTTTGTTATTGTCGTTTTATTTTGTGCCGACCTTTGTGTCGAAAACTCCTTAATTTGTATCAACACTTAAATGCGTCATTTTGGCGCTAAGTTATTGTAATGTTGGTCCTTGTGATCAGTACTCATTTTTAATTACTCGCATTTTTATATAATGCATCTTGTTGTTGTGAGCTGCAATGTACATTTTCTGAGTGCAACCCACCTTGGCGGTTGCCACCGGATTCCTCAAATGAGGGTCCCACACACGTCCCCGGGCAAATGGCGGCACCCGGGACCGGCGCCGGAGGCCGGGTCCCAGGCACCAAAAGGCGGCGCTCGGGGTAGGCACTGGAGGCCACGTCCCCGGGCAAATGGCGGTGCACGGGACCGGAGCCGGAGGCCGGGTCCCGGGAGCGAAAAGGCGGCGCCCGGGGCAGGCACTAGAGGCCACGTCCCCGGGCAAATGGCGGCGCCCGAGACCGGCGCCGGAGGCCGGGTCTCGGGAGCCAAAAGGCGGCGCCCGGGGCAGGCACTGGAGGCCACGTCCCCGGGCAAATGGCGGCGCCCGGGACCGGCGCCGGAGGCCGGGTCCCGGGAGCCACAAGGCGGCGCCCGGGGTAGGCCCGGAGGCCACGTCCCCGGGCAAATGTGGCGCAACTTACCTGGACTTAGTGTCGCGGAGATTTCCCCCAACACTGCTGGTCGAAACATTGCCACGACAAGGAACCTAACGCGGACATGAGCACACATGCTGGCACGAGTGGACACTAGCACGGGCGACGTGGAAAACTGGCCGGGGGTGAAGAGACACGGTGAACTCACTGATCGAAACGAGCGCTGGAACTCTAGTTGATACTGGAGCTGGGGCTTTGGTCGAAATCGGCGACCAGGAGCTAGTCGAAAAAGGGTTGAAAAACTGTGCTAGGACGGATTTGTAATTTCAGAAACCTGATCCAAGGACTTGTTTTTAAATCTTGCAAATGGCTTAGGTAAAAAGAGAATTGGCTTCACCAATTGAGCATACTAAACTTAGCAAATAGTTTAGCAGTAACAGATGATAAAATTTGGAGTTTTAGACAAGTGCTGAGCTGAAACAAAAATAGAGTAATTAGGGTAATTAAACTCTAGAAATTGCCGAGGCTGAATACTGAAACTTTGGATGAGATTTTGGAAATCTTGCAGAAGGGAAACTTGCTCAGAATTGTGAATTGGAGACATTCCTTGAATCAAATCAAGATTTGGAGATAATCTGTGGCTTTTAGCTTTTTGGGCTTCTGAAAAGGACTAATCTGCGATACTATTGGGCCGATTTGCGAAAAAGGTCTGAATGAAAGAGTTCTGTTGCCAACTTTTTGGGTTAAAGTATTTGCATACCCTGGATTATAATTCTGAGACAACAGACTTAGATTGGGTCAAGGTTGGGGAAAACAGGGATGTTATAACCTACCCTTCTTCGGAATAATCTCGTCCTCGAGATTCTGGCAGGTCTGAAAACGAGTAGGGGAAATCTTGACGCAGCTGTTCTTCTCGTTCCCATGTTGATTCCTCCTCTGAGTGATTATTCCACTGAACTCTGCAAAAATGAATGGCCCTTGATTTTAGTCTCCTCTCGCTGACTTCCAATATCTTAACGGGATATTCTTGGTATGATAAATCCGGCTAAACTTCAGTTTTCATAGGAGATATCTGCTCTGCTGGCTTCTTCTGGCACTTTCTCAATTGAGATACGTGAAAGACGTCATGATTTCCTGCTAGTTCGAGTGGAAGCTCCAATTTGTATGCTACCTTTCCTTGTCTTTCTAGGATATTGTATGGTCCAATGTATCTTGGACTTAGCTTTCCCTTCATCTGGAATTGGCGGACTCCTTTGTAAGGTGTTACCTTGAGATACACATAATCACCTTCTTCGAAAGATAATTCCCTTCTTCTATTATCAGCATAGCTCTTCTGTCGAGACTGAGCTATCTTCAATCTTTCTTGTATGATCTTTACATGGGCTGTGGCTTCTTCCACTAGCTGTGGTCCTAAAAATTGCTTTTGGCCTACCTCGGTCTAGTATAAAGGTGTACGGCACTTTCTTCCGTAGAGTGCTTCATAGGGTGACATCTGCAAACTCACTTGGTAACTGTTGTTGTATGTGAATTCTGCATATGGTAAGAATAGCTCCCAAGAATCTCCATAATCCAAGGCACACGCTCTCAGCATATCTTCCAGAATTTGATTTACTCTTTCAGTCTGGCCTCCAGTCTGAGGGTGGTAAACAGTACTGAACTTCAACTTTGTTCCTAAAGTTTCTTGCAATTCTTTCCAGAATTTTGACACAAACTGAGCTCCTCTATTTGAGACAATCGTCTTTGGCACTCCATGCAGGAGAACACTCCTGGTGAAGTATAATTCTGCTAATTGTTTGGTTGAATATTGGGTTCTCACTGGTAGAAAATGAGCTACCTTTGTCAGTCTATCCACTATGACCCATATGGAATCATGACCTTTCCGGCTCCTTGGCAATCCAGTTATGAAATCCATTCCAATCTCATCCCATTTCCATTCAGGGGCTGTTAGGGGTTGTAATGGTCCTATAGACTTTTGATGCTCTGCTTTTACCCTTTGACAAGTGTCGCAAGATGCTACAAACTCAGCAATTTCTTTCTGCATCCCATTCCACCAAAACTGGTTCTTCAGATCCTGGTACATCTTTGTACTTCCTTGATGGATCGAGTAAGGGGTGTGATGTGCTTCATGTAATATTGCATCTTTGATTTCTTTGCTGTCTGTAACACAAATTCAATTATGAAGCCATAAAATTCCTTGTTCATCCTCTCTGAAATTGGAATTTTTTGTACGGAAAACACTCATTAAAATAATAATCTCATAAAAAACACAGGAGAAAACAAAATTACAAAAAATGACTACAGTCGCCAACCCAATTGGCGACTCAGCCCATAAAGCACACTGTTGTCAGCCCGGTTGGCGACTAATGCAAGCCAGGCCTCTGTTGCCAGCTTGGCTGGCGACTTAGGCCCTATATAACCACCAGAGGTGGCGACTGAGAGGTGCTGCCGAAAAAAATTCATTTGCTCAGCAAGAAAAGAGAGAGGGGAGGAAAAGAGAAGAGGAGAGAAGGAGAAAAGGAGGAAAGGGAAGAAGAAGAGAAGAGGAAGAGGAAGAGGAAGAAGAAGAGAAGAGGAAGAAAAAGAGAAAAGAAGAACAGAAGAAAAAAGATAATTTTTTTTAAACTTCTCTAATTAGATCTGCTTTAGAAATTAGTTTTAAATACATATCTTCTTTAGAAATTACATTTAGAATACATATATGCTTTAGAAATTAGTTTTAAATACATATCTTCTTTAGAAATTAAATTTAAAAAACAGATATGCTTTAGAAATTAGTTTTAAATACATATCTGCTTTAGAAATTTAGTTTAGAGTATAGATCTACTTTAGAAATACGTGGAAAATGTGTTAACGATTTACATATGTTGTACGGTACATAGATCTGAGGTGCATGTGCTGTCAAAAATTTGTTGATAACCTAGATATGTTGTGCAAAACTAACTTAGATGTGATGTGTATGTGAAATAATTAAGATCTGTTGTATAATGTTGTGTATTTATAAATATGATGTGTATATAATATTATGAATGAGCTGTGTATTAAATTGCACTTATAACAAATTAGATTATTTGAAAAATAAATCAAAAATTAATTTTGATTTTTTGTCGTAGACAATGTCAGAAACAAGAATAGTATATTTTTCACGGGGAACAAGTAATCAGAAACGGACCACATGGGGATGACCTATGTAGCTGTCATCGTGTAGACATGAATTGAATGATCTCAGTGCAGTTAATTTTGAGGACCTTAAGACCCGAGTCATGGACATACTAAATATCGACCCATCTTTACACGAAATTGTCATAGAAGCGTTGGTGCCTGTTGGTGAAACAGATAGTTGGAAATTATGTAAACTTAAAGGTGATCAGTCTTGGGGTTCTCTAGTTAGGAGAGTGTTAAATCCCATTCATGGCCCAGATGACTGCGTGTTGTATGTAACGGTACTAAACATCGAACCGGCGGAAGAGGTACCCGAGCCATTCATTGATCCAACAATAGCACAGGATTTTGCCAGTGTCCCGAACACAGGATTCGTGAGTGGGCATTTCTGGCCTGGGGACGAGGCTTACGCCGACAAAGGTGAAGACGAGGGTATGCAATACTCAGGCAGCGAAGGTTCGGAGGTGGATGCAGACTATGCGGATTCGTCTAGCGAAGAAGATTATCGTGGGATGGGACCTCCGCAACAATGGTTAGATCCAAGTGGTTTTGATCACACACGAATTCACGATGATCGCAGTTCGGACTCAGCATCGGATGAGCAAAGATTAATTTTAGGGCAACATTTCCGAAGCGAGGAGGCTAAGCAAGGGGTGGCGATGTGGTCCATTGCACTACGTCGCTCTTTCAAGGTGGATAGAACAAATACACGTCTGTATGCAGCGAAGTGAACGGTAGAGGGATATAGATTTTATGTTCGTATTGCCCGGTACAAGGATAGTGAGCACTTTGTTGTTTCGAGAATCACCGAACATGACTGTTCGGTTACAGAAGCCTCACGGAGCCACAGGAATATATCATCCGCTTTTGTGGCAAACGTGATTTTGGCGAACCTTCATACAAATCTGGACATGGCACCAAAAGAAATTGTTGCTCAAATCGCCGACACATTCAGAAACAACATTCAATACAGCAAGGAATGGAGAGCGAAACAACTTGGCCTTGAGATGTTATTTGGATCTTTCTACGATTCATATAACTACGTGCCTAGATTGATACAGCAAATCATCGATATGAACCCTGGCACTGTAATGGACATGGTTAACAGGCCAGTTGTGGGCACAAACGGTAACATAGTGCATGGAGCGGAGTACATGGAGCGTATATTTTGGTCATTCGGGCGGCAATCTCTGTTTTCAAGTGTTGGGGAAAATCTCTGTGAGACTAAGTCTAGGTAAGAAGCTGTGCCACTAGCCCGGGGACATGGCCCCCGGTGTCTGTCCCGGGCGCCGCCTTTAGCCCGGGGACATGGCCCACGGTGCCTGTCCCGGGCGCCGCCTTTTGCCCGGGGACAAGGCCCCCGGTGCCTGTCCCGGGCACCGCCGGCGGCCTGTCCCGGGCGCCGCCTTTTGCACTAGCCCGGGGACAAGGCCCCCGGCGCCTGTCCCGGGCGCCGCTTTTGGCCTGGGGACAAGGCCACCGGCGCCACTTTTGGCCCGGGGACATGTCCCCCAGTGGTCTGTCCCGGGCGCTACCATCCTTCCGGAGGCAAAAGTCTCCGGTCCCGGATCACGTGCGGATCATGCGAGAAGCGCCTCGGGAATCGACGGACACCTGTCAAGCATCCAACGTGCCTGACCGGGAGAAGGACGTTGCTACCCCTCGATCCAACGGCGACAGGCGGGGTAGTTTAGTCTTTTTGCTTCTTTTGGGGCTATATAAGCCCTTGTAACACCTCATGTAAGAATGAGGGCTCATTATTGCTAGGAATAGACAATCTCACAGGTGTGCTCCAGAGCCATCTCTCCCAGAGAGAGCTCCCCTAGCCAACTCCGGTCGGGAGCACGCCGACAGGACTAGGGCCCCTACCGGGACCCGAACCTGTATAAACCCTCGTGTTATTTGTTGTGCTTGCCGGACGGGGGAGGACCAGTCACCCGGTCAGCCCGCGTTGTATTTTGTTCGCTAGGATTGTCCACTAAACCTGCAGGGGTATTCGCGATACCACGACAATTGGCGCCGACCGTGGGGACTCGTGACGTGATGCCATGGCTCCCCCAAGAACGAGGGCCCGCGCCCTTCCCGGTGACGCCGGTGACGAGGATTGACACCCGTGTCAGTTCAAATAAATGCACTGTTGGTTCAGGACAGATTCGAGCCAGACACGTGCCTGGCGGTGCGAACTCAAGTCGTTCTGAGAAACATCAGCCCGAGGTCGCAGGCTTTACGCGATCAGACCGCAGTTAGTGCGCGATCAAGAGTTCTTGTGCTATATGCGAACAAAACGCTGGAGATGTTGTGCGGTCAACCAACACCCCGCTGTCAGAGCACTTTCGACCAGGGGATATGGGATTCACCTGTCCCTATGGCAGGAATATCCCCAGTATCCCGAAGATTCTTCCACGTGGAGGAACAACCGTCAGGAGGTTAATACGTGCCGTTATCCATGAATAACACGTGTTAAACCTGCGTGGGGGTTAAGAGCGGTTCTCTAAACCGCATCCAAGCAACTGTCTGATGCAGTTATGACACGACACCCTTCCGACTAGTATAAAAGGGTGACGAGATGCATCAAGCAGAAGAAGAACCAGAAGAAGAAGAAGAGAGATCAACGTCTCTTATAAAAGTGAGATAGAACACATCTCAACCACTCAAACAGCCAAGTCTACGGCCTAGATTAGATAGTTTTTATAAGCCTCCCTGGCTTCTTTCTGTACACTTACATAGGAAAAACCTTCGCCTATGAAGGTCTTTTCCTGCCATCTTGTAAATCTTTACTACGTATAGTGAAATCCCAACAGGATGTAGGGCTATTACTCCCACCATCGAGGGCCCAAACCTATATAAACCTTTCTGTACTCCTGTTCTCCATATTCCTACATACCTTCCCGGAGGGTCATCTTGAAAGGTCTCCCTATTATAAATTTTGCATAAGTTCGGCTGAGGACCCCGAGTCCGAATCGTCGACAGCTGGCGCCCACCGTGGGGCCTTTCTCAAGGCGTCCTAATTTTCATCCAGAGGTTCACTGAAATATGGCTGGAGTATATGATTCTGATAACGATTTTGATCTCGAGGATTATGCTCACATTCCAATGCCTTCTCCAAGCGATCCTGTTCCGATAGAGGAGGTTGGAGGCCAAAATCTTCCAGAGGTTGAATCATCTCTCCAGGTCATATCCATCGACCAGGGAGCGACTGGCGCAAGGTCAGAACCCACTGAGGCTCTTAATGCGCTAGAGGGTGAGTCCGGTCTGTCATACGTCCCCACTGAGGGGAAGGATGATATCGACCTGGAAATCAGCCCGGGAAGATTCGACCCTGATAACCTCCACCGTCTCTTTGATTTCGAGTCCGACTCGGAACAAACTGAGATGTTTTCCCCATCGGCGACCTCTCTCCCTGGACAGTTTGCTGCCTTATCGGAGGAAACTCCTGATCAACAGGCTGCTAGGGAAGAACGGGATCGTAAACAGAAGGAGGATCAAGATCTCGAGCAACAAAACAACGAACTGCGCAGAACTGCCCTAAAGGCTCTTCAAGATGCGCAGGCTCGTTACGATGCTGCTCCGGGTTCTTCTTGACGGTCACGTGGTCGCATACGCGACCAGACCCCTTCTTTGCCTCCAGAGCGTTTCTCGGTGGACGAAGAAACGGTAACACCTGGTGCCCCTAGGAGAATTACCCATGGTCGACTGCGATCCATCGCGGAAGTCATGTGCAACTTCCCTCCTACGGTCACGGATGAGCAAAAACCGGCCTTCACCAGAATCTTGGTGGAGAGGTTGGATGAGGTCGCATCTGAAGCGACCCTTACGGCTTCTTCTCGATTGGTAACGCATTCCCACAACCCCGAGCGTTCTCACTCTGGTTCTGGACGACGCAGTTACCAGCCGCCTGTACCATCCCGTCAGGATAAGTACGGGTGGGCACAAGATTCTCGTGGTAGGAACAGAGTCCCTGTCCACTCTTGCTTAGGACCACGAATGACTTCTCCCTTGCGTGAGGTTACTCGCGATCCGAACGAAAGCCACAGGGCGATTCATGGTCGCTACGTTGGTTGCAAGGCTTTTTCGCCTGGTCTTCATGCCATCGTTTGGCCCGACAAGTTTCGACCAGGGGCCATAGAAAGATTTAACGGAACTCAGAATCCATCAGAGTTCCTTCAGATCTACATTACTGCCATCCAAGCGGCAGGAGGCGATGACCGGGTCATGGCCAACTACCTGCCTACAGTCCTCGAAGGCCCAGCTAGAACTTGGCTGTTTAATCAGCCCGAGGGTTCTATCTACAACTGGGAAATGCTGTGCGATGCAATCCTCAGCAATTTCCAAAACTGTTATCAATAGCCGGGTAAAGAGGATGATCTTCATCGGCTACGACAAACTTCGACCGAAACTCTTCGGCAGTTTGTCAAGAGGTTTGTCGGGGTGAGGACTACCATCCTGAACATATCTGAAGGCTCCGTTATCAGGGCATTTAAACATGCCGTTCGATACCGGAGATTCACCGAAGACTTGCTTATCCACCCTCCTCGATCAGTGGCCGATCGGTATTCCGACACAGCCGAAGTGGTCGAATGGAACCGGATGGTAGACAAGGGTGACCTACCACCTCAACCAGGTTTCAAAGACGCCAGGAAAGAAGATTCAAGCAAGAAGCCGGAATCTTGGTCAGGTGGGAAGTTGAAAAAATCAAAGAGGAACCGCTCTAGACAGTATCGCGAGGTTGCAGTCGCAGAGAAGCCGCCTTCGACCAAAGGTAACATGCCTTCATTTAAGAATAAAACTGCTCCTGGTGGTCGTAGTGCCGACCAGCAAGAAAAGTCGACTAATCCTCAGGAAGGCAAGAAGTGGTGTCCACTCCACAACTCCGCAGGCCACGACCTCAAGAACTGCAGGAGTTGGTTGAAGCAATTGGATGACTTCTACCAGGGAGTTGGGCTAATGCCGACCTTACCGGCTAAAGAACAGGCATGCGGACTTAGAGACACCGACGGAGACGAGGAGATGTCCTACCAGGTACCTCAAAATCACATTAATGTTATTTTCGAGGCTTCTTCCTCTTTTGTTTCCAAAAGGCAGTTTAAAGCCTTTTACCGAGAGGTTAACCAAACGGAGACATCCCTTGGTGAACCTCAATACCCCCGTTGGTCGGATACACCTTTGACATTCGATCGCTCTGATTGTCCCGCGGGGCTTACTCGACCATTGGGGCTCCCTCTGGTCATTACCCCGATCATCAGTAACGCGAGAGTCGAAAGGGTCCTGATCAACGGAGGGAGCTCCCTTGACATTTTATTGGCCAAGGCACTCGACGAGATGCAAATTCCTCGTTCGAAGATTAATCCCATAATCCATCCATTTTATGGGATAATCCCAGGCCCCTCCATGATGCCGTTGGGACAAGTGGTCCTCCCGGTCACACTGGGAGAACCGGATAACTTCCAAACAGAATTGGTTACTTTCGACGTAATTGATTGTGATTCGGCTTATAATGCAATCTTTGGCAGGCCAACTCTTGCTAAGTACATGATGGCAATGCACTATGCTTATCAGTGCGGCAAATTGCCTGGCCCCAAAGGTGTCATCTCAGTCCGAGGCAGTCGCAACGTGGCACTCATGTGCGACCGGCTGTCTTTGGAGATGGTCGATCAACTTCCCCTCCGGGACGCCCAGGTCGCCACCGTCGCCACCGACGCGATCAAGGCTGCTCCTCGACCAGATGAGAAACTCAAACTTGTTCCATTGTACCCAGATGATCCATCCAAGACAATTCGGGTCGGATCAGGATTGGATGACAAATAGGAACTCGATCTCATTACTTGCCTCTGGGTTAACGCAGATGTGTTTGCGTGGAAACCGTCTGACATGCCCGGTGTCCCAAGGGAAGTAATCGAGCACAGGTTAGCAATTCGACCGGGACAACGACCAATAAAGCAAAAGCTCAGGCGTTTTGCTGTTGACCGACAGGAAGCCATCCGAGAGGAGTTGGACAAACTCCTAAAGGCCGGGTTTATTCGTGAAGTCGATCACCCGGAATGGCTCGCCAATCCGATCATGGTCCGCAAGTCAAATGGCAAGTGGCACATGTGCGTCGACTACACTAGCCTTAACAGTGCCTGTCCGAAGGACGACTTTCCCCTTCCCCGCATTGACCAGCTGGTCGACTCAACCGCGGGTTGCGAACTAATGAGCTTCCTGGACGCTTACTCAGGATATCATCAAATTAGCATGGCAGAAGAAGATGAAGAGAAAACTGCCTTCATCACCCCGTTCGGCACCTACTGCTATGTCAGTATGCTGTTCGGTCTCAAGAACGCAGGTTCCACGTACCACCGCTTGATGCAAAAGACCTTTATTTCCCAGATAGGGTGTAATCTCGAGGCATATGTAGACGATCTGGTTGTAAAACGTTCTAAGAGATTATCCCATTTGGACGATCTCGCTGAAACCTTCTGTAATTTGAACCGCTTTGGAATAAAATTAAACCCAGAGAAATGTTCTTTTGGGGTTTCTTCAGGAAAACTTATTGGTTTCCTTGTTTGTTCCAGAGGCATTGAGGTCAATCCTGAGAAAATCAGGGCTATCGAACAAATGAGGTCGCTCTCGACCATGAAAGATGTTCAACGCCTGGCTGGTCGCATGGCGGCCTTAAGTCGTTTCATATCGTGACTAGGTGAAAGGGGATTACCTTTCTTCAAAGCTTTGCGGAAGCATCACAATTTCACATGGTCTGATGAGGCCAAAAAAGCATTTCAGGAGGTAAAGGCATATTTGTCCAGTCTGCCGGTATTGGTCTCTCCCGACAAAGGAGAACCATCACTTCTCTATCTGGCGGCCACCCCACACGCGGTCAGCGCTGTTCTGATCGCGGATAGGGAAGGAGTATACAGACCCGTCTACTATGTAAGCGAGGTACTTCATGGACCCAAGGAGCGATACCCTGAGGTCCAGAAAATATTTTACGCACTACTGATGGCTTCCCGTAAGCTACGACATTACTTTCAAGCTCACAAGATCACAGTACCCTCCTCCTTTCCTTTGGGGGACATTGTCCGAAATCCAGAGAAATCTGGTTGAATCACCAAATGCGCGGTCGAACTCGGTGCTTTTGATGTCCATTTCACGCCCCGCACGGCGGTTAAGTCTCAGGTCTTGGCCGACTTTGTTGTCGAATGGACCAACCCTGAGCCACCCGTGCAGGTGCCAGAGGAATTGGAATGCCCCGATCGCTAGACAATGTACTTTGACGGTTCCCGCAGTTTTCAACACTCGGGGGCTGGAGTGGTCTTAGTCACGCCTCAGGGCGAACAGCTTAAATGTGTCATCCAACTACACTTTGTTGCGACCAACAACGCAGCAGAGTATGAAGGTCTTCTTGCAGGGCTCCGGGCAGCAAAATTCCTCGGAGTCCGTCGATTAGTGGTGAGGGGAGACTCACAGCTAGTCGTAAACCAGGTAAACAAGGAGTACAGCACCTCTGATGAGACAATGGCTCATTACCTGGGGGAAGTGAGGAGATTGGAAAAACACTTCAGTCATTTCGAAGTCCAATATATCCCGCAAAAGGACAACATTCTCGCAGACCAATTATCCAAAATTGGGTCCTCACGCACATCCGCTCCGGCAGGAGTGTTCATTGAACACTTGGACAGTCCTTCGATCATGACTTCGGTCGAGGGTGATCCGGTAACAACCTGCGTTACCAACCTCGGTCAGGAACAGGATTGGACTCATCCATTGAGAGTCTATCTTGAACATGGGACCCTACCCGAGGACGAAACCGAAAGCGATTGGTTAATTCGAAAAGCGCGTCTATACAAACTCATAGATGGGGTTTTGTATAGAAAGGGTACTCAAGGAGTATTCATGCGCTGCATATCTCAGGAGGAAGGTAAATCCCTCTTGAAAGAAATACATGATGGTGTATGCGGTGTCCACCCGTCATATCGAACACTGGTCGGAAAAGCTTTTCGACAAGGATTCTACTGGCCTTCGGCACTTGATGATGCCAAGTACATGGTCAAGATGTGTCCTCAGTGTCAATTCCACGCGAGACAGGTTCATCAACCTGCCTATGCGTTACAAACTATTCCCCTCGCATGGCCTTTTGCGGTCTGGGGGATGGATATTGTTGGTCCTATGCCACAAGCGGTCAATGGATACAAGTTTCTATTCGTAGCCATTGACACGTTCACAAAGTGGATTGAGGCCGAACCGGTACGAAATATTACCGCCTTAGCAGCACAAAAGTTCTTTCATAAGAACATTGTTGCTCGATTCGGTCTTCCAAACCATGTCATCACAGATAATGGTTCTCAGTTCGCTAGTGGTCTTTTTTTGGACTACTGCAATCAGATCGGAACCAAGGTGTGCTTTGCTTCGGTGGCGCATCCACAGAGCAATGGTGCTGTGGAACGAGCCAACGGGCAGATATTGCAAGGCATCAAGAAGCGTGTTTTTGATCGCCTTAAGACTTGCTCGGGGGCTTGGGCAGACGATCTTTACACCGTTCTATGGGCACTGCGAACTACCTCTAGTCGAGCCACCGGGGAGACGCCCTTCCATCTGGTCTATGGGGCCGAGGCTGTGTTGCCGATGGAAGTTACTATTGGGTCTGTTCGGACAGAACAATTCGAACAAGTTGATCAGTCTGAACAGCAATCACAGGATCTCATCCTCTTAGAAGAAAGGCGTGATTGCGCGTTGATCAAGTCGGCGGCATACTTGCAAGGTTTGTGCAAGTACCATAACAAAAGGGTGCGACCATGTAGTCTTCATGTAGGTGACCTGGTTTTACGAAAAATTCAAGACCAGTCTAACCGCAACAAATTCTCCCCGAAGTGGGAAGGCCCTTATACTGTTGTCTCACTGCCGCGACCAGGATCAGCACGATTAGCCATGGAGGATGGTCGAATTCTGTCCAATACTTGGAACATCGATCAACTTCGCAAGTTCTACGTGTAAGTACTCAATCCCTTTTCCTGTTCAATTAGCATTTTTTCATAAAACAAAAAATGTTTTGATTCCATACGATGAATATTTCCCTTCATGCCCATGTACTGCGAATTCGACTCGGGGGTTGGTCACCGGTGGTTAGCTCATTACAACGTTCTAGTCGGATTCGCTGGCCAATCTCATGATCGCTTCCAGACAAGTCACTCTTAAATAAGCCGTTTCTCAACGCACACGGGGCTTTCTAGCAAGTCCTCGGTCATCTGAGTGGCTGCTGGTTTGCAAACAAGGCTAGGCATTACACTGATCATAATTGCTGGTTCAATCACACATCCCTGGTCGTTATATTCATTTTTCTCTTGCGTTTGTAATACTAAGTCTTCAGTATCTACAATCACAGGTGGGGGCTAGGGCGGATATGTTTATAATATGAAACAACATAAAACAAGAATATATTTGAGAACATATTCATTTTCAAAAATGAGTTTCAACATACATTGCATTATACATAACTGTTTCTATACAAATGTAGGGATCACCCGATCCCAAGCTCAGTCAGGAGCTTATTTACAAGGGGTCTGACCTCCTCCATGACGGCCTCCAATTGTTCCTCACTCTCGACCTAAACCTGTCCCACCAATGGATTCATATCTGCATCTGGGCCATGGTGAAGTTGAAACCGGCTGAGAATGGCGGAAGCGGCTGACTGAACACTGGTTCTGATCGCCTCTTCTCGTCGCCGTGTATCTTCAGGAAGATACTTGAGAAGTGACTCCGCCTGGGCAATGACTAGTGTAGACCAGTCATTTTGGCTGAGGTTATCTTTTGTGGTTTCGACCACATCAGCCCTCCAGAGACGAGCCACCGTCTTCAGCTTTTCGAAGATCGACCGGCTCAGCTCTCTGTTCGCCCTCTCGGAGGTTTGAATAGAGCCCTGGAGGATCACCTTGTCCTGACTGAGTTGTCTTATTTGACCTGCTTGCGCTGCAGTAAGAGAAAGGGTTACTCACATGTTATGAAGTTAAGTCTTCCTAATCAGGAATCGACTTACCAGAGAGTTGTGACCGCAGCTTGTTGATCTCGATCCCTTGGTTTGAAGCCACGGAGATCGAATGAAGCTTGACCGTGGCCACTTCTTTCTTCAAAAACGCCACCTCTCTGTGACAGAACAAAAGGAGTGGTCATAACCAATTTGTATCTATACAAGTTGAAGAGTAATGATCCTTACCTGCGCAAGTTGTCTCGCTCTTTTTGTATGGCCTCAACACTCGCTATCATAGCATGCGACCTGGATGTCATCTGGGATAGTTCCTGCGATGCAAAAAGAAATTAAAGATGTCCTATGTACAATCCAGGCACCAAAAAAGAAGTTCATCATACCTTTGTGAATTCCCAGAAAGAAACATCTTCTGGGATGACAGGAGGCGCACTTCTGTGAGTAACGTTCCACTCAAACGTTCCAGTGAATATTTTATTCATTTCCCATAATGGATACTGTCTCTGGCGGACCCGTTAAAGTGTTCCAGGCATCGGATCCGAAACAAAAAGACTTCTTTGTTTTAGAGTCTGAAAGTACAAAAGCCTGAAAAGTTTTTCAGAGGCTTCCAGAGGACGTTTTCCTTCATGTGCCTTGTATATTTTCATGAAAAAATCATATGGCCCAATTTTTGGACGTATGGATATATTCTGATCGGGTTGTGGTATGATCGAAACCATGCTTTCGATTAAGCTCTGATTCTAATCGAAGTGACGGTCTGACCGAGCCTCAGTTCTGGTCGCAGTAAGCTTCGGTTCTAACCGTGGCATTGAGTCTGATCGCGGTATCAGTGCTGGTCGTAGTACTACAATAAAAACGCGGTTCTAACCGCAGAACTGAAGTTCACCTGTGTATGAGTGGTTACAAAGACATTCCTTGTGGCCATATTTTCGCACAGAAGAGCTAAAGAACATTTATGTGAAGAAAAAGAAAAATTTTATTTCTTACATTCTTTGCATACAAAATGGATACTGGCGACCAGAGCGTCGACCTGATCCGAAAGAAGTTTGCAAATTTCTCCTAAGGACATATTGCTGTCAGTAGGATCTACACTGACAACCCCCAGAGAACTAGCAACTAATCTAAGCCTATCTACATCATCCCTAACAAGAGACGCACTACTGTTCCTAATCAAATCAGAGAGTTCCCGCTGTTGCTGAGCGTGGTCCCTCTCTCGACAGAACTGATGCGCCTCTTCACGGGATTGTTCAAAACATTCTACCAGATGAAGAATCGCCGAAGACATCTCTTCGGTCTTCTTCTCCAGGGCCTTCTTCTCCTCTGGAAGAATCTGCCCGAGGAGAGGAAGCAGAATCGTAGTAGGCTGATCACTAGGGCCTCCAATCTCCTACATTTGCAAAAGTTAGTTGTGCTAACTATAACTATCAACAAAAGGAAATAAGTATCATTACCTGTCCCTGCTCGTGACAGGTTGATATAGCCATCCTGGAAAGTAGATCATTCGATAAAAGCGGATGATCACCAGATGGTGGAAGTGCAACCTTCCCACCAGGAAATTGCTTCCCAACACAAGTTGAGGATCTTCTGGTCGAGTAGTCACCGCTTGCCAACCAGAAAATCGATCACCCAAACAAAAGCAGGGAGTGTTGGAGTAAAGAATAGAAGGAAGAAAGAACGATGGTACGTCTTCTACCTTTGCCCTGCTGTAAGATCCTTCGTCAACTTTGGGTTTCTTCCTTGAAGGAGATGGATCTTCAGGCATTTGAGGCTCCTGCTTGAGAACTTCCTCTTCATCACTTTCAATCTCGATGATGTTGTGATCTGCCATCGGGAAGTGTATGAAGAGAATGATGAAGGTAATTCTTGAAAAACTTAACCGTGAGAAGAAATTGTGGGGCTCTACAATTCAAGGGTTTCGGAATTTATAGCCGCCAGGGTGACGATTCACTTTCCTAACGCCTCGGGTTTTTAAAGCATTTACAATTTTATCTCAGGTTAAAAAACATTTCAACAGCGCAATCATTACCTGTCACGTAATGCCCAGAACCCGTCTCGGGGAACCAACCATCCCACTTAGTGCGCCACTAAGTGGAGGATTTGAAGAGTCAGGTTAAAAATCCGATGCATGTCTTTAAATTCGAAATAAACACGTCCCTTCGTTTCCTTCGAATTTGGGGGCTAGCTGACGAGGATTGACACCCGAGTCAGTTCAAATAAATGCACTGTTGGTTCAGGACAGATTCGAGCCAGACACGTGCCTGGCGGTGCGAACTCAAGTCATTCTGAGAAACATCAGCCCAAGGTCGCAGGCTTTGCGCGATCAGACCGCAGTTAGTGCGCGGTCAGGAGTTCCTGTGCTATATGCGAAACAAAACACTGGAGATGTTGTGCGGTCAGCCAACACCCCGCTGTCAGAGCACTTTCGACCAAGGGATATGGGATTCACCTGTCCCTATGGCAGGAATATCCCAAGTATCCCGAAGATTCTTCCACGTGGAGGAACAACCGTCATGAGGTTAATACGTGCCGTTATCCATGAATAACACGTGTTAAACCTGCGTGGGGGTTAAGAGTGGTTCTCTAAACCGCATCCAAGCAACTGTTTGATGCAGTTACGACATGGCACCCTTTCGACTAGTATAAAAGGGTGACAAGATGCATCAAACAGAAGAAGAACCAGAAGAAGAAGAAGAGAGATCAACGTCTCTTATAAAAGCGAGATACAACACATCTCAACCACTCAAACAGCCAAGTCTACGGCCTAGATTAGATAGTTTTTATAAGCCTCCCTGGTTTCTTTCTGTTCACTTACATAGGAAAAACCTTCACCTGTGAAGGTCATTTCCCGCCATCTTGTAAATCTTTACTACGTATAGTGAAATTCCAACAGGACATAGGTCTATCACTCCCACCATCGAGGGCCCGAACCTGTATAAACCTTTATGTACTCCTGTTCCCCATATTCCTACATACCTTCCCGGAGGGTCATCTTGACAGGTCTCTCTATTATAAATTTTGCATAAGTTCGGCTGAGGACCCCGAGTCCGAATCGTTGACAGCCGATTCCAGTGACCCGGTGCCACCCGTCCTGGACATGACCGTCCCAGCGCTTCCGCCCGAAGGCGGCTAGACCCAGGTACCGCCTCCCACCTTCCCTGTTAATTTTGGTGGTTCGACCTCCTGGTCAGTCCCAGTGACCACGGTCGCCTCGGCCGAGACCAGTCTCCCCCCGACGGCTTCCCTGGCTCCCCGGGACGCCTTGCTTGAGGCTTTAGTGGAGGGCCAACTCCACGCCCAGCGCTCTATGGATGAGTTGCTCCGTGTCTTGGCGCGGCCACCGGCCCCCGCATACCCGCAGTACTCATATCCGGGGGCTATGCCCCTGTTTATGGGTCACTCGGTGGCCCCTCCGGTAGCCGGAGGCGCGGCCGCCCCATACGACCCCACCGGGGGGTATCCTCTCCCGGCGGGCCATCCCCCCAGAGCTTTCCTGATGCCGGGGGGTTACTTCAAGCCCAAGCCCTTCGCGGCACCGTAGGGATACCCTATTCCGGGCTCATTCCCGAGGCCGGGGGCCAATTACATGCCGGGGGTTTTCCCTGCGCCGGGAGGCAGTCTCGCCCCACAGGTCGCGTTTACCGCACCAGGGGCGGTCGACAGAGCAGCTCCCGTGCCGCAACGGACCTCCCCCCGCAATGGCGCCCCGGTTCCGGACGTCACCGTGGGGGCTCCCCATTCGCCAATTCCGGATAATACAGGGGTTTCCCCCTTTCCGGTTCCGGTCGTCGCCACGGGGTTCCCACCTCTTCGGTTCCGGGTAATACAGGGGTTTCCCCCTTTCCAGTTCCGAACGTCGCCGCGGGGGCCCCCTCCCCGGTTCTGGATAATACAGGGGCTCCCCCCTTTCCGGTTTCGGAGGTCGCCACAGGGGGCTCCCCCCTGCCGGCCCCGGTAGCTTTCGGGCCGGTAGCTACAGTGCATGAGCTCCCTCCTCCCCCGGGGCCGCCCCCGAGGGTGCCTCCGGCGGACCAGGTCCTTTTCTCCCTGGAGGAGGTTGAGCGAATGCGTACGGCTAAGTCTGGGGAAGAACTTCCCCCGGGTCGCGGACGCGGAGAGCTTCGCTCCCGCCCTGGCCGGGGGAAGAGACCCGTAGAAGAACCAACCTCTCCGGGGGAGAGCCCCGACGTCTTGGAACTCAGCCCCGGCCAGGAAGAGAAGCGTCGTTACAGCCATGCCGGCGGACCTCTTGGGCCACTTCCCGACTCCGACAATGAGCGCGCCCCCTGTTAAGGGAGACAGCGACCGGGACTCTCCTCGAGAAGTGCAGGGGGCTAACCAGCCGCTGTGTCGTAGACTCCGGTGCATCCGATGGCCACGGCCTTACCGCCCGCCGCACATCGAGCATTACAACGGTGAGGCCGACCCTTATGAATTTGTACAAGTGTATTCCACGGCCATCTCAGCGGCTGGGGGGGACGAGACGGTGCAATGCAATGTCTTCCCCCTCTACCTCACCGGGATCGCCCACTCGTGGTTCTACAATTTGAAGGCTGGCTCCATCAAGTCATTCACGCAGCTCAAGCGCGAGTTCTGCGCGAACTTCCAGGGGAACTATGTGCTTCCCCTGGATTCCTTGCAGCTGTATACCATCCGGCAGAGGACGGGGGAAACCATCCGTAACTTCTTCAAGCGCTTCGCTCAAGTCAAGAGTAAAGTGGCTCACGTACCCGACTCCACGGTCATCGAGGCATGTAAGAGCGGGATCCTCCCAGGAGAGCTCCACCGGAGGCTCTCCCGAAGTTGCCCCTCCTCCGCCGATGAGCTCTTCAACATACTTGAGAAGTACGTTCGGGTGGAGGAGGACGACCTCTGGAAGAAGAACTAGGGGGCTCCCACCCCCGCCTACCGGGAGGCCAGGGACCCCCTCAAACGCCCTAAGCGGGGGGTCATAACGAGCCACGGCCTCGGGACACTTTTGTCCTCGAGGGCGGAGGCGGCTCGCGCGACGCCCCGAGGGGCAATAGCCCCTTCCCCAAGCCAAAAGGCCGTGGGGGAGGACAATCGTCCCGCGGTCGGGACGCCCCCGCAGGGGGAAGCAAGGAAGGACCATGGTGCACCTTCCACAGGTCCAGTACCCATGCCACCCGGGAATGCCACCAGCTGCTGCAGCAGTTCGCCGTGTTCCTCAACCAGCATGGGCGGGGGGGGGGGGGGACTCCGGCCTCCTTGCCCCCTCAGCCGGCCTTACCGGCCCTTCCCGCTCCCGCGGGGGGACAATAGGGACGAACGCAGGAGGGGGAGCCGTCAGAAACTCTCCCCTTACAAACTTTCTAGAGGCGTGTCAACATCATCATGGGAGGGTCCGCTTCCTAGCGGGACTCCAAACGTCAGCGCAAGGAGTACGCGCGCGAAGTAAAGGTGGGGGGGTCACTACCACAGAAACAGACATCCTGGACGGCACATCACAGACGGGTATGAACTGTTCAATGGAAAACCGTCTGCGAAGGCCTGTCGGGAGAATATGTTCAGATATCACAGACAGTTTTGATGTCAAAAACAACTGTGACAGTAAACCAGACGGTTCTGAACACAAAACCGTCTGTGATAGTCTACTTATCACAGACGGCTCTAACTTAAAAATCGACTGTGATAGATACAATCGGTTCCCAGCTGAGAACCGTCTGTAATAGTCTACTTATCACAGACGGTTCTAACCTAAAACCCGACTGTGATATATACAATCGGTTCCCAGCTGAGAATCGTCTGTGATAAGTAGACTATCACAGACGGTTCGGAACTCACAACCGACTGTGATTTATACAGTTGGTTGTGAACTACGAAGCATCTGTGATAGTCTACTTATCACAGACGGTTCTGATGTCTGAACCGACTGGAAAAGTACTGGCGCTTCGAATTCTCAACTGTGATCATTCCTGTCTCCGATCTTCGCGCGCGGCGCCTAGGAGAACACGAAGCATCGCTTTGGAAGTTCTATAAATTGACAGTGGAAAATTTGTCATTTACTTTACAAGTTTTTATAGTTCTCAGACTGTTTGACTCCTTAGCTTCTCTGCGCCAATGGCATCCTCGATGGCATCGTTAGCCTCGCCCTCCCCGGTAAGAACTCTCAATCTTTTGGACTTACCCCTGTATTGTTAATCCCTGTTCAATACATTCTTGACCTGTTGATTTGCACAGGGAAGGGGAGCCGTGGAAGACACTGGCAAAGTCAAGGCCGAGCTGAGGGCCCTCCAGGAGGAGCACAAGCTCCTCATGGAGAAGCACACTCGGCTACGGCTTGACCTTGACGATCTCTTCCAACGCATTCATCGCATGAAGACGGATGGTGACAATGCTAGGGCGAGGACGAGGCGTCTTCGCGAGGAGAAGAAAGCCGCGGATATGACCATCGCTGGCTGCGGTTTGACAATGAAGGATACCATCGCGAAGCTGAGGGAGGTCGCAGGCCTTCTCGACGATGTAGTAGTTGATCCTGAGAAGGACAACTTGTCGTTGGAGGAGTCCTGCGTCCTGGCTGCAAGTCAAACTGACTTTATTCTAGATGCAGCCAGGGCTAAGACCACTCCTTGACCTAGCATTCTGTATTTTTACTTTTTTTTGTAAGTGATGAAAAACATTATTGAAAACTTTGTTCTTATGTCAACTTTCTAATTTTCCAGCACATTCTTGGACTGCATGCAATCTTCCCTCTTTCTTTATCTTTCTTTAGCTTTTGTCGAACATTCGACCATACAAAGGTATGTACACTGTGTGCGATCAAGGAACGACTATCGCGATCTTTGGCTTGTGAGGGCAGTCCATCGGAGCTCTTCAAATAATATAGAAACAATATAGAAGTCGCAGATCCCATGCAAATAATATAAAAAGAATATAGAAGTTATATATCAACGTGCTTTGAATATCACAAACGGCTCTGAGGTAAAAAAACGTCTGTGATAGTCACATTAGAGACGGTTTTTATGTAAGGCCCGACTGTGATAGTCCCAACAGTGCCCGCCGCTTCGAATTCTCAACTTCTATCAATATCACAGACGGTTTTTAATTCCAAACCATCTGTGATAGTAATATTACAGACGGATTTTATGTAAGAACCGACTGTGATTGTCGAACAGTTATCGACGCTTCAAATTCTCAACTTTTTTCAAATTCTCAGCGGTTCAACTGGAAGCAAAACTCCAGGGAGGGAACAAGTATTTGTAGAAGTCGAACAGTTCAATATTCAACAGACATATTAAAGACGGTTCGAACATCAGAACCGTCTGTAATATTAACGCAGACGGTTTTGATCTCCCAACCGTCTGTGATAGTCCCAACAGTGCAATTCTCTACATGCAATTGTTGATAACCGCACATAATAACAGCGCAGATGAAGAGACTTATTTATTTACTTCAAATTTAATTTGCATCGAATTATGTAATTTGACGCTTCAACTTCCAAAGTGGGCACTACTGTTTTGCCGTGTTCTAGTTTATCTCCCGAGAATATTTATTATGACGGTATTGATCTTGAAAAGAAAGTAGTGCGCTCCACTTCAAATTCTCAACAGTGTGTTGTGTCTTTTCCATTTCTGATGTTTGCGCGGCGCACTAACCTGGGGACACGAAGCGTCGACTTGGAAATTGTTTTTCATTAATGTTGAAAAAATGAACTAAAAATTTGTTCTTATGTAAATTTTGCAATTTTCCCTCATTTTTTGGAGAAAGAGAAGTGGAGCGGTTCGAATGGAAGCAAAACACTCCAGGGAGGGAACAAGTATTTGAAGAAGTCGAACAGTTCAATATTCCAGGCATAGTAAAGATGGTTCGGACATCAGAACCGTCTGTAATAGTCATATTACAGACGGTTTGGACATGAGAACCGTCTGTAATATTAAAGCAGACGGTTTGATATCCCAACTGTCTGTGATAGTCCTAACAATGCCCACCCTTCGAATTATCTACATGAAATTGTTGATAACCGCACATAATAACTGAGCAGATGAAGAGACTTAATTATTTACTTCAAATTTCATTTGCATCGAATTATCTAATCTGACTCTTCAACTTCCTCTCCCGTGTTGCAGTTTATCTCCCGAGAAGTTATCATGAATTTATTGACCTTGAAAACCAGTAGTGGGCTTTTTAAAACTCGAGGCACCCGCGCATATGAACCGTCACCTTCTGTTTCTATAAATAGCGAGGCTCCTAAATCCCTGTCTTTATTCCCTCCTCAACTCCCACCTTGATGGCGAGCCGAGATTCCAATGAGGTTATTGAAATTGAGAGTGATGAGGAAGAGATAAGGAATGAACTCGATCAGGATCTTCATAAAGTAAGTCCTCTCTGAAACTCTAATGCAGATCTTTCTTTTATGACTTGATTACCTCGAAACAAATGCATTTCGAAATCCACAGGTGCCTGAGGAAATGCTCCCTCCAAAGAAGAGACTTAGAAATGATGAAAGATCCTCCAGTGGAGCTGCAGCGAAGACTCTAGAGGGTGCTGAGGGCTGTGTTGCCACATTGCCCCTTGCAACCCCTCCAGTTGCATCGACTCCACCTTTGGAGATCCACAACAATCCTTCCAATATCCCCTCTTCAACACCTTTGTATCATCAGCTTTTCTTGGATGATCAATTTTCTGGGGTAAGGCTCACACTTCCACGTCCAAATCCACTCTGAAGCTTGGCAATCATCTTCACCCTCCCAGCATACGTCCCTAGGAGAAGCTGGAGAAGCATATGTGCAGGAGGAGAAAGCTGCCTTGTGCAGAACTCTCCAAAAAAAAAAAGAGGCGCTGGAGAAGCATTCTGAGGGGATGTCTTTTGCCATTCTGCACTTGGCAGAGTGCTTTGAGTTGTAGCTTCATCTCCACCTTTGTTGTATCAACTTTAATTTCTTGGATGATCCTACTGATGACAAATCCACTCCTTTGCTGAGAGATGATGTTGATAGTCTTAGAGCCATTGGTAGTTCTCCTGGGGCGGCCAGTGTAGATCCTACTGATGCCAATACATCCCTAGGAGAACTTTGTAAGTTACTTTCGGAACAGGTCGACGCTAATTAATTGGTCGCTTAATTGTATCTCTTATGTATGCAAAGATTGTAAGAAATAAGAAATTTCTTTTCCTTATATATCTGGCTTTTCGATTTATTATGTAACTGATAATCACCAAATGATGTTCTGTGTGAAAATGTTAACAAGAAAATACTGCTACGAACAAGACGGTTTTTAACTCAAAACCGTCTCTGATTGTAAGATTACAGACGGTTTTAATTTCAGGACCGACTGTAATAGTCTCAAAATTCTTTGAAGATCCACAGACATATATACAACAAATATGAAAAACAAGATAAAACCAAATAGTTTGAATGTTCATTTTTTTAAATACTAATATTAAAATAAGATAGAACCAAATATGAAAAATAAGTAGAACAACTGATGACCAGTAGTTGAATGCAAACAAACAATCCGGGATATTATAGACGGTTCGGACCTTAAAACCGTCTGTGATAGTCTTGCAGATTGTTGATTTTACAATTAACACAGACGGTTCTGAGGTAAAAACCGACTGTGATAATCACATACGGTTCTGATGTAAAATTCGACAGTGATAATCACAGACGGTTCTGTAGTAAAAACCGACTGTGATAGTAAAGCGGACGGTTTTGACCTAGGAACCGTCTGTGATATTATAGACGGCTCGGACCTTAAAACCGTCTGTGATAATCTTGCAGATTGTTGATTTTATAATTAACACAGATGGTTCTTAGGTAAAAACCGACTGTGATAATCACGTATGGTTCTGATGTAAAATCCGACAGTGATAATCACAGACGGTTCTGAAGTAAAAATCGACTGTGATAGTAAAGCGGACGGTTTTGACCAAGGAACCGTCTGTGATATTTCTGTCATAGTATCACAAAATGCGCCGATATTACCGACGGTTAATAGAGTGAAACCCGTCAGTGATATTCTGTTCTTCAAAAATGCACCGATATTACTGACGGTATTATATAGAACCGTCTGTATTGAACCTGGTATAAAAGGTCTTTTGGCGGATGTTTTGAGCTAGTTGTTCTCTCTTGCTCGACCAACACTGTCCAGTTCGAAGAGATTTGGGGCAAGGAAGAGAGAAATCTCGAAAGGCCGGGGGAGCATTTGGGGGCAAAAATTTGAGGATCGAACCAAGGTTGGTACTTGCTCCCAAGGCACACACATGTAACACCCTAGTTTTGGGGGTGAAAAGTTTTGCATAAAAACCCTGCATGCATGTATCTCTGTAGTAGTAGCCAGATCAGCTGAACTCTAATCTCTCCCAAACCCTAAAAATCTCCAAATCTATTCTATAGATTCAGATCAAGATTTGACCATCCAGATTTAACCTACCAGTTACCCTGAAGATAAAAGCCTTCAGGAGCCAGATCAAATTCTGACCCTAACTCCCAGTACCTAAGTCTCTCTCTGTTTTCGAAAACAGGAAAATTCAGATTTACCCTAAGTACCCCAGTTTCCAGATGATTGAATTATTCTGATTTCACCTTATCCAGACTCAAGTAACCCCTGGATTATGTTCCTAGGTTCATCCTCAACTCACTTCAAAAAGTTGGGAGCCAGATTAATTCATCTAAACACTTTTCGTAGTTTAGTCCAAATTTTACTGCGAATAAGTCCTTTTCTGTTTACCTGGAAGCCTGAAAAGGCTAAAATCCACAAATCAATACCAACTTCAGAATTTCTTCAGGAAACACCTTCCAAATACTATTTGATACAGATCTCCCTTTTGATCAGACTCCAAAATCTCTCTCCAATCACCAGAATTCGAGATCGACAAAATCTAGATTTAGTTTACCCTAATTTTACCCTATTTTCGAAAATAGGTGAAATCCCTCAAATCTTATCAAACTTTCTCCAAATTTGAGCTAAATGAGTACTAATAGAAATGTTATACTCAGCCATGAAATCAACCCTCAAATTAACCATCTCTAAGACAGAAATTGCAAATCAGCCCAGATTTCAAATAAGAATCCTTGCAATTTGGTCCCTGGTTCGACCAGAGACACTGTGCACGACCAACAGCTGTGCACGACCGCGACCACCGCGCTGCCACGCCAGGAGCTTCGTCGCCGGTGAAGCCCCGTGGTCGCCACCCCTGCCACCGCGTTCCTGCCACGTGTGCGCACGTCGTTCGCCACCGTGGAGCCACTGCGGCCGCACCAGCATCTCCAATTTTGCCCGTGCGCGCACGCCATCGCTGCAGCCACTGCAGAAGCTCGGTGCCACGTTGCAAGCATGCCGGAGGAGCCCGTCAGTTCGCCGTTGCATCACCCGGGACAGCGCACGCCAGCCTGCAAAGCCGGCACGGCCGCTGGAGCGCGTCACCTCGCTGCTGTCCCGCCCGACCGGTCAATTCGCCATCGATTCGAGCTTCACTTCCCCGTGCAATTCCAGCCGTTGCAAGCCCCTTGCTGTGCCTATAAAAGCCGCCCCAGCCCAGCACGAAGGCACACACACCAGAACTCACCTCAGTCTTCAATCTCGCCACCTTCATTGTCTTCCCCGGCGAGCTCGAGAAGAGGCTCACGGTGCCAAGCCTCTACACTGCTTCCTCCTCGATTCCAGCTACTTCAGTAAGCTCCTCTTACCTCCCTCATCATACTCGAGCATGTAATTGACTTCAAACCTCTCCAGTCGCCGGCAATTTCCTTTTCTCTCCAGCAGCTCCGACGAGCAATTAAACTCTATCCAGAGCGATTTAGCTCTCGAGCCTGTGATCAATATTGATTAGTGAACTTATCTAAGCATCTCTAAGCAACCAGAATCGAAGAATTTGCTAAAATATGAAAAACCCCAAATTGGAACCTTGCATGTAAGCTGGAGCTCGCTGTTAAGCTTTTCTGGTGCACCTCCAGCCAATCTAACTTCACCAGTAGCATTCTTGTGCCCCAGAGACCATCCACAAGCAAGGAATTAAGTTTATTTGCCCTAGAACAGAAATGCCCAATTTTGGTGTCTTCTTCCCTAGCTCCGGTCGCCGGATTTTATTCCCGGCCGTTTCAACCCCAACCACCTTGTCTAGTAGATGTGCCTCGGACCCATGAGCATTTTTGCCTTCTAACTCGACACCTGGATCGGCCCAGATGAAGAAATATCGCCATGCCAAAGTTTTGTCCAGAAACTGTTGAGAACAGCTCGGCCACCGTGTTCTTCGCCGGATTTCATCACTTTCCGGCCATCTCCTGCCCTAGATCCTGTTGAGACATTTGTTCCTGTTACAAATGCCTAACCACCAGACAAAGAGGTGCATCATTTGGAGCCCTGAGTCAAAAGATATGGTTAACCCTAGTTCTGGCTGTGTCAAGACTATGCCAGGCTATGTCAGCCAGTGGCATTAGCCCTGTTCACCCACCTCTGGTCATGTAAAACAGAAATTTCCTTGTCAAATAGCTGCCTCACTACCTTGTGCACCATATGCTTGAATCAAAACCTACTTTGGCCACTGGAAACTGTTCAAACCATGTCAATGCCATTCTAGAGCACTGTCAGCCTATGTCAGCCAGTGGCATTGAGCCTTTTAACCCACTTCCAGCCATGCACTTTGAAAATAACTTTGTCCCTTAGACTCCTGATGTTGTGATCTACACTTTTCTCTACTGTCACAACTTGAGTTGAGCCCTCTATCACCCATCGACCTTATGTCGATGCCTTGAACCGAATGCCAACCTAAAGACATTCGCTGTTTTTGGGCGAACCAGTCACCACCTTGATATCACCCTGATATTTTGGAACCTTGTAAACCTTAACAACTAATCTTAACCCTAGTTACCGTAGTTAAACTCAAATCGCTTTTAAAACCTTGTATCACCAGAGTATTTTCTCCTTGCATCTTTGCATATAGTGGATTAGTAAGAATAGGATTGATTGTAATGCCTGTTTGCTTGTTTGATCTTGATCAGAGCAAGAGTCCGGGGTTGAAGATCTTGTCGCTGAACCGTCATCGACTGCTGATACTTACGACGCGGAAGGCAAGTCATACTTTGATCATATTGAAACCCATATTTTATGAATTGCTATGCTATTCCATGAGTAGATATCTCATTAATATTGCATGTGTGAAGATCAATAATATTATGGCAGTGATAGATTGAATACTTGAGGAATGTGAACTTGATAAGATAGTAAGCCACGAACTAATAAAAGTATAAACATGTACATTTATATTCATGAAATAGAACCCCTAGCCGTGACCAGTATTTTGGTATGGAATGGTGGTAGCACTGGAGGTGCTTGGCTGCACTGGATGTGCAGGCACTGAAGGTGCATGGTTTGTGGTATGATCTGGTCACTGGCATGTAAGGACTAGAACCTTGTGTTATGCGTCTAGTGGCATGAAAAACGTACCAACCACTTACCTGGTATGGGACAGGCGCAATCTAGTAGCTTTCTTAGTATTATCAGTTCCCTGCATGGCTTGTCGATCCGGTTTCTCGCGTGGAAACTGGTGGGACGCAGTTCGTCCATGAGTGATGTGAGATCAGAAAAATTATGAGAGGATAAGGTGTAAAGAAGGAAGACGCCCTACGCCAGATTAAGTCGTGCGCGACTGTAATCAAAAGAGGTTATGTGTCCTGCGGGAACATAGACCCAGGCTAGGAAGTAAGGCAGTGGGGAGGACCCACAACGGTACTTGGGACGGTATTGTCCATTTACCGGGCAGGGATACTGTTAATACTAGACTGCAAAAACGTTGTGTGATCTCGGCCTTGTCACATGGAGTTGGCCCGACTTGGAAGTCGAGTGAAAAAGTGGATTTAAAAAGAGGTACATCTCTGCAGAGTTTAAAAATGTATTCGAATACTTCGTGCTCCCGAGTTTTAGGAGTATGCCGCAGTGGATTAAATCCATGGGGTATGACACAAGTACTATTTTATAAACTAAAATTTGTTAGTTCAAGATTACCCAAGTGGCATGTGTTGTCACGATAAGGGGCGTTACCGTGGGCTGTCATGTGTTGACGTGTCGCGGTAATACCATAATATAGAGATCATATAATAATTAAGAGGCATGTGGGTTATGCCCTAAGTTATGAAATACTGTTATGAGTATAAGATTGAAAGGCTTGAATAACAATAATGTGAGATGAGGATGTATCGCCTTGGATATGGGATATGTGTATCACCATCAATATGATTTATTTACTGCCATGGGTATGATCGGGATTTGAATAAGAAAAGAGAAAGAAATGTATTTTGAAAAACCTTTCGCTCTTTCCCCAATAGCATAGGTTCATGATATATATATATATGTATCTCTACCTTCCCTATGACTTGCTGAGTACGTAAGTACTCACCCTTGCAACAACTCATCAATAGATGGAGCGTTCTACGACCTTGGAGGGTACCCTGAAGATGCTGCGGACCCAGGAGATGATGAACAGTTACCTCCGGAGCTCTGATGTGGTGCTGTCTCGCTGTCAACCTCTGTTTCTTGTGGATTGCTTTTGGGCCTAGCTTCCGCCGACTAGATGTGTTATTTTGTTAGACCCTTGTGCCTTGTAAGGCACTGTACCTCATTTTGTACTAAGGCCTGATGGCCATACAATTATGACTATTGTACTATTTTGCTGCTGCAATGTAATCCTGTGATTGACTCATCCTGGGAAGTCAAGTGGTTTAAAGGACCAGCTGCACCGAGCTGGGCTCCTCACAGGTAATGTCACTGTCTGTGTGAAGATATACTTGAGGCTTTTATGATCTGTAAAGATCTCACACTTATGTCCAATGAGATAATGCCGCCATATCTTTAAAGCGTGTACCACTGCCGCTAACTCCAAATCATGAGTCGGATAATTTTCCTCATGAGGTCTCCATTGGCGTGAAGCATAAGCTACTACTCGACCTTGCTGCATTAACACACAGACTATTCCTTGCTTTGAAGCATCACAGGAAACTACAAAATCTTCTTTGCTGTCCGGTAAGGTGAGGACCGGTGTTGTCGTCAATTTCTGCTTCAGTTTCTGAAAACTTTCTTCACACTTGATGGTCCATTCAAATGCAACATCCTTCTTTAGCAGGTTCGTGAGAGGTTTGGCTATTTGGGAAAATCCTTCAATGAATCTCCTATAATATCCTGCTAATCCCAAGAAGCTTCTAATCTCTGAAACTGAGGTAGGTTGCTTCCACTCCTTGATTGCAGAGATTTTAGCCGAATCTACTGAAATTCCTTCTGCTGTCAACACATGTCCAAGAAATGAAATTCTTGTCATCCAAAATTCACATTTATCAAACTTGGCATAAAATTGCCTCTCTCGTAGCCTTCCCAAGACTAGGTGTAAATGTTGCTCATGTTCTTCCGTACTCTTGGAATATATCAGAATGTCGTCTATGAATACTATGACAAACTTGTCAAGATAATCCATAAACGTACTGTTCATGATATTCATGAAAGCTGCCGGAGCATTGGTTAATCCAAAGGGTACTACTGTAAACTCGTATAAACCATATCTGGTAGTGAAAGCAGTCTTTGATATATCTTCCTTCTTGATTTTCAGCTGATGATATCCAGATTTCAAATCTATCTTGGAAAATACTTTGGCTCCTCGAAGTTGGTCGAACAAGTCATCAATTCTTGGCAATGGGTACTTGTTCTTAATGGTGACTTCGTTCAAAGCTCAGTAATCTACACACATTCGTAAGGTTCCATCTTTCTTCCTTACAAACAAAACTGGAGCTCCCCAAGGTGAAGCACTGGGTCGGATAAATCCTTTACCCTCCAGTTCCTCTAACTGATTTTTCAACTCTTCTAAATCCGTTACCGGCATCCTATATGGTCTCTTAGCTATAGGTGCCGCTCCTGGTTTAAGCTCAATGGTAAACTCTATCTCCCTGTCAGGTGGCATCCCTGGGAGTTCTTCTGGGAATACATCCGGGTATTCTTGTACTGTGGGCACTTGATCCAAGCATACTTCCTGAAGTGCATGGACTGATCCTTGCAATTTTTCGACCGATGATCTTTCCGCACGGAATAGGACTTCCTTCCCTTGGTTACTAACAAGGCTTAGAGTTTTCTTCTCACAATCCACTAGACCTTTATGCTGGGATAACCAATCCATTCCTATTATAATGTCTAGGCCTTGCAGTTCTAGGACTAATAGATTAGCCAAGAACTCTATCCCATCTATTCTGAAGGTTATATGACGACAAGCTGAATATACAGGCAGCTTAGCTCCTGGGGTCTGTATAGCCATAGGGTACTTTAGAGGTACCATAGGTATTCCCACTTTAAATGCAAAATCTTCTGATATGAATGAGTTTGTAGCTCCAAGGTCAAACAGTATTAAAGCAGATGCAGATTGGATCAAGAATCTACCTAGGAGAATGTCAGAGGCATTGTCTGCTTCTTGAAGGGAGGTGAAGTTCAGTCGGCCTCCTCGGCCTGCCATGGGTCTTCCTCCTCGCCCTCGTCCTCGGCCTGCTACATTTCCCCCTCTGTTGGGCAAACCTCCTCTGGGGCTCTGTAATCGTGGTGAAGCCGTGGTTCTAGGTGCCATCGCTTGTGTTCCAGCTTGCGATCTTGCTATCGCCGTTGGGAGTTGGATCCACGGGCAACTGTCTTTGCGGTGTCCCATCTGTCCGCAATGATAGCATTGAGTCCTTGCCTGAGGGCAATCCCGTTGATAGTGTGCTCCTCTGCAGTTGGGGCATGTCGGCGTGAATTGTGGTCTTGGCGCCGGGTAGGGCAGACGAAAATTTGAAGATGTTGGGGCCCTTCCCCTAGATGAGCTAGCTGGCAGTCGCGACTGTTGCATCATCTTTCTCTTCCAATTTTCTTCTCCGAGGCCTCGCTTTTCTTCTATCTTTAATACTCGATTCACCAGGGTCTGGAATTCTGTGAACTCATGGGAGGCAATCTGATACTGCAAATAGTGCTGAAGTCCTTCGGTGAAGCGTTCAATCTTCTTCTCTTCCGTGTCGATGTCGTTGGACGCATACCGAGCTAGATGGTGGAATTGGTGCAGATACTCAGTGACAGTCCGATTCCCTTGAGTCAAGTTCCGGAATTCTCGACGTTTAGCTGCCATGACGCCTGTAGGGATATGGAATTTTCGGAACTGATCCTTAAATTCCGTCCAAGTGATGTTGTCTTTGTCCATGTGTGCTTCTTGATAATTCATCCACCAAGCAGCTGCTGCTCCAGTGAGTTGGTGTGATCCGAATAACACCTTCTCTCGATCATTGCAACGAACAGTGTCCAGTTTCCTTTCAATGTCCCGCAGCCAGTCGTCTGCGACGATTGGGTCGGTCGCGCTTGCGAAGGTTGGCGGTCGCGTCTTCTGGAAGTCCGAGAGTCGGGTTCCGACGGCAGTACCTTCAGTAGTCCCTGGCATTTTCTGAATGACTTGAGCTAGCAATAGGGTATGTGCAGCCTGGGCTTCTTGGCGGCTCCTCTCCATTGAAAGAAGAATTTCCTGGAGACTTGGTGAGTCTTCTTGTGGCGGTAGTGAGCTCTGCGATCCTGGATGAGGTGTGGTTCCTCTTCGTGGCGTAACTGGGTCTTGGCCCTCTTGGTCATCTTGAGTCCTTCTCCTTGTGTGAACCATTCTGATCTTCTGAAGAGAGAAGCAGACAGGTCTAACTAACTAGAGAGAATTAAGGTGCTAATGCAGAAATTAATGTGAAACTGATTCATTAATGCACAAGTAGTTGATACAAAAGCGGCTAAGCGCCTTAGTCTGATACAATCAAAATACAAGTAATGGTGATGATAACAACCAAAAGCATCACCAAACCTAGAAGATCTACCCTGGCCTGAGGATCTAAAAGAACAGGCAACTAACTGCTCCCACAGGGCTCAACCTCCTCTGGCTCCATCTCGTCGTCGGACTCCTCCAGAGTAACAAACCCGGGTGGTCCAGACTCATGGAATAGTAGTGCTGACCCACTGCCCTCTGCCCGGCGGGTGCTAGGGGTAGAGAAGGAGCGTCGGTACCCAGCTGCATTAGCAACCCTCCGAGGAATCAAGCTAGGTCCTGCACTGGGTCCAAAGGTACGAGCTGGGGAGACAACTGTCGGAGCGACCTCCTCAACTGTGCGGCGTCTCTGAGCTGCAGGCTAAGAAGTCAACGACGGGGAAGCGGTTCGGCCACGTTTCTTCTGCTCCTCCAACTCTTTGCGGAGCTCCTGATGCTCAGCAAGCAAAGTAGAGTAGCGCGAGTCGAGGGTCCTCAACAAACCTACGGTGCCTGCCAGACACGGGTCCGGGTACTCCACGATGGGTGGCAACCCAGAGGGAGATGAAGGCACGTGACGGAAAGGTGACTCCTGGAGCCGGCATGAGTACACCTGGCATACCCGATGCACCGCCTCTCGAGCTGCGTCCTGGATAGCATCCAGTCGGCTTGCCCTGCTGGCCTCCACTCTGATCACCTGTCCCTCACGACTATCGAGAGCGTGCACCAGCACTTTGGCCTTGAAGCCATAGCGACGCCCCTCATAATAGTCCCAAATAGTCTCGCAGATCGGCCGCTCATCAATCCCTAGGAATTGAGCAATATGCCACAGCAATGTGGCCCATCCACCGAGACGCTCGATGTAGCTGAAACGCTCCTTGGCCATCCTGCCGAGAAATTTTGGAAGCAAAATAAGATTTTGAAATCAACATTTTTAAAGGAGCAGAACAACCTTTTGCAAAAATAAAACTTTTCAGAAATAATTTTTTAAAATAATTTACGAGGTCCTGGCGCTACCAAGCCCTAAGGGTACCGTCCTACAGTCAAGGTCTGTGCTGCTCTGATACCACTATTTTATGTCACGTCTGCCACGACTGTGACATCACCTGTGAGGGGCCCAGCTCGGTGCAGCTGGTCCCATAAACCACTTGACTTCCCAGGATGAGTCAATCACAGGATTACATTGCAGCAGCAAAATAGTACAATAGTCATAATTGTATGGCCATCAAGCCTTAGTACAAAACGAGGTACAGTGCCGAACAAGGCACAAGGGTCTAACAAAATAACACATCTAGTCGGCGGAAGCTAGGCCAGAAAGCAATCCACAGGAAACAGAGGTTGACAGCAAGACAGCACCGCATCAGGGCTCCGGAGGAAACTGCTCATCATCTCCTGGGTCCGCAGCATCTTCAGGGTATCCTCCAAGGTCGTAGAATGCTCCATCTATTGATGAGTTGTTGCAAGGGTGAGTACTTACGTACTCAGCAAGTCATAGGGAAGGTAGAGATACATATATATATATGACATGAACCTATGCTATTGGGGAAAGAGTGAAAGGTTTTTCCCAAAATACATTTCTTTCTCAATTCTTACTCAACTTTTGATCATACCCATGGCAGTAAATAAATCGTATTGATGGTGATACATATATCCCATATCCAAGGCGATATATCCTCATATCACATTATTTTCATTCAAGCCTTTCGATCATATACTCTTAGCAATATTTCATAACTTAGGACATAAACCACATGCCTCTTAAATATCATATGTTTGCTAGATTATGGTATTACCGCGACACGTCAACACATGACAGCCCACGGCAACGCCCCTTATCATGACAACACATGCCACTTGGGTAATCTTGAGCTAACAAATTTTTAGTTTATAAAACAATACTTGTGTCACACCCCATGGATTTAATCCACCGCAGCATACTACTAGAACTCGGGAGCACGAAGTATTCGAATACATTTTTAAACTCTGCAGAGATGTACCTCTTTTTAAATCCACTTTTTCACTCGACTTCCAAGTCGGGCCAACTCCATGCGACTTATACGCATGTGACAAGGCCGAGATCACACAACGTTTTTGCAGTCTAGTATTAACAGTATTCCTGCCCGGTAAATGGACAACACCATCCCAAGTACCGTTGTGGGTCCTCCCCACTGCCTTACTTCCTAGCCTGGGTCTATGTTCCCGCAGGACACATAACCTCTTTTGATTACAGTCGCGCACGACTTAATCTGGCGTAGGGCGTCTTCCTTCTTTACACCTTATCCTCTCATAATTTTTCTGTTCTCACACCACTCATGGACGAACTGCGTCCCACCAGTTTCCACGCGAGAAACCGGATCGACAAGCCATGCAGGGAACTGATAATACTAAGAAAGCTACTAGGTTGCGCCTGTCCCATACCAGGTAAGTGGTTGGTACGTTTTTCATGCCACTAGACGCATAACACAAGGTTCTAGTCCTTACATGCCAGTGACCAGATCATACCACAACCATGCACCTTCAGTGCCTGCACATCCAGTGCAGCCAAGCACCTCCAGTGCTACCACCATTCCATACCAAAATACTGGTCACGGCTAGGGGTTCTATTTCGTGAATATAATTGTACATGTTTATACTTTTATTAGTTCGTGGCTTGCTATCTTATCAAGTTCACATTTCTCAAGTATTCAATCTATCACTGCCATAATATCATTGATCTCAACATGTGCAATATTAATGAAATATCTATTCATGGAATAGCATAGCAATTCATAAAATATGGGTTTCAATATGTTCAAAGTATGACTTGCCTTCCGCGTCGTAAGTATCAGCAGTCAATGACGGTTCAGCGACAAGATCTTCAACCCCGGACTCTTGCTCTGAACAAGATCAAACAAGCAAACAGGCATTACAATCAATCCTATTCTTACTAATTCACTACATGCAAAGATGCAAGGAGAAAATACTCTGGTGATACAAGGTTTGAAAGCGATGTGGTTTTAATTATGGAAACCAGGGTTAAAGTTAGCTGTTAAGGTTTACAAGGTTCCAAAATATCAGGGTAATATCAAGGTGGTGACTGGTTCGCCCAAAAGCAGCGAATGTCTTTAGGTTGGCATTCGGTTCAAGGCATCGACATAAGGTTGATGGGTGATAGAGGGCTCAACTCAAGTTGTGACAGTAGAGAAAAGTGTACATCACAACATCAGGAGTCTAAGGGACAAAGTTATTTCCAAAGGGCATGGCTGGAAGTGGGTGAAAAGGCTCAATGCCACTGGCTGACATAGTCTGGCATAGGGTTGACACGGCCAGAAACTAGGGTTAGCCATATCTTTTGACTCAGGGCTCCAAATGATGCACCACTTTGTCTGGTGGTTAGGCATTTGTAACAGGAACAAATGTCTCAACAGGACCTAGGGCAGGAGATGGCCGGAAAGTGATGAAAACTGGCGAAGAAGTTGGCTGGCCTGGAGCACATGTAGTGTGAACAGTACAGTAAACTAGGGCATAGCTATATCTCACAATCTAGGCCGAATTAGAAGTCGTGATAGAAGACAAAGTTGCTCAGAATGGTCCAAAACATCTAGATGGCAAGGTTTCCATGGCTGGATTGGCTGGATTTAGGAGATATTGGCCGGAGAAAAAATTAACTCAAGCCTGATTTGGGCATTTCTGATCTAGGGCAAATAAACTTAATTCCTTGCTTGAGGATGGTCTCTGGGGCATAAGAGTGCTACTGGTGAGGTTAGATTAACTAGAAATGTACCAGAAAAGCTTGAACAGCAAGCTCAGTTCACAAGCAAAGTTCCAATTTGGGGTTTTTCATATTTTAGCAAATTCTTCGATTCTGGTTGCTTAGATGTGTTCTAAATAGTCCACTGATCATGTTTGATTACAGGCTCGAGAGCTAATTCACTCTGGTTAGAGTTTAATTGCTAGCCGGAGCTGCTGGAGAGAAATGGAAATTGCCGGCGACTGGAGAGGTTTGAAGTCAATTACATGCTCGAGTATGATGAGGGAGGTAAGAGGAGCTTATTGAAGTAGCTGGATTCGAGGAGGAAGCAGTGTAGAGGCTTGGCACCGTGAGCCTCTTCTCGAGCTCGCCGAAGAAGAAGAAGACACGGTGGAGTGTGGCGATTTCTGGTGCTTCGTTAAGTGGTGAAGTTGGCTAAGTCCTGAGGGTTATTTATAGGCGAATTGGGGAGGCTGCAACGGCTGGAAAATGCCTGGAGACTTGGAGCGGTGAGTCGACGGCGAATTGACTGGCCGTGCGGGACAGCAGCGAAGCGACGTGCTCCAGCGGCCGTGCCGGCTTTGCAGGCTGGCGTGCGCTGTCCCGGGTGATGCAACGGCGAACTGACGGGCTCCTCCGGCATGCTTGCAACGTGGCACCGTGCTTCTGCAGTGGCTGCAGCGATGGCGTGCGCGCGCGGGCAAAATTGGGGATGCTGGTGCGGCCGCGGTGGCTCCACGGTGGCGAACGGCGTGCGCACACGTGGCAGGAACGCGGTGGCAGAGGTGGCGACCACGGGGCTTCACCGGCGACGAAGTTCCTGGCGTGGCAGCGCGGTGGTCGCGGTCGTGCACAGCGTCTCTGGTCGAACCAGGGACCAAATTGCAAGGATTCTTATTTGAAATCTGGACTGATTTGTAATTTCTGTCTTAGAGATGGTTAATTTGAGAATTGATTTCATGGCTGAGTATAACATTTCTATTAGTACTCATCCAGCTCAAATTTAGCGAAAATTTGACAAGATTTGAGGGATTTCACCTATTTTCGAAAATAGGGTAAAATTAGGGTAAAATAAGTCTGGATTTTGTCGATTTCGAATTCTGGTGATTGGAGAGAGATTTTGAAGTCTGATCAAAAGGGAGATCTATATCAAATAGTATTTGGAAGGTGTTTCCTGAAGAAATTCTGAAGTTGGAATTGATTTGCAGATTTTAGCCTTTTCAGGCTTCCAGGTAAACAGAAAAGGACTTATTCGCAGTAAAATTTGGACTAAACTGCGAAAAGTGTTTAGATGAATTAATTTGGCTCCCAACTTTTTGAAGTGAGTTGAGGATGAACCTAGGAACATATTCCAGGGGTTACTTGAGTCTGAATAGGGTTAAATCAAAATAGTTCAATCATCTGGAAACTGGGGTACTTAGGGTAAATCTGAATTTTCCTGTTTTCGAAAACAGAGAGGGGCTTAGGTACTGAGAGTTAGGGTCAGAATTTGATCTGGCTCCTGAAGACTTTTATCCTCAGGGTAACTGGTAGGCTAAATCTGGATGGTCAAATCTTGATCTGGATCTAGAGAATAGATTTGGAGATTTTTAGGGTTTGGGAGAGATTAGAGTTCAACTGATCTGGCTACTACTACAGGGATACATGCATGCAGGATTTTCATGCAAAACTTTTCACCCCCAAAACTAGGGTGTTACATTTACTCACGGGTGAAGGACATAGACGTTGTGTTTGGAAAGGGTGGTAAATTGAAACCCTGTGTAACATCCCTATTTTTGGCTACCTTTTCTGCTTGCGAGTCAGCATATCTTCTTTGGAATCCCTGTTTTCTCAACCCTATCTTGTTCTTAGGTATGCCACTACCTTAACCTAAAAAGTTGGCAGCTAAACTTCATCTCCCAGATCATTTTTACATTTCAGTCCAAAAGTGCTTTAGTTTAGTCCTTTTAGAAAACCCAAAAAGGCTAAAAGTCCCATATCATCTCCAAATCCAGATCTGATTAAGTGATTACCTTTCTTTCATTTTTCTGAACATTTTTCCAGAATCTCGACCGAAACCCTAGTTTTAGCCTCGACAAAAGTTTCAAACCCTAATTACCCTGTTTACCCTAATTACCCCGTTTTTGATTTTTATCAAAACCACCAGATCTTATCGGATTTCACCATTTTTCCTGCTGGATGAGTCTAAGACATTTAGTAGCACTCATCTGCAAAGTCAGAATTCAAATCAGCCCTTCAGTTCTTCAGAATTGCAAATAGGACCAAATTCCCGAGCCAAAACCTTCACAGTTCAGTCCAAATCGTCACATTTCAGTCCAAAGTTTGCAACCAGGTCCCTATGCCGTTTTCAACCAGCGCCCGCCATTTTGCCTCGCCGTTGAACTCGCCGCCGGCGAAGTTCCTCGCGCTGCCACCTTCATAGCCACGTAGCCTTCACCGCGCATAGCTGTATCGCCACCGTGGAAGCAGTTCACCGCGCTGTGCCGTGTTCTTCCCCGCGCACGCCCGTGCCTGCTGTTGTCAGGAGCTCCACGCCACATGGCTGCCATCCCGGAGATCATCATCTCGCCTTCCTGACGAAATCCCGTTTTCGCGCGATGCTCCGCCTCTGGCAGAGCACCGCCGTGTCCCGAAGTACCTCGATGACCGCCCCAGCGCCAGGAGGAAAATCTCCCCGGCGATTGCTGCAGCTCCCGAGAGCTCAATCCCGCGGCTACATAAAGCCCCCCCTTTGCCCAGCATCTCTTCACACCACCCGCATTTGCAAGCCTTAGCCTCCACCACCAGAGAGCAGCTGAGTTCGCCAGCGCCGCCGTGAAGATCTTCTTCCCCGGCGAGCAGTTCCTGAAGCTCACGGCGCCAGCTACGCCCGAAGCTTCTTTCTGCAAACCAACGCCACCAGTAAGCTCCCTTCATCCCTCTCTTCGTACCATAGCATCTAATTGGCCCCCGGCGAACCCTAACGCTGGCGATCGTCGGAAAATCCCAAATGCCCTGTTTCCTCAATGCTGGCCGATTCTATCCGAATTAATCCTCGTGCCAGTGGTGAAAATTGTTCAGTACACCCCTTTGAGCAAGCCTACAAACTTAGATTTCAAAATTGAGCAGCGATCATAACCTTTATGTAGTTTGCGCGCCACCAGTGAACTGGTCCTCGTCGCCAAGCTTCTCCGGCCATTCTCCAGCCGAATTAACCCTACAAATAGCCCCCTCACCTCACCCTCTCACTCCCTGAGCAATGAATTGACTTCGAACTCTTTAAATCGAAAACGCCCAATTTAGGAGTCGTCTTCTCCAGCGCCGGTCACCGGAATTTCTCCCCGGCCGATCTAGCCCCGTACACTTTGTCCCTTAGATAGATCTCAGTATCCTGAGCAATATTTTCTACTAGCCCGACTCCTGAATCGACCTGGATCAAAAGTTATGAGCATGGCAAGATTGCTGTTCAGTGGTTCAGTTCATGTCCAGACCACCGTGGTTGCTCACCGGATTTGGCCACCTTCCGGCCACATTCTGCCCTTGAGCCTGTTGAGAGTTTTGTAGCTGTTATCAATGCCTAAACCCCAGACAAAGTTGTGCATCAATTGGAGTCCTGAGTCAAAAGTTATCCAATGCCCTATTTTCTGGCCATGTCTAGCACTATGTCAGTGCATGTCCACCAGTGGCATTAGATGATTTAGACTTGTTACATTTGAGCAATTGAAATGCCACTTTGTCCACTAAGCCTTTTGAACCATGTTCTACAACATTCCCTACTATCGCATCTCCAGAAAACAGACCTAGAACCAATTTAGGGCTATGTCAAGCCGTAAGCCGAATGTCAGCCTTTCGACATTCAAGTCCTTTTGAGCCCATCTCTTCGATCAATGTCAAGTGACCATGTCCAAACCCTTACCCCTGCATGCATGATGTATTTACGTATTATTTTCTAGTACTTGTATGCTTTTATAGTGTGTATGTGTTGTTTGTATCCGCCGTGGAACCAGACGTTGAACGAACCGAGGAGATCTTCGAGGATTCATCTGAGTAGCTAGACCCCTCACTGCAAGGCAAGTCTCAAACCCTTGATCATGTCTAGCCTAATATTTTGAAATGAAATACGTTAATTGTTTTCAAGTATATGCATGCCTTAAGTTCAAATAAGAACTATGTTTCAATAAAGTGATTAGATATGACCTAAAAGATTGTAAAGCCCCTTTTGACATTGAATATTCTTGCACCCTTGTCACCCTAGAATATCATGCTTAGGCTATGCTATGTTCAAGATTATATGTTAAATGCTGAATGGTCACATATGAGAAAAGTATATTCAAAAACCCTTTTTTGAAAGAAATGTGATTGGAATCGATAGTGAGGATGGTTTGAGTGGATGGTGCTGTGTGCGCGCTGGGAATGTGAAAGACTCCTCACTAGATATTCATAAGGACTAGAACCTTGTGTTGTGCTTCTATGCGGCATGAAAAACGTACCAACCACTTGCCTGTTTATGGGACGGGCGCAACTTAGTAGCTTTCTTTAGTATTAGCTTTTCCCTGCAATGGTTGTCGATCCAGTGTCTTGCGAGAGCTGGTGGGCCGCAGAAGGCCATGAGTGATGTGAGTTCAGAAAAATCATGAGAGGAAAAGGTGGAAAGAAGGAAGACACCCTATGCCAGATTAAGTCGTGCGCGACTGTAATCAAGAGAGGCTATGTGTCTTTCGAGAACATAGACCCAGGCTAGGAAGTAAGGCAGTGGGGAGGACCCACAACGGTACTTGAGACTTGACTGTCTATTTACCGGGCAGGGAATAGTTAATGCTAGGACTGTAAATTGTTGTGTCATCTCGGCGTTGTCACATGCGTAAGAGGCGCATGGAGAGGTACCGACTTGAAAGCCGAATGATCGGTGGATTAAGGTGGTACACCTTTGCAAAGTTTAAAAAGTATCGGATACTCTGAGCTCCCAGGTTATGGAGTCTGCGCGCTGTGGATTCTATTCACGTCGATGCAGCACAAGTAGTTTTTGGAAAGTTTTCACAAAATCAGGATAAAGTGGTGACTCATGAAAGACCGCCACACACAACATTTTCTAAGAATTTAGCTTAGGGTTTTAAAAGCACCGCTTTTGAAAATAAAGTTCTTTTCTCCAAAGACTAAGTGTGAAAATCTATTCTATATACATATATGAAGCCAAGGAGCTATTCTTTGAGAAATTTCCCCCTCATCTATATATACACTTGCATTCTTATTTGGGACTTGTTGAGCACCATGTGGACAATGTGCTCACCCTTGCTTTTACAAACGAATTTAGAAGAAGGATTCGTCGACCCTGAATCTTACGGTCTTGAACCCAATGTGGAACAAGAAGAAGAAACTGAAGACCAAGCTTGATAGAGGGTTATGCACCAAAGTGGAGTCAGATGTGGAGAAGGCCCGTACACCGCTACTGCAGAAGAAGAAAACTGATGAAGTCCTTTTGCTTACTATTGTTGTTTCATTTTGTGCCGACCTTTGTGTCGAAAACTCCTTAATTTGTATCAACTTTTAAATGCGTCATTTTGGTGCTAAGTTATTGTAATGTTGGTCCTTGTGATCAGCACTTGTTTTTAATTACTCGCATTTTTATATAATGCATCTTATTGTTGTGAGCTGCAATGTACCTTTTCTGAGTGCAACCCACCTGGGCAGTTGCCACCGGATTCCTCAAATGAGGGTCCCACAGAATCTGGTATCAGAGCAAAAGGCTCGACTGTAGGTCGTAACCCTTAGATAGACTTTGGCGTCCCTAGAAGAAAAGTTCACTAGTTCTTTATCAAAAATTTGTTTACGAAAACCTATTTTCCTTAAGAAAAATGTTATTTTCGATTTTTGGAAAAAGGCTTTAAACTTCTCTTTAAACTCATAGATGCCTTTCGTTCTGTCTTCAGATGGCTTCCGACAGGAGATACCTTCACGGAGACGAGCTCGGATCGTGGGCACTGTTGCTGTGGATGATGCTGCAATTTCTTGGAGCACGGGACAGTCAGAGGCCGGTATATGGTGTCTGGCAAGATGAGATCAACGGACGACCCATTGGTTGTCGGGCCTCAGTGATTGTCTATGAGATTCCCGAGCACGGGAGAGGCTCAGTGAGATGTCAAGCCCGCAGAGAAGAAGAGGAGGATGCTATCTTAGACGCTGCCCGTCGTGCTATAGGTTCCGTCCGGCAGATGTACAGCGACTACCTTTCTGATTCCCCCTACCGCTTCGTACCTTACCAGGTCCCCGGATCAGAGTACCGAGTTGTTCTTCCGTCCAGCGACCAGGAGAACGCTATTTTGACGAAGACTCGAGACGTCGTTCGTGCTTCGGAGATCGGATACACCCGCTTACTTCGAGACTACGAGCGTGTTCGCGATGATCGCCACTACCTTGAGGGCATGCTTATTAGGGCTCGTGCGAGTCTCCAAGAAAAGGAAAGACAAATTCAAGAATTGGCTGAATCAAGTGGAGAGAAGGACCTCGAAGCTGCAGAGTCAGTAACCAAGAAGAGTCGCCCAAAGCTGAAGATCACCGCCCGCAAGAAGGTAGGAAATTTGAAGGAGTATCTCAGCGGTTTCATGCCTGCGTCGCGTGGCATAGTCATCAACGGTCAGACGATCGAGCTTCCCTGCACTGCAAAGAAGGAGAATACCTCTGAGGGAAAAGGGAAGGATATTGTCAACATCAACGACGACAAGGAAGATGATCCGATGGATGCAGATGACGATGAGGAGGAGGATCCTGAGGAGGCAGAGCCTTGTGATTCTTCTGATGATGCTGAGGAGTGACTGCAAACTTCCTTCGATTCGACCTTTTGTGCCTAACCCAGCAGACGCTAGATTTCCTTTTGTTGTAGTAGTTATTTCAGTATGGTTGATGTATGCTGGATGTTAGATGAGCTCTGTAAGCCGATGAGGCTAGAAGCTTTGTATCTTTTGGAAAGCTGATTAATGAAAAGGTCATTTTGCATATCCTTATTCTTACTTCTTGAGTTAATGCCAGCATTCTGCTAGCACCTGTGTAAATGATTCTTTCCGAATCAATGTCTCTATTCTTAACCTCCTGTTTGAGTAGGATGGTTAACACGCGAGCAAGACCCCAGGAAGGAGAGCTAGAGGGAAACCCTAGCAATGCAAGGGCTACACCCGGAGCGAGGAGCCGCACCAACCCAGATAGACCAGGATCTTCGACGATGCCACAACGAGGCAACATCAATGATGTACTGCTATGGATGGAGCAAAACCGACAGGAATCAGCAACTATACAGAACCAAATTTTGGGACAGTTGATGCAACATATCGCATCTGGACAAGCTGAAGGATCCGCAACGGGTGCAAAGTTAACTGACTTTCAGAAAACACGGCCCCCAACCTTTTCGAGTACAGAAGGCCCTATAGTAGCCGACGATTGGCTGAGAGACGTGGAAAGGAAATTGAATACTGTTAGGTGCAGCGACGAAGAGAAGCTTCTGTATGGATCAAATCAATTAGCTGGACCCGCTGCTGCTTGGTGGGAGAATTACCAGACTGTGCACACCAATAGAGATTCGATCACCTGGAACGAGTTCAAGGAGGAATTCCGTAGATACCACGTCCCAAAAGGCGTTGTCCAAGCAAAACACCGAGAGTTTGTGAATCTGCGACAAGGGAGCAAGACCGTGAAACAGTACCTGCATGAATTTATTCAACTGGCAAGGTATGCCCCTGAAGATATTGCGACAGAGGAAAGGAAGATCGACAGGTTTAGCGAAGGACTACAAAACTCCTTGCAATACCAGCTATCATCTCATGAATTCACGGACTTCCACGTCCTGATAAACCGGCTGCTTAAGATGGAGGAGAAAAGGGGAATAATTGAAGAAGACCGAAAGAGAAAGGCTTTGCCCAACTCTTACCAAGGAAGTGCTAGTCGAGGGAGACCAATGCCTACTTACCGACCCGCCTTCAGACCGCCTCAAAGACCCCAAAGGCCTGCGCCTACTGCAATAACACAATGCACCGGATGTAGAGGAAACCACTTTTTGAAGGATTGTCCCCTAAAGAATGAAGAGTGTTTTCACTGTGGAAGAAAGGGACATCGTAGGAACACCTGTCCGCTACAACACCTACCATCAAATGTTGCCCGAGCACAAGCTGCAAGACCCCCTGTTCCAACCCAAGGCTTCGCCAGAAATGCTCCACCCTCAAGAGGAGGAAGGTTCCAGAATGGCCGAGGGAGAGGAATGCCTGCTGCAGGTCGTGGAAGACTCAACTACGCATCTGCCGTTGAAGCAGGAGAAGCATCAGACGTCGTGATCGGTAGGATCTTTATTCACTCTGAATTTTCAGTTGCATTATTTGACCCTGGTGCTACTCATTCATTTGTGTCAAGACCTTTCGTGCTCAGAAATAAGTTTCCAGTATCCGCATTAGAGTTCCCTATGCTAATTCAATCCCCTGGAGCTCGAATGCCTGTCAACTCTATCTGTAGAAATATCGCCTTTAGTATTGGCAATCTAGGATTCCTAGCAAACCTGCTAGTTTTGGACCTTCAAGGATTAGATGTCATCCTTGGAATAGATTGGTTAGCCAAGCATAAAGGTCAGATGGACTGTGAAAAGAAAGCAATAACCCTGATGAATGCTGAAGGAAAACAAGTCACATTCCACGCAGAGAGATCAATGGTGAACAACCGAGTGTGTAGTTTGAACAGCTTAGAAGGAGTTGAGTTCGAAGGAGTTCCAATGGTAAACGAATATCCAGAAGTTTTTCCTGAAGAGCTTCCTGGAATGCCACCAGACTGGGACATTGAGTTCTCAATCGAATTAAAACCCGGATCTGCCCCTTACGCAAGAAAGCTTGCACGTATGAAAAGTGAAGAACAAGAAGAATTAAGAAGGCAAGTGGAAGAATTGGAAAGAAAGGGATTTGTTAGAACAAGTTCCTCACCTTGGGGAGCCCCTGTACTTTTCGCTAAAAAGAAAGACGGCAGTCTACGACTTTGTGTCGACTACCGGAAACTGAATGATATGACGATCAAGAACAAGTACCCTTTGCCAAGGATCGATGATCTCTTTGACCGACTAAGAGGAGCAAAGATATTTTCAAGGATCGACCTGAGGTGCGGATACCACCAACTGAAGATTCGAGAACAAGACATTCCAAAAACTGCATTCATAATGAGATATGGATTGCATGAGTTTACTGTGGTGCCATTTGGTTTAACGAATGCACCAGCAGTGTTTATGAATTTAATGAACAAGGTTCTCATGGAATTTCTGGACAAGTTTGTCATTGTGTTTGTCGATGACATTCTCATCTTTTCAGAGTCAGAGGAGGAACACGCACAACATCTTAGGATGGTGTTGGAAAAGTTAGTAGAACATCGACTGTATGCCAAATTCGATAAGTGTGCCTTTTGGTTAAAAGAAATCTCATTCTTAGGCCACATTATCTCTGGCAAAGGAATCTCAATGGATCCGTAAAAAATTCGGGCTATCATGGAATGGAAACAACCGGAGACAGTGACTGAAGTAAGAAGTTTCCTAGGATTAGCCGGATATTACCGGAGATTTGTCAAAGGATTCTCCAAGATTACAAAGCCACTCACCAGACTACTAAAGAAAGATGTTCCATTCAATTGGACAGCAGGATGTGAAAAGAGCTTTGAGGAGTTGAAGAAGATATTGACAACCGCACCTGTCCTTACGTTACCAGATAACAAAAAGGATTTTGAAGTCTACTGCGATGCATCAAAGCAAGGACTAGGCTGTGTCCTTATGCAAGAAGGGAGAGTCGTAGCTTACGCATCGAGACAATTGCGACCACATGAGGAGAATTATCCAACTCATGATTTAGAATTAGCCGCCGTTGTTCATGCGCTAAAGATTTGGCGACACTATCTACTTGGAAATAGATGTGAAATCTACACGGACCACAAGAGTTTGAAATACATCTTCACCCAACAAGACTTGAACATGAGACAGCGAAGATGGCTAGAACTGATTAAAGATTATGACCTTGGAATACACTACCACCCTGGAAAAGCAAATGTAGTAGCAGATGCCTTGAGCAGAAAATCCTACTGCAATCTGGCACGGACATTAGGAATACCACCCCAATTGCTTAGAGATTTCGAGAAGTTGAATTTAGAGTTTGTTGAACAAGGAACCGTCGCCGCGTTAACAATGAATTGCGAGCTGAAGGACCAAATCCGAAGGGCTCAGGAAGTAGATCAGGGTATTCAAAAGATGAAAGAGGACATGAAACACGAAGATGCAATTGACCTTCGTGAAGACGAGGAAGGAATTTTGTGGTATCATAACCGAATCTGTATCCCAGAAGACAAGGAAATCAAGAACATGATACTGCAAGAAGCCCATTGTACCCCATACTCTATTCACCCGGGCAGTACAAAGATGTACCAAGATCTAAAGGATCGGTTTTGGTGGAAGGGAATGAAAAAGGAAATTGCCGAGTTTATAGCTTCTTGTGATACCTGTCAAAGAGTGAAAGCAGAACACCAGAAACCTGCAGGACCGCTGCAACCCCTACCAACCCCGGAGTGGAAATGGGACGAGATTGGAATGGATTTCATAGTTGGTTTACCAAGAACCCAGCAAGGATACGATTCTATATGGGTTATAGTCGATAGAATGACGAAAGTAGCTCATTTTCTACCTGTAAAAACGCAATACACGACGAAAAAGCTTGCAGAACTATATCTTACCAGAATTGTCACGCTACATGGAGTGCCAAAAACAATCGTCTCAGACAGAGGAGCACAATTTGTATCAAGATTTTGGGGAGAATTACAAAAGTCCCTGGGAACGAAGTTGAAGTTCAGTACAGCTTACCACCCGCAAACTGGAGGTCAAACGGAGAGAGTGAACCAGATCTTGGAAGACATGTTGAGAGCGTGTGCCTTAGATTATGGAAATTATTGGGAACAATTTCTACCGTACGCGGAATTTACCTACAACAATAGTTATCAAGTGAGTCTACAGATGGCTACATTTATTAGCACTCATCTGCAAAGTCAGAATTCAAATCAGCCCTTCAGTTCTTCAGAATTGCAAATAGGCCCAAATTCCCAAGCCAAAACCGTCACAGTTCAGTCCAAATCGTCACATTTTAGTCCAAAGTTTGCAACCAGGTCCCTGTGCCGTTTTCAACCAGCGCCCGCCATTTTGCCTCGCCGTTGAACTCGCCGCCGGCGAAGTTCCTCGCACTGCCACCTTCATAGCCACGTAGCCTTCACCGCGCACAGCTGTATCGCCACCGTGGAAGCAGTTCACCGCGCTGTGCCGTGTTCTTCCCCGCGCACGCGCGTGCCTGCTGTTGTCAGGAGCTCCACGCCACATGTCTGCCATCCCGGAGATCATCATCTCGCCTTCCTGACGAAATCCCGTTTTCGCGCGATGCTCCGCCTCTGGCAGAGCCCCGCCGTGTCCCGAAGTTCCTCGATGACCGCCCCAGCGCCAGAAGGAAAATCTCCCCGGCTATTGCTGCAGCTCCCGAGAGCTCAATCCCGCGGCTACATAAAGCCCCCCCTTTGCCCAGCATCTCTTCACACCACCCGCATTTGCAAGCCTTAGCCTCCACCACCCAGAGAGCAGCTGAGTTCTCCAGCGCCGCCGTGAAGATCTTCTTCCCCGGCGAGCAGTTCCTGAAGCTCACGGCGCCAGCTTCGCCCGAAGCTTCTTTCTCCAAACCAACGCCACCAGTAAGCTCCCTTCATCCCTCTCTTCGTACCATAGCATCTAATTGGCCCCCGGCGAACCCTAGTGCCGGCGATCGTCGGAAAATCCCAAATGCCCTGTTTCCTCAATGCTTGCCGATTCTATCCGAATTAATCCTCGTGCCAGTGATGAAAATTGTTCAGTACACCCCTTTGAGCAAGCCTACAAACTTAGATTTCAAAATTGAGCAGCGATCATAACCTTTCTGTAGTTTGCGCGCCACCAGTGAACTGGTCCTCGTCGCCATGCTTCTCCGGCCATTCTCCGGCCGAATTAACCCTACAAATAGCCCCCTCACCTCACCCTCTCACTCCCTAAGCAATGAATCGACTTCGAACTCTTTAAATCGAAAACGCCCAATTTAGGAGTCGTCTTCTCCAGCTCCGGTCACCGGAATTTCTCCCCGGCCGATCTAGCCCCGGACACTTTGTCCCTTAGATAGATATCAGTACCCTGAGCAATATTGTCTACTAGCCCGACTCCTGAATCGACCTGGATCAAAAGTTATGAGCATGCCAAGATTGCTGTTCAGTGGTTCAGTACATGTCCAGACCACCGTGGTTGCTCACCGGATTTGGCCACGTTCCAGCCACTTTCTGCCCTTGAGCCTGCTGAGAGTTTTGTAGCTGTTATCAAGGCCTAAACCCCAGACAAAGTTGTGCATCAATTGGAGTTCTGAGTCAAAAGTTATCCAATGCCCTAGTTTCTGGCCATGTCTAGCACTATGTCAGTGCATGTCCACCAGTGGCATTAGATGATTTAGACTTGTTACATTTGAGCAATTGAAATGCCACTTTGTCCACTAAGCCTTTTGAACCATGTTCTACAACATTCCCTACTATCGCATCTCCAGAAAACAGACCTAGAACCAATTTAGGGCTATGTCAAGCCGTAAGCCGAATGTCAGCCTTTCGATATTCAAGTCCTTTTGAGCCCATCTCTTCGATCAATGTCAAGTGACCTTGTCCAAACCCTTACCCCTGCATGCATGATGTATTTACGTATTATTTTCTAGTACTTGTATGCTTATATAGTGTGTATGTGTTGTTTGTATCCGCCGTGGAACCAGACGTTGAAGGAACCGAGGAGATCTTCGAGGATTCATCTGAGCAGCTAGACCCCTCACTGCAAGGCAAGTCTCAAACCCTTGATCATGTCTAGCCTAATATTTTGAAATGAAATACGTTAATTGTTTTCAAGTATATGCATGCCTTAAGTTCAAATAAGAACTATGTTTCAATAAAGTGATTAGATATGACCTAAAAGATTGTAAAGGCCCTTTTGACATTGAATATTCCTGCACCCTTGTCACCCTAGAATATCATGCTTAGGCTATGCTATGCTCAAGATTATATGTTAAATGCTGAATGGTCACATATGAGAAAAGTATATTCAAAAACCCTTTTGTGAAAGAAAATGTGATTGGAATCGATAGTGAGGATGGTTTGAGTGGATGGTGCTATGTGCGCGCTGGGAATGTGAAAGACTCCTCACTAGAGATTCATAAGGACTAGAACCTTGTGTTGTGCTTCTATGCGGCATGAAAAACGTACCAACCACTTTTTTGTTTATGGGACGGGCGCAACTTAGTAGCTTTCTTTAGTATTAGCTTTTCCCTGCAATGGTTGTTGATCCAGTGTCTTGCGAGAGCTGGTGGGCCGCAGAAGGCCATGAGTGATGTGAGTTCAGAAAAATCATGAGAGGAAAAGGTGGAAAGAAGGAAGACGCCCTATGCCAGATTAAGTCGTGCGCGACTGTAATCAAGAGAGGCTATGTGTCTTGCGAGAACATAGACCCAGGCTAGGAAGTAAGGCAGTGGGGAGGACCCACAACGGTACTTGAGACTTGACTGTCTATTTACTGGGCAGGGAATAGTTAATGCTAGGACTGTAAATTGTTGTGTCATCTCGGCCTTGTCACATGCGTAAGAGTCGCATGGAGAGGTACCGACTTGAAAGCCGAATGGTCGGTGGATTAAGGTGGTACACCTTTGTAAAGTTTAAAAAGTATCGGATACTCTGAGCTCCCAGGTTATGGAGTCTGCACGCTGTGGATTCTATTCACGTCGATGCAGCACAAGTAGGTTTTGGAAAGTTTTCACAAAATCAGGATAAAGTGGTGACTCATGAAAGACCGCCACACACAACATTTTCTAAGAATTTAGCTTAGGGTTTTAAAAGCACCGCTTTTGAAAATAAAGGTCTTTTCTCCAAAGACTAAGTGTGAAAATCTATTCTATATACATATATGAAGCCAAGGAGCTATTCTTTGAGAAATTTCCCCCTCATCTATATATACACTTGCATTCTTATTTGGGACTTGTTGAGCACCATGTGGACAATGTGCTCACCCTTGCTTTTACAAACGAATTTAGAAGAAGGATTCGTCGACCCTGAATCTTACGGTCTTGAACCCAATGTGGAACAAGAAGAAGAAATTGAAGACCAAGCTTGATAGAGGGTTATGCACCAAGGTGGAGTCAGATGTGGAGAAGGCCCGTACACCGCTACTGCAGAAGAAGAAGACTGATGAAGTCCTTTTGCTTACTATTGTTGTTTCATTTTGTGCCGACCTTTGTGTCGAAAACTCCTTAATTTGTATCAACTTTTAAATGCGTCATTTTGGCGCTAAGTTATTGTAATGTTGGTCCTTGTGATCAGCACTTGTTTTTAATTACTCGTATTTTTATATAATGCATCTTGTTGTTGTGAGCTGCAATGTACCTTTTCTGAGTGCAACCCACCTGGGCGGTTGCCACCGGATTCCTCAAATGAGGGTCCCACACCCCGCACGAGGAACACTTGGAAGAAGAGATCGATATTTTGGGACTTACCGTATTGGGAGCATTAAGAGGTTCGTCATTGCATTGATGTCATGCATGTAGAGAAGAATGTTTGTGACAGTTTAATCGGCCTATTGCTGAACATTGCAGGGAAGACAAAGGATGGCGTCAATGTGCGGCGTGACATGATCGAAATGAGAATCAGGCCCAAGCTAGCACCGAGAGAGGACGATAAAGGCCATATATACCTCCCCCCTGCATGCTACACTTTGAGCAAGGTTGAGAGGACAGAACTCTGTAAGTGTCTCTGTGGTGTTAAAGTTCCATCGGGTTACTCCGCAAATATGAAAAAGCTTGTGTCCATGGGCGATTTGAAATTGCTGGGTATGAAGTCTCATGATTGTCACGTGTTGATGACACAAATGCTTCCTGTTGCCATCCGGAGTATTCTGCCGCATAAGGTCAGAGAGACGATCACGAGGCTATGTTTTTTCTTCAATGCAATTTATTTTTCAAGGTCATTGATCCTGATGGACTGGATTCTCTGCAGAGCGAGGTGGTTCGAACTCTCTGTCAACTTGAGATGTATTTTCCTCCATCGTTTTTTGATATCATGGTCCATCTCACCATCCACCTTGTCAGAGAAATCAAGATATGTGGACCCGTGTTCCTACGTTATATGTATCCATTCAAGAGGTACATAGGTGTACTTAAGGCCGACGTGAGGAATCGGTCCCGGCCCGAGGGTAGCATTGTCGAAGGTTATGCAGCGAAAGAGGTTGTTGAGTTCTGCATCGATTACATGGCCGAGGTAGAAGCAATAGGAGTTCCTGTGTCTCGTCACGAGGGGAGGCTTGATGGTGTTGGCACTATTGGACGGAGAGCCATCACTCTTGATTTCGATATGTACTCGAAAGCTCATTTTTGGATCTTGCAACACATGACGGAGGTGTCTCCGTACATCGACGAGCACAAGGAGATGCTACGACAAGACAATCCTCGCCGATCCGAGGTTTGGATCACGGGACAACATAACAGTCAATTCAACGCGTGGATGAAGGTGCGAATCACCGGAGAGTCCGCAAGTGAGAACCTTAAATGGTTGGCAAAAGGGCCCACGTTTACTTTACAGACATGGCAGGGATACGACATCAATGGGTACACATTTTACACGAAAGCTCAAGATCGAAAGAGCACTGTGCAAAATAGTGGAGTGAGCGTAGAAGCTTTCCATGAGGGGTTCACCAAGACAGGCCCAACAAGGGTAGTACGTGGATTGAACTCGTACTACGGGTTCATTGAAGAAATTTGGGAGCTCGATTACGTACTGTTCAAGATTCCCCTGTTTCGATGCCGATGGGTCCAAATCCCATAGGGTGTGAAGGTTGACAGTTACGGTTTCACTTCTGTGGATCTCGATCGCGTTGCTTATAAAGATGAGCCATTCATACTTGCAAATCAAGCCATTCAGGTCATTTATGTCACTGACCCGGCCAATAAGAAGTGGCACGTCGTCCTTCATGGCAAGAGAAGGATTGTTTGTAACATCCTGAGTTTTGGGGTGAAAAGTTTCTTTCTTAAAAATCATGCATGCATATGTCTCTTCTAGATCAGCCAAATCAGCCTCAGCTTTATTCTGTTCTAGCCCTAAAATCTCCAAATCTATCCTGTGACCCCAAGTCAAGATCTGACTTGCCAGATTTGATCTATCAGTTATCCTAAACCTAAAAGCCTTCAGAACCCAGATTCAATTCTATCTCTAACTTCCAGAATTATCAACTCTTTTCTGTTTTCGAAAACAGAATATCTGTTATTACCTTTTACCCTAAGTTTCAGAAATTCAGATTTAATCAAAATCTTAGCCAAGTTTAGACCAGATTATTCCTGGATTATGATCAAGGGTATGCCAATACCTTAATCCAAAAAGTTGGCAGCCAGATTTCACTATCTGAACCTTTTTCGCAAATCAGTCCAAGAGTATCGCAGATCAGTCCTTTTCCAGATTTTCCAGAAGCCTAAAAAGGCAAAATATTGCAAATCATCTCCAAATTCAAATCTGATTCAGGGAACACCTCCCAAATGCTTTTCAATACAAATTCTTCTTTTATGAGTATCTCAAAATCAAACCCTAAATCCCAGAATTCGAAATCAATTGAAATTCAGATTTCAATTACCCTAAAAATACCCTATTTTCAGTTCATATCAAAAATCATCCAAACATTTCAAATTTTATCTTCAATCTGTGCCAAATCATTTGTTGAATCAAGTTTGCCAAATCAGCAGAATCAAAATCAGATCAAACCTTCCAAATCTCCAGAATTACAGATCAGTCCAAATTAAGAAATCGGAAATTTCAATCAGGCCCCTAATTCGACCAGGGCAGTAGCCAGTGCACGACCAGAGGCTTCGCCGTGCATTTGCGCCGTGCTTGCTCGCCGCCGGCCACGCCTCGCTTGCGCCTGAGCTCGTACTCACTTGAATTTGCATGTGCACACGCGTCCACGCCCTAGCCATCGCCGTGGCAACGCCGTTGAACAGCTTGCTCCCGTGCGTGACCGTTGTCAGCATTTGCTTGCCACGTTGCTTTGCATTGCCAGCTCCAGTTGCCACTGCTTGCACCGCCCGACAATGTGGAGTTCCAAAGAGCCGACAAGCTGAGCAGTAGTCACCTCGCCTGAGCACCGTCGCGTCACCGCTCGCCGTTGTTGCCTCTGCGCCCAGCAACTCATGTCAACCGACACAAATTCCCTTGCTGCTATCTCCTTGCAAGCATCGCCCTGTGGTCTATATAAGCAGCCATACCTTGTGTCATCTCCCCTTCACCAGGACTTAGCCAAATTTCCAAATCTCCTCGCCGTCGTCTTCTTCTCCGGCGAGTCCAAATTGAGGCCTCACGGTGCCAGCACGCCCTGCTGCACTTCTCACCAAATTAGCAGCACCAGAAGGTATATCTCATCTCCCTCATCATGCCGTACCATCTAATTGAGTTATCTTGCATCCAGTCGCCGGTGATCACCGGAACTTCCCGATTGCCCTGTTCCGGCAATGCTGGCCGATCTACTCCGAATTAATCTTCGAATCTGTGAAACAAAACGATCAGTGACTCATTTCCAGCAAGCCTATGCATCCAGATCTCCAGATTGAGCTCAAATCGAAGGTTTCCTCAAATTTGAGCTCCACCAGTCACCGGCGATCGTCGCCAGGCTTCTCCGGCCATCCTCCGGCCAAATTGATTGTCCAGATAGCTTCATCTTACCCTTCTATCACTCCTCAATCTTGGATTAGAGTTCTTTCGGCCTGTATCAAAAAGCCCCAAATCTCATGTCTTCTTCTCCGGCGCAGTTCACCGGAAATCCTTTCCCGGCCGTTTCAGCTTCATCCACTTTGTCATTCAGGTGTGCTTCAACCTCCTGAACATATTTGTCTTCTAGCTCGATCTCTGAAACTGCCCAGAATCCAAGTTATAGCCATGCCAAAATCTTGTCCAGAACTGCTCCAGTGCAACTAGTTCACCTCAGTTCATCACTGAATTTCATCACCTTCTAGCCATCTTCAGCTTTGAATCCTGTTGAATGATTTGTTCCTGTTATCATTGCCTACCTCCCAGACAAAGTGGTGCATCATTTGGAGCTCTAGATCAAAAGTTATGCCAAGCCCTAGTTTCTGGCCATGTCAAGATCAATGCCAGACTATGTCAGTCAGTGGCATTAGCCCTTTTCACTCCATTCCAGATGTGCATTTTGGGCATAACTTTGTCCCTTAGACTCCTGAGGTTGTGATCAACATTTTCTTCTTCTATCACAACTTGATTTGAGCCCTTGAATTATATTTGCCGCTAAACCCTAGTTTTTTGACACTGTCTCAGTGCATGCCAGCCAATGGCATTGGCCTTGTTTACCCACTCCTGATTGTGCATTTTGAAAGCCACTTTGTCCACTGAATTTGTAGAATTATGATCTACATTTTCTTCTACTATCATAACTTGAGATAAGCTCTCTAGTTTTCCTTGAAGTTATGTCAGAATCTTGATCTGAATGTCAATCTGCCGACATTCGCTGTTCTTGATCAAACCAACCACAAAACTGATGTTCTTATTATAACCTTGAGATCCTAAGAGCATTTAACACCATCCTTAGCCAAATCCTTGAAACCCTAGATCTCAACTCAGTTCAGCGTGTAATCTCAATTATCTCCAGTATAGTTCAATCATTCTTGTTAAGCATATCTGCATATAGATCCTAAAACATCTTAATATATAAGTAATATTTGTGTGTATTGTTTGTTTGTCGCCGAGCAGATCCAGAAATCAAGTTCGAGGACTTCGCTGTTGACCCATCATCAACTGCTGTTTCTTACGACGCGGAAGGCAAGTCATATCCTTGGTCATCTTGAACCTATATTTTAAATGTTGCTAAAACATAACCTTGAATATAGGCAATATTTCATGTGAAAGATTGAGAATGGTTGATTTATGAATTGGCAGTACTAGACTGGTTATCTGTCAAATGTGAAATAAACAAGTTTTGAGCCATGAACTATTATATGTATTTATTGTAACACCCTGGTTTTGGGGGTGAAAAGTTTTTGCATAAAATCCTGCATGCATGTATCCCTGTAGCAGTAGCCAGATCAGCTGAACCCTAATCTCTCTCTCAAACCCTAAAAATCTCCAAATCTATTCTCTAGATCCAGATCAAGATCTGACCATCTAGATTTAACCTATCAGTTATTCTGAAGATAAAAGTCTTCAGAAACCAGATTGAATTCTAACCCTAACTCCCAGTATCTAAGTCTCTTTCTGTTTTCGAAAACAGGAAATTCAGATTTACCCCAAGTACCCCAGTTTCCAGATAATTGAGTTATCATGATCTAACCCTATCCAGACTCAAGTAACTTTTGGAATATGTTCCTAGGTATACCCTCAACTTACTCCAAAAAGTTGGGAACCAGATTGTTTCATCTAAACACTTTTCGCAGTTTAGTCCAAATTTTACTGCGAATAAGTCCTTTTCTGTTTACCTGGAAGCCTGAAAAGGCTAAAATTTACAAATCAACTCCAACCTCAGAATTTCTTCAGGGAACACCTCCCAAATGCTATTTGATACATATTTCCCTTCTGTTTAAACTTCAAAATCTCTCCCCAATCACCAGAATTCAAGATCGACAAAATCCAGATCTATTTTACCCTATTTTCGAAAATAGGTGAAATCCCTCAAACCTTATCAAATTTTCTCCAGATTTGAGCTAAATGAGTATTAATAGAAATATTATACTCATCCATTAAATCAAATTCCAGATTAAACCTCTCTAAGACCAGAATTACAAATCAGTCCACTTTTCAACAGAAACTCTTACACTTATACCCCTGGATTCGACCTCACCTCTGTTCACGACCAAAAGCCGGCTTCGACCAGCGCCTGAGACTTCGACCACGACCTGGAACAGCGCACAAGCACGGGAGCCTTCGACCACGAGCGCGCCACTGCCGTTTGCTTCGCCTGCTGCCACGTGTGTGCTCGGCGTTGGCTACTGTGGATCTTCCCCGGCGCAACCCACAGCCTGTTGTTTTCTCCCGTTTGCACGCCACCAGCAACGGTCGACGCAGAAGCTTTGCGCCACGTGGAGAACTCGCCGCGGCCAGCCATCAACTTGCCTTCACATCACCTGTAAAGCCTTCACGGCCGCTGAACCAAGTCACCTCGACGCCAGCTCGCCGTGAAGTCGCAATCCTGTCATTTCTTGCCGGCTTCAACTCCCCGTGCACATCTAGCCGTTGCAACACCTCCAGCTCGCCTATTTATACCCCCTGGAGCTTAGCTTTACTTCGTACACTCCAAAACGCTAGAAAATCAACAGCAGCACAGTGTCTTCTTCTTCCCCGGTGAGCAGCAAAGAGGGAGCACGGTGCTAGCTTCAACCACTGCTTCATCCTTCGATCCAACACCCCCAGTGAGCTTCCCTCATCCCCCTCATGCTTCTCGAGCTTGGAATTTAGTTCAAATGCCTTCTGTCACCGGCAATCGCCGTGTTTCATCTAGAACTCCGACGAGCAATTAATCCTTAACCAAATCGATTTGATCTTCGAGCCAGTAGTGAAAGATGCTTAGAATAGCTCACTTAAGACCCCTGAGCTATTGGTTTGAACAAATTCGTTGTAAAACAAAAACCCCCAATTTCCAGCCATGAACATGAAATTGTACTTACTGATTTAGCTCCTCTGTTGAGCAATCTGTTAATCTAACTTCACCAATGCATTTCTAGTACCCTGAGGACCATACACAAGCAAGGAATTGAGCTCAATCACTTTAAATCAGAAATGCCCAAATTAGATTTGAGTTCATCTTTTCTCCAGCCAGTATCTTCCAAATCCAGCCGATCTAGCCCTAACCACTTTGCCATTTAGATGTTTTGGACCATTCTGAGCAACTTTGTCTTCTATCACGACTTCCAATTCGGCCTAGATTGTGAGATATAGCTATGCCCTAGTTGGCTGCACTGTTTATGTTGCATGTGCTCCAGGCCAGTCAACTTCCTTGCCGGTTTTCATCACTTTCCGGCCATCTCCTGCCCTAGATCCTGTTGAGACATTTGTTCCTGTTAAAAATGTCTAACTACCAGACAAAGTGGTGCATCATTTGGAGCCCTAGATCAAAAGATATGGCAAACCCTAATTTCTGGCCATGTCAACTCTATGTCAAACTATGCCAGCCAGTGGCATTAGCCCTGTTCACCCACCTCTGGTCATGCAAACCAAAAATTACCTTGTCAAACAGTTGCTTCACTACCTTGTGCATCATATGCTTGAATAAAAACCCATTTTGGCTACTAGAAACTGTTCAAACCATGTCAATGCCATTCTTGGGCATTGTCAGCCTATGTCAGCCAATGGCATTGGGCCATTTTGACCCCATCTGGGTATGCAAACTGAACATAACTTTGTCCCTTAGACTCCTAATGTTGTGATCTACATTTTATTCTACTGTCACAACTTGAGTTGAGCCCTCTATCATCCATCAACCCTATGTCGATGCCGTGAACCGAATGTCGACCTAAAGACGTTTGCTGTTTTTGAGCGAACCAGCCGCAGCCTTGATATCATTCTGATATTTTGGAACCTTTGGAACCTTCTAAACCTTTGACGATTAATCTTAACCTTGGTTTCCATAGTTTAACCCTAATCGCTTCCAAATCTTGTATCGCCGAGGCGCTTTTACCTTGCATTATCGCATATAGTGGAATAATAAGAGTAGGATTGATTGTAATGCCTGTTTGCTTGTTGATCCTTGTTCAGAGCAAGAGTCCGAGTTCGAAGACTTCGTCGCAGACCCGACATCAACTGCTGTTTCTTACGACGCGGAAGGCAAGTCATATTCTTGAACATCTTGAACCTATATTTTATGAAATGCTAGAATATACCTTGATTATAAAATAGTATTGCATGAATTGAGAAAAGAGATGAAATGGCAGCATCAGACTGATGCCTGTGAAATGTGAATTGATCAAATAATGAGCCATGAACTAATATATTATGTATATTTATATTCATGAAATAAAACCCCTAGCCGTGACCAGTATTTTGGTATGGAATGGTAAAAGCACTGGAGGTGCTTGGTCGCACAAGATGTGCCAGCACTGGAAGTGCATGGATTGTGGTATGAGCTGGTCACTGGCATATAAGGACCTAGAACCTTGTGTTGTGCGTCTAGTGGCATGATTAACGTGCCGACCGCAAGCCTGGTATGGGACAGGCCTGAACAAGTAGTATGTGGATCACACATGAAACCCCTATATGACAAACTCACGATTAACACGGGGTGCGCTCCAACACATATCACAGGATGTGATCATGCACGCTGACCCTGAAGGGAAGACGCCAATTAGTGGGGGTTGTGAAACCCTGCCACAACTGTGGTTTGCGTGAAGAAAACCACGGGGTCTGGGGTGAATTGTGTGTGAAACATGGCAAAAGTTCTTGTTATCTCCACCTTGCCACTCACAGTATGAAGTGAGTTAGGGGTCCAATCCTTGTGATAGGAAGGGCATGAAAGTGGATATATCTTGCGGGTAAATTGGTACCCCTCTGCAGAGTTTAAAAATATATTCGAATACTTCGTGCTCCCGAGTTTTAGGAGTATGCCGCGGTGGATTGAACCCACGGGGTGTGACACAAGTATTGCTTTATAAATTAAAATTTGTTAGTTCAAGATTACCCAAATGACATGTGTTGTCATGATAAGGGGTGCTGCCGTGGGCTGTCATGTGTTGACGTGTCGCGGTAGTACCATAATTTAGTGATCATGTGATATCTAAGAGGCATGTGGATTGTGCCCTAAGTATATGAAATGCTGCCATGAGCATGAGATTTGAAAAGCTTGGAAGAAAAGTATTTTTGGAAAAACCCTCTCACCTCTTTTCCCTCAATAGCATAGGATCATGTCATCTCTACTATACGTATCTCTACTCTTACCTATGACTTGCTGAGTACGTAAGTGCTCACCCTTGCAACTTATCAACAATAGATGGAGTGCTACAATACCAAGACGAAGGCTTGGAAGATTTCGTGGATCCAGGAGGAAGAGAGCCAGTTCTGCCAGAACCCTGAAGTGTGCTGTTCTGCCGTCAACTTCTTACGACTGTGGGGGTTTCACCTAGCTTCCGCCGAGTAGTTGTCTTTTGTTTTAATTAGACCATTTGTGCCGTGAAGGCATTGTATTACCCTTGTTGTATCAGGCCAGCAGGCCATACTGTTTATCAATGATATTTTGTAAGTTACTCTGCTGCAATGAACTCCTGTGCTTGACTTATCCTGGGAAGTCAGTGGTATGTATGTATGAGGCCAGCTGCAGCGAGCTAGGTCTCCACGGGAGTAGTCGTGGTACCCTGTGCGGGGCGCGACATTTATATACTTATATTCATGAAATAAAACCCCTAGCCGTGACCAGAAAAATGGTATGGATGGCTGTAGCACTGGAGGTGCTAGACTGCAAAGGAATGCAGGCACTGAAGGTGCAGGGTTGTGGATGGTCTGGTCATTGGCATATAAGGACTAAAACCTTGTGTTGTGCGTCTAGTGGCATGAACAACGTGCTAACCGCAAGCCTGGTATGGGACAGGCCTGAACAAGTACTTATGTGGATCATACATGAAACCCCTGCATGAGTTGTGTTGTGATGATTGACTTGGAGGCTGACTCCTACTATCACTGAAGGTGATCTGATATTTGACCCAGTAATGGGAAAATGAGGTGGGGTGGAGGTTATGATACAGCCTACCACAACTGTGTTTCGCGGAGAGCCACAGGGTCGGGGGTGAATTGTAAGTGATGCATAACAAAAGTTCTTGTTATCTCCACCTTGCCACTCACACATGGTTGTGAGGAGGGATCTAATCATTTTGATAGGATGGGCTTGAAAGTGGAATATCTTGCGGGTAAATTGGTACCTCTCTGCAGAGTTAAAAACGTATTCGAATACTCCGAGCTCCCGGGTTTATAGGAGTCTGCTGCGGTGGATTAAATCCACGGGGTGTGACACAAGTACTATTTTCTAAATAAAATATGTTTAATCAAGATTACCCAAATGACATGTGTTGTCTTGATAAGGAGTGCTGCCGTGGGCTGTCGTGTGTCGACGTGTCGCGGTAGTACTATAATCTACTGAACATGAATGATGATGTTATATTATGAAAAGTGCTGCCATGAGATGAGGTATGAAAGAAAAAGATTATTTTATAAATATCCATAATTCTTGACTAGTCTAGGTTCATGTCATCACTACTATATGTATCTACTCTTACCTATGACTTGCTGAGTACGTAAGTGCTCACTCTTGCAACCTACAAATCAATAGACGGAGCGATCAACAATCAAGATGAAGGCGTGGAGTACGTCGTGGATCCAGAAGGAGGAGCGTCAGTCCCGTCATTTCCCTAATGTGTGTTGTTCTGCTGTCCACTTCTCTTTGTGGGTTTGTCACCTATTTTCTGCTGTGTAGATGTTATTTTGCTAAACCATGTATGCCGTGAAGGCATTGTAATCTCCTTATGTAATATCAAGGCCAGCAAGCCACACTGCTTAACTATTTTGTAAGTTACTCTGTTGCAATGTGATATACTCCTGTGCTTGACTTATCCTGGGACGTCAAGGGTATGTGTATGCTATGCATATATGGGACTAGCTGCAGCGAGCTAGGTCTCTACAGGAGTAGTCGTAGTCCCAGTCTCGGGGCGCGACAAGAAAAGTTGGTATCAGAGCAACATGAGAACTTGACTGTAGGACGACACCTTTAGGTATTGGCCGTGCCAGGAAGACGTAATTTATTTAGAAAACTACTTGTTGAAAATTGTATTTTGATAAAAATAAGGAGCTTTGTAGTTCTTGAAAACTTTTATTTCAAAATTTTATTTTCTAAAAATTCGGTAAGATTGTGAGAGTGCGTTGTGTTGTTTCAGAGTATTTTAGGGGTTGGTGTAGGTAGAGCTAGTGATGCTCTTGATAGTTTTGTGATTCGCTGTTGCTTTTGCAATAGTTAACTTGTATATTATGGCTAGTAGCCTAAGTATTTCATGCACTAAAGTAGTTTACATTATTTTCTGCATTGTTGTCTTAGTTGGCCCTAGATAGTTAGATCAGCCCAAACTTCTTTTTCAGAACCACCATGGTTGATACAAGAGGAAGATCTTGAAGCAGTGGAGAAGACAGGGAACAGACTCCTCAGGAAGAAGATATTATGACAAGAAACCCTTTGTTTCAGCAAGGACCTCAGAATTCCAATCCTCCACAGAAGGAAAATATAGAGGGAGAAGATCGGAAGAGAAGAATGCCTCAGCAAATGCAACCACAACTAAACTCAACTAGAAGGAGAATCCCTACCAACTCTAGTTTTCAACCATCATACCAAACTCCCAGACCAATAAGAATGACGTGCCCCAATTGCAAAGGAAATCACCTTCAAAAGAACTGTCCTCACGCGAGTGTCAAATGTTTTCATTGTAAACAGCATGGGCATCGCAAAGAATTCTGTCCCTGGATTCAATTCCCTAGAACCATAGCCATATCTCAAGCAAAGATACAGTCAGTAGAACCTAGATCATCACCACTGCAGAAACCCAAGAGAAATTTACAAAGAAGAGGAGCCATGTTTACCAGAAGCAAAGGAAACCCTTACATGAACATTCAATGTTATCACTGTTGGCAGCGTGGACATCATAGGGAATTTTGTCCTTCGATTCGACTTCCATCATCCATTGCCAGGATACAGGCAAGGACACAACCAGAAGCACCTAGAATACCAGTATCACAACCACAGAAGTTTAGAGGAACTTCACTAGGCAGAGGAGGAAGCATGGCCAACCGAGGAGGAGGAAGAGATGGAATACCAACAGCAATGCCAAGAGGAAAGCTAAACTACACTTCCACCCAAGAAGCAGGAAAAAATTATCATTTTTAGCAGATCTACCGTTAGGAATAAATAATATATTTTTTTGGCACAAAAATGAGAATTTTCAGCAGAAAAATAACAGATATATTATTTTGAGAGGAAAATTTTCAGAGAAAAATGTAACAGAAAATATTTCGGGAGATTTTTCGTTCAGCCGACTATAAAACCTAGCTCCTCGCGCTAACTTCGCCTCTCCCTCAAATGTCGGCCAACATCCCCATCGAAATCTCCTCCTAACCTCACTGCGCCTCTCCCCCACAGCCGGCCGACACCCCCACCTCTCCACCACCGATCCCCCACCAATGCCGCACCCCACCTTTGCTCGATCTCCCACCGATCCCCCACTAATTCCCCACCTCCACTTCAAAGCTCTAGTGGCAACGGCCTGCGGTGGAGGGAGGAGGCGCAGCGGTAGCGACGGAGGGCGGAGGCGGAGCGGCTAGGCACGAGGTTGGTTGCTCCAATGGTTTGTTGCTTTGAATTGTGTGAATTGTGAGGTTTCAGATAGATTGTTGGGCTGGTAGCTTGCACAAGACAAATGTAAAGATTAAAGAAAAGAAAAAAAATCTTCAGGTACATGTCATGATTCTTTGTTGGGTTCATTAGCCAGCACAAGGAAAAAAAGAAAAATTTTACATAATTTCAAGAAATGTAAAGTTGTGTTGCTGAGCTGAGGCAAAAAGGTTTTCACTTTTCAAGCCAAGACAAGTTTGAGGCATGCCTGTAATGAGGGTTGGAGATGAGGACATGAACCACCGGATTGCTCGTTCTTTTTTATCCTGTTGCTTTGCACTTTTTTTTAATATTATTAGCGTACTAACTTATTTCTTGTATTAAGAGAAATGTGAGATTTTGTCAGTTTTGTATCTTTTTCCACTATACCATTTTTTTTGTGATAATGAAATTATTTTGTGTTTGTGAATTAGGACAATGGCATTAATTAGCCGATTGTTTAGTGGTAAAAGCCTACTAACTTAGTAATCTACTTTTCCAAAATGTTAAAATGCCTGTCAATCAATATCAGGCTGCCCCTGTTACAAATTTTGCTTCATGAGCAATTAATTTGGTTCTTTACCTTTAACCTGTAGGAATAGAGTTTTGTTTGAGTGACAATATCAGCAACTACAATGAGAGATATCATCCATTGGGTGGTTCTGCTGACATCTATTACTTTGATTGGTTACAAGAATGATTGCCTTTTTGCAATAGCACTGCAATCTGAGGACTACTTTGGGTCATCTCTTGGTGAAATTAATGGTCCTTACTGGAACACCATTCTCAGGGAGCTACCGTGTCAGATGTATTCAGCGAATTCCAAGTCATGTGAGGAAATGAATGGGTCTGGCTCATTTAACACTACTTGTGTAATAAGTTCAAGTTCTTCTTTAGATGGTGATTGTGCATATATGGCGTTGGAAATGTAGAGATATTGCCCCATGTTAAAATAATATGTCCTATCAATGGCTGCTACATCACAGTCAATGTTTCAAGAAGCATCAAAATTCGTAAGCATGTTGAAGTTTTTGCGGGGTCTGTTAGCCTCTATGCAACCAATGTTTCATTGGATCACCATTCCACCATCAACACTACAGCATTAGTGGGTCCCCCTCCTCCCCAGACAAGTGGGATGCCTAATAGTCTAGGAGCTGGTGGAGGTCATGGTGGACGAGGCGCATCATGTAAAGTTTCCAATGATACAAACTGGGGAGGGGATTTGTATGCATGGGCAACGTTGTCTAGACCATGGAGTTATGGCAGCAAGGGAGGCAGCATGTTTGCTGACCAGCAGTTTGGAGGCGATGGTGGAGGTCGTGTCATGCTCATAGCAAGTGAATTTTTGAATATTGATGGTGATATACTTGCTGAAGGAGGTGTTGGCAGTCTCGAAGGAGGTGGTGGGTCTAGTGGAAGCATTATAATCCATGCTTTCAAGCTGTAAGAACTACATTACTTCAAATTTTACTCATTCTTTCCTGTTAAGTTAAATGAACTACTAGCTTGTGTAATCTATATCAAACTATAGATACTGACTGACTAGTTGTAGGTTCATGGCTGGTATTACTATCCTTTTTTGGTCCAACCATTGCGTCATGCACCATTGTTTTTGTTTGCTGACATGTGAATTTTGAATGCCCAAGTTACATAGTTAAAAAAAATGTACAAAATTTTTTGATACAAATTAAATGGGAAATGTGTACTGCTTTTTTCACTACTTTTTAAATAAGTTGGGTATGCATATGAGGTAATGAATGGTTAGATCTAGCAATCTAAAGTCTTTATGAAATCAGAATCTGAGTCTTATCTAATGTTTCAATTTATTACTTCATGTCATTTTGATGGGATATGCACTGGGGCTACATGATAGATAGAGATACTATAAGAATTATAAGATATACATAATCCATCTAAATGCCTTCAGAACTTAATTATTTTCTTCTGAATGTTTTGATGTGGTGCTAATTACGAATTGCTTTAGAGCATTCCATGAGTTATTAGGTCATAACCCTATTATAAGCTGTAGGGTGGAACTGCAGAATTTCGTTGGAATAGGAAAACCATACCCAAGAGTATTTCTATGACTTGTCTAGTTAACTCCTATACTAGAATTAGAGCGGTATTGCTTGGTTCAGTTCGAGCCAGTTACTTGAATGTTTTTTTGATGTATTGCTTTTCTTTCCTGATATACTATGCAATTTATTTTGACAGACAAACAATCCTCACTAATGATCATTCTTTTGATTTTGACTTATTGAGAAGTAGAAGATGACATAATAGTTTGTATCTAGTAGGACAGTTCCATTGTCTTTGAAGTTTGAATTTCTTTAGATGCACATATTTGTGTGGTAGAACACAACACAAGCCTTTCCATGTTTTGATTCAGCCCGATAGCCAAATGCCTGTATGCTTTCTTTTGTGTCTTTGGAGATCTTCTCTATTACCAATTCTACTTATTTCATGCAATTGTCAGATATGGGAATGGTACAGTAAGTGCTGCTGGTGGTAGTGGATGGGGTGGAGGAAGTGTGGGGAGGATATCTCTGGATTGTTATAGCATTCAACAAGATGTACAAATTACAGCTCATGGTGAGTATTTTTCCAGCATTAGTTTCCATGAATCTCGTGTTCTCCATGTATCTGTGTGGTATTTTCTTTCCTGTGTTCTACCCACACAAATATGCTGTTTTTTTAAACTCCTCTCTCTACAACTTTTTGTGAACAACTTAATCATTAAGAAGTCTCTGTTTTAAGGTGGCATGGTCTCTGGATTAAATATGTATGTTATTTTTGTACGAATAACCCAAACAGCCAAGCTATTTCATAGCAACAGAGAATAAAAGTTATTTGTGGATGGTTACTGATATGATTTAGTGTCATGTATTGTTTCTGTTACTAGGTAGTGACTGAACCAAGGGAATAGGGGTGTGACAGACTGGTATTTATATTTTACAAAATTAGTTTAACCAATGCATTCTGTTGCATTAGTTGCAATGCAAAACTGAGGAATTCTCGCTCGTTATCATTTCAACTAGTGGTCACACTATACACATTTTTTATTATGATATTCAACATATGCTATCTTAGTTTAGCATTTTCTGACATACAGGTAACAACCTCTCCCTTGCACCATTCTCTGAACTTATCGGTTTGTCCTGATACTGCAACTGCTAATGCTAAACATCCATGATCAAGTACTGTAGCTAGACAAGAATGTAGGATCCGGTGTTAGAGGCCTGCTTGTTTATATTACAGTGTCTGTGTCTTAGCAAGTGTCTTTTGGTATTGATATGTGGCATAGTAGTGCTTTTGGAATTAACAATAGGAAAAAATGGATAGAAAATTTGCTAATGGTTAAAGAAAGTGACAAGAGGGATGGGAAAAGCGTTGAGGAAAATCACGGACTTCTCCAGCAAGGAAAAAAACATTGAAGTGGAATTTTTGAATGATAATTATTTCTTTTGATATTATAAAGGCTACACAATGTTAACTTGGGAACCAGGAGAACACCTAAAACCATAGTTTTAGTTGGCTCAGATTTTACATCTACTTGATCAACGGTTCTGCTAATGTAAGTTTTAAGTACACATCCAAAAAAATCAAATATTTGAAGGCCTTATCTTGTGTAGACATTTCCTGTGGAATTTGTTGCATTCACTTTAAGTTGTTACTTTTATGGTTCTTTTAATTAATTCTGAGTGTTGAATATTGGGGTGTCGTGCGTGCCCGTGTAGTGACTATTCTTATGTTAATGTTTTAATATACATAATAAAAAAGTAAAGGGTGCAGATTATGTTTGGTTTATGTTATGATCTTCAAGTCAGAATATGTTCATGCTGCAGATAAGGAGTTTGTACTCTTTAGGTAACGAATTTTACATAAGTAAAGATATTCTGGTGTGCGCGTGTGCACGTGCGTGTGTGCTTATGCATGCTCCTTCCCTCTTTCTATGTGTTCTGATGGTAATATTCTTTTTCAACATACATCTGGTGGACAGAGTTTTGGATGTTCTCAGAATGCTAGTGCAGCAGGTACAATATATGATAGTTCATTGCAGACTCTGAAGGTCAGCAATGGAAATTTCACAACACATACAGAGACCCCATTGCTGGCTTTCCCAATGACTAGGCTTTGGTCAAATGTGCTCGTGGAATGCAAAGCAAAAGTGTTGGTTCCTTTGTTGTGGTCCAGAGTTCAGGTTTGCATACAATGACTTGCTAGCATCATGTGGATATTTGCTGTTTATCCCTTTTGTGTATCCAAGATCTCATATTCTGTTGTACTTTAGCTATACCACATATGATCCAAATTTTATTAAATGAAACTTTTTTCTTTAGAAAACGTCCAATAAGAAACCCTGCACTAAATTAATTCCAAAATGAACACAGTAACTGATGTTATTTGAAAATTTGTACTCTTAGCAAGCTAATATGATGGTAGGGTGGTGCTATACCTGTTTGGGCTTAGTGTGATCACGTGAAATGGTGATATGCTCAGAGCCTCAGATAGCTAGCATCACTAGGAGGTGACATTAGCTGTGTGGCGGTAGTTCTGTTTCAAATGGTGCTAGCAACTAGTTCCTTCGGCAGGTGTATTTTTGAATTTTGGTAAAATGCTTCTAGTTCTGAGCCTGGAAATGAGTCCATGCAGAATAAATGTGTTGAAATTCATTTAGTCTGCTTCTTTCAAAATCTTATTGATTGACTGCGTTTGCATGTCCTTCTGTTCTATTGTATATTTCTTCCTTTTTACCTGCTTAGTCATTGCCTGATAACTATATTAGTATATTCATTGCCGCTTACCTGCTTTTCTATTACTATATTGACTATTGTTAATTTTCTTCTATTTTCCATTTTCTTTTGCAAAATGTATATTAATATGCTATCTCAATCAGGAATTTAGATATAGTTCTCTTTATGATTGCTTTCGCTTCATAATATGTATGTTAATGTACATGCCTATACATAAGTATTCCAATCCATCTCTTCCATGTATATTTGTGTGTGTAGTTTTCTGGTTCTAAAGCATGCTTATGTGCTTGTGTCTGCATGAGCACATGCACGTGTTTGTATTTGTATAATTGTATTAGTGCATGCTTATATGTATTCCCGGCTTTAACTGTAGGATTTTTGCTGAATTTCTTGTGGAAATAATACTTCAAGACTATGGATAGACCACCTTTAGAATTTGCATCCTCCCTCGACAAGCAACTGCAAACCTTCACATAAACAAAAAATCAGAAAGTAAAAGAATTTGAATTGCTTTCAATAATTCTTAGCACAAGTTTGGCTAATCCACTCTCGAACAACCATTGATCCAACATTTGGTATTAGAGTAGGTTTTGTATGGCTTTTAAGAGTAGTTTTTTCAACATAACAAATGAACTCTTTGCAGGAGATCATTGCGTCCTACTATCTCCAAGGTCTTTGCCCAAGCTCTCCACTTCCAGCTTCATTTGAGCTAATGTAGCAACCCCAGGTAACTTTTTCCGAACAAGACCACGTAAACTTTGGCATTCTGCTTCCAGTTTTGATATTTTCTTGACATCCTCTAAATGCTGTTTGGTTGCCACGTCGGCTGATCGCACACTCATATTCTTCTCTTCATTGCGAATTTCAAAGTTTGTACTTCAGTGAATTTATCTCCTTTTCACCAGATTGAATCATGCTCTTCAACACTTCAATGTCGGCTTCTGCTCGAGCTTTTTCCTCACCAACTTTCATTAGCAAATTTGCCCATTCTTGAAGAGATATTGAGAGTGCATCATTCTCAGGGCTAGCTCTAATAAGCTCATGTTCAAAATCAACTAATTTTACTTCAAACTCGGCCTTTATCTTCTCCCACTGTTTGGTGATAAGTGCGTTAGTAGGTCGCTAAATTGGTAGGGCAGAAAGTAAATACTATCTACTTAGTTTTTATATACATATATCATTTTGGTTTTTGACAATGGAAATAACACATGATGAGCGGTTATCATGGTAACCTTCTTTAATACATCTATGTTTAATAAAAACTTGATTGAAAAAGTAAACTTCAATTATTAATGACTCAAAAAGACTTATTTTGGATTAACATCAAAGTCCATGAACTAAAATTTCACTCAGTCAATATAGAGCTTAGAATATACTCAATGTTGGCAGAAAAATTTCTAAAAGGAACCGCACAAACAACACCTCTTGGGCCTGAGCGTTGTGAGGTGGTTGTGAACTATGTGTTGAAAAGATATGCTCCATTGTTACGTCTATATGGGAATGTTAGAAAAATGTCTGATGCGCTTGGACGATCAATTACATGGTCACGTGAAAAAGTAATCTATTCTATCTAGTATAATCACTCTTATTTACTTACTAATATCATCCAAGTAAACAAACTGTGAACTTTTACTTGTAGATCCAAGATGATACTACAATAGGTGGTGGTTCATCTCGTGTTCTAGGTATATATAATTCTAACATGTTATTTATCTGGTTAGTTACTATTTTTTCATTTGCCTTGTTTTGTTATTAATAAAACAATGCTTACAAGTGAAAGGGATAAGAGAATTAGTTGAAACTAAGTGGAAATACTTAATAATTTTATAAAGGTGAGATGTTATCAACACAATCCACATGTTATTCATTTTCTAAATATTAAGTGTATGTTAATTGTGCCTTGAACTAGTAGCTCACTTTCATATGATTAATTTCTTTTATCAAGTGTATGCAAGTCATGTCAACCAACACAAATTTCTCGTTCGCATAAGGACAACTTGTACTTGTTATACAACACTCGATCAACCATCTTTTATTATAATTGTCATATGTTCTATATGTTACTTAAAGCAAAAGTTATTGATTTGTATATATTTATCTCAAGGCTATTGTAATCGATATCATTTCTTATGCAGGTGGTTAACAGTAAGATGTTAAAAGTATATGAAGTGATGAAGATATTTTATGTCATAAGAAGAGTTTGAAAGTGGAATATTTTACTTTTGATAGTTATAGTTGGAACAAAATATATAAAGTTAGGAATATTATATATGGGCATACATTTGGTGTAAAGAATTTTTAAGTGATATTTTTCTTGTAATTATTTCAGAGATTCTATATCTATTTTGTTTGGTTTTGTCAATTGAATAATTTGTGACCATTACGAATCTTATCAATGGTTATATAAAGCAAAGAATTCAATATAATATATAATTGTGCCATTTATCCACTTTTGATAATTTTATTGCAAAATATGGTGTGATTTCTGTTAGGATAGTGCATATTATAGTTTTAGTTGTAATATTGTTGCTTAATTACTAAAAAAATATATATTTAAAATTAATTATTGACACAATTCCCAGCGGTAATTTTACTACAAATAATTCACATATTTAAATTTGAAAGTCTAAATTCTCACTGACAAATCAGCTGGTAATAATTTATTTCAAATACTTGTACAGCTTGAAATAATGTATTACAAGTGGACATACACAAACTTTCTAAGCGACCTACAGTTAGGAATACTCTTTGCCACCAGACCTACAGCAAGGAAAAGTATTCCAAATAGTTATACAGCTGTGGACATACAGGTAGAAAAAGTTCAAAGTTTCGAACTGACCTACAACTGGGAATACTCTTTGCCACCGGACCTACAGCTGAGAAAAATATTCCAAATAGTTATACAGCTTGGAATAATATATTACAAGTGGACATACAGGTGGGAAAAGCAAGCGACCTATAGCTGGGAATACTCTTTGCCACCGGATCTACAGTTGAGAAAAATATTCCAAATAGTTATACAGTTTGGAATAATATATTACAAGTGGACATACAGGTGGGAAAGTTCAAACTTTCGAATCGACCTACAGTTGGGAGTACTCTTTGCCACCGGAACTACAGCTAGGAAAAATATTCTGAATAGTTATACAGCTTGGAATAATATATTAGAAGTGGACATACAAGTGGGAAAAGTTCAAACTTTCCAAGCGACCTACAGCTGGGAATACTCTTTGCCACCGGACCTACAGCTGGGAAAAATATTCCAAATAGTTATATAGCTTGGAGTAATATATTACAAGTGGACATACAGGTGGGAAAGTTCAAACTTTCCAAACCACCTACAGCTGGGAATACTCTTTCCCACCGGACCTATAGTTGGGAAAAATATTCCAAATAGTTATACAGCTTGGAATAATATATGACAAGTGGACATACAGGTGGGAAAAGTTCAAACTTTCCGAGCGACCTACAGCTGGGAATACTCTTTGCCACCGGACCTACAGTTGAAAAAAATATTCCAAATAGTTATACAGCTTGGAATAATATATTACAAGTAGACATACAGGTGGGAAAAGTTCAAACTTTTCAAGCGACCTACAGCTGGGGATACTCTTTGCCACCGGACCTACAGCTGGGAAAAATTGTTCCAAATAGTTATACAGCTTGAAATAATATATTACAAGTGGACATACAGGTGGGAATTGTTCAAATTTTCCAAGCAGTCTACTGCTGGGAATACTCTTTGCCATTGGACCTACAGCTGAGAAAAAAATTACAGCTGGGAAAAGCTTTTCGCAGCACCTTTTCGCCCAGCTGTAGCAAACCTTATTCCCAGCAGCTAAAGTGCTGGGAATACTAGTTTTTGCCAGCTGCTCAACTGCTAGCATTGAAGTGCTATCTTATAGTGAATGGGAAAATGAGGTGGGGTGGAGGTTATGATACAGCCTACCACAACTGTGTTTCGCGGAGAGCCACAGGGTCGGGGGTGAATTGTAAGTGATGCATAACAAAAGTTCTTGTTATCTCCACCTTGCCACTCACACATGGTTGTGAGGAGGGGTCTAATCATTTTGATAGGATGGGCTTGAAAGTGGAATATCTTGCAGGTAAATTGGTACCTCTCTGCAGAGTTAAAAACGTATTCGAATACTCTGAGCTCCCGGGTTTATAGGAGTCTGCTGCGGTGGATTAAATCCACGGGGTGTGACACAAGTACTATTTTCTAAATAAAATATGTTTAATCAAGATTACCCAAATGACATGTGTTGTCATGATAAGGAGTGCTGCCGTGGGCTGTCGTGTGTCGACGTGTCGCGGTAGTACTATAATCTACTGAACATGAATGATGATGTTATATTATGAAAAGTGCTGCCATGAGATGAGGTATGAAAGAAAAAGATTATTTTATAAATATCCATAATTCTTGACTAGTCTAGGTTCATGTCATCACTACTATATGTATCTACTCTTACCTATGACTTGCTGAGTACGTAAGTGCTCACTCTTGCAACCTACAAATCAATAGACGGAGCGATCAACAATCAAGATGAAGGCGTGGAGTACGTCGTGGATCCAGAAGGAGGAGCGTCAGTCCCGTCATTTCCCTAATGTGTGTTGTTCTGCTGTCCACTTCTCTTTGTGGGTGGGTCACCTATTTTCTGCTGTGTAGATGTTATTTTGCTAAACCATGTATGCCGTGAAGGCATTGTAATCTCCTTATGTAATATCAAGGCCAGCAAGCCACACTGCTTAACTATTTTGTAAGTTACTCTGTTGCAATGTGATATACTCCTGTGCTTGACTTATCCTGGGACGTCAAGGGTATGTGTATGCTATGCATATATGGGACTAGCTGCAGCGAGCTAGGTCTCTAGAGGAGTAGTCGTAGTCCCAGTCTCGGGGCGCGACATTGTTGGAGTTGAAAATGTCGTAGACGAGGAGGAATACAATCAATTTGATGAGATTCTTCCATTTGGAGATGGCGTACAGGTCGATACTGAAGACACCGACGAAACCAGTTACGTGCGTATGGATCACCAGGAAGGGTTATACTTTAAAGGTAATCAACTGTACGTCCTTATCTCTCTGTTTCCATCGGTATAGCTTATATCTGCTGTAATTCTCGTCTTTGCAGGGCCGCGGCAAGTGGAAAGTTGAGGATAACATGGCTGTGTACGTGGAAATTGTCGGTGAAAGTTCCCATTTGTATGTAACATTAACTTGAGCATGCTCCACGTACATTGTATGTTAAATTTATTTGAGCATGCTCTACATTGTAACCAATTATCAGATCTACGTACACTGTAACCAATTTACAGAGCATTTGGACTACATTTGAAATATCTGAGTGTTCATTTAAAACAAGTTTTCGAGCATTCAGAGTTGAAAGCTACAGATCAGTTTCAAGTTGTAAAACTAACGTTCAATAGAGAGATTATCACGGACGGTTTTGACCTATCACAGATGGGTATGAATATAGAACCGACTGTGATATTCCCAACAGCGTCTCCGACTCTTCAAGTGTACACGTGCACGGTCGGTTCTCAAGTCACAACCGTCTGTGATAATCTCAGTCACAGTCGGTTCTCAACTCACAACCGTCTGTGATAATCTCTCACTATGTAGATTACCACAGATGGTTTTTATTTGAGAACCGACTGTGATAATATTATCACAGACGGTTATATATATAGAACCGACTGTGATATTTTCAACAGTGTCTGACTCTTCAAGTTATTGACGTGCACCGTCGGTTCTCAATTCCAAACCGTCTGTGATAATCAGAGTCACAGTCGGCTCTCAACTCAAAACCGTCTGTGATAATCTCTCTGGTGACTATCACTATGTCGATTATTACAGACGGTTCTGATGCGAGAACTGACTGTGATAATATTATCACAGACGGTTGTGAGCGTTGGACCGACTGTGATAATATCATCGTGGTTAATAGTTCAAGGCGGGGTTTGTCCCGCTCATTCCAGTCTTCGCAACTGTTTGCCCTAGCTCTCTCCGCCCTCACACCGTCCATCGCGATCACCTCCATTGCCTCCCACCGTCTCCTCCCCTCCGTCCGTCGCGATCACCTGCATCGCCTTTCCACCGTTAGGCGTGATCACCTCCATCACCCTCCCGCCTCCGACGCGATCACCTTCATCGCCTCCCCACCGTTTCTGTCATTCTTGGTTAATTATAAGTATATGGGTTTTGTTATAGAATTATTAGTTGCAGATTTACTTAAACTGTTCTCTCTTTCACTTATGTTAGGAACTATGTCTGGTGACGAAATGCACCACTCGGGGAGTCAGGGTGACCTCGCTGGCGATGAGACGCCTGGGCCGGAGGTCGCCTCGTCCGCCGTGACCCCGCAGAAGAAGAGAAAGGGGCGAGGCCGGATGACATGCGCGTGTCTGGACAAGCGGGAAAAGCAGCACGTCCAGTTCGACGACAATGGTGTGCCGGAAGCTCCAGACAAACTTGTCGGTCAGTACCGCTCACTATGCGGCAAAGTGGCAAGGGAGCGGGTGCCCATCACCACCTCCGACTGGGATCAAGTGCCCCCAGAGTGCAAGGATGCGCTGTGGGAAGAAATGCAGGCGGCGTTTCACATTCCCGAGGATCGCCACTTCACCATCCGCCGGAGGACACTGATGTCAATAAACAAGGCGTGGAGGAACTTCAAGAGCCACCTTGTCAGGCTCTATGTGAAGGAGTCGAAGACCCCCTTCGATAACTTCCCTTTCGTGACTCCCGAGGCATGGTAGCAGTTCGTCGAGATGAAGGCCAAGCCAGTGTTCCAGGAGCTTAGTGCGAAGGGCCAGGCTAACCAGGCCAAGAATACCCACCCACACAGACAAGGCAGTGGTGGGTATGTGGGGAAGAAGGTGTTGTGGAGGAAGCAGGACGAGGAGGCTTCCCAGTCTTCGGCCGGCAGTCCTTATGCGGGCATAACGGACGTGCGCGCCCGCAATTGGTGCCGAGTAAGATTGACGATGAACTCCTCCGGAAGCGTCTCTGTGAGTAACCCTGCGGACAGGGAAGTGATCGACCGGCTGGTAAGATTGTCCGATCATGTACTATCCTCGTAACACGCATGCAATGGGCTGTATTGCTAAGTTCTCTTGCTGCAGGTGACACTGAGTGCGCAGGCGGCATCCGGAGAGTTCAACCCGAGGAGGGACAGGGATATCCTCACAGGCGCTAGGAAACAAGGAGCATCGAGGCCGCGTGCGCGGCCTCGATGCCACTGTGCCTTGGAGGCATGGTTTCCCTGATGATGAGGAGGCGGCTAAGAGGAGAAAGAGATCCCACCAAGCCCGCGATGAACGGCTCAAGGAGGAGATGCGATCAGAGTTCGCTGTTCGGGACAAAGCACTCCTGCAGCAGTTGTCGGAGATGCGGTCCATGTATGAAGAGCTAAGAAAGGCGACCCAGGGCACCCCCCTTCTAGCAGCGGAAGTACCAACCCCCATTCTTGGCCACTGTAGTAGCTGCGCGTCTGCGCCGGGGTCTTCGCAGACGGAGCCCTCTCCAAAGTATCCGGTGGACTTTCTGCAGGTAATGACCGTTTGTCTATGTTAATTCATTCAAAATTGAAAAGCGGTGAAATTCAACATGTTAATGCGCACTGTTTGTAGGAACCCGCCTCCTGCAAGCTTATGGTGCTAGCCGGTCTCTTCCCGATCGAGGCTGCCCATCGGATGGCGCAACCATGCACGGCGGGGGCCACAATCCATGGTGCCCCTCTATGTGAGGGTTTTGCACGAGTCCAGGTGGACAGTCTCTTTGACCATTGCAAGGGTTTTCCGTTGGAGAAGCCGCTGAATGACGAGATTACCACTCTCGGGGATGCAGTGCACACGTTCGTGCAATGGCCCAAGAAAGACATCGTCCTGTATGAGGTAATTCCCCCACCAGTTTCATAATTCGTACTGTAATAATAGCCCTCAGAGTTAGTATCCTAATACATAGGTTCTTACATCACAGACATCACAGACCGACACACGGCCTGCTAGCCAGCATACCCCTCCGATGACGAAGCTGACTCTGACTAAGAGGCAACCATTCAAGAAGCTGGCTAGTAGGGGAAAAGTAAAGAAGAGCCCGGTGAAGGAGAGCGAGAAGAGTGCGCCAGCTCTCATACCGTTCGCTCTGGGGATGCCCATGGCCTCCAATACCGCAATTTCGACCATGGGGTTAGCATGCCAGAGCCTGCATGCATGGTACATGAAGAGGACAAACCAGACTAGGACGCAGCGTCCGATGCACATCATGGTCAAGTACACCGTGGCAGAGTTCCATAACGACATTGGGACCTACTCGGTGACCTTCGAAGACCTGCACAATTTACTGAACAAAGATGCGCTCGACTTGTCAATCCTACGGTCTTGGGTGCTGTAAGTATCCTACTATCCGTGCATATACGGATATATGTCATTTATTAATTGGTTACTTCCGTGCAGCTGCATGACCAACTATGCCAAATCTAAGGGCATACCTGTTGGTTTCTTGGACCCCCAGATGGTCGCCGAGGTGATGTTTAGGACCGACGCAGACTTCGTTGTCAACTACATCAAAAGAGGGTTGCTTGCTCAGGTTGACAAGGAGTATATACTTGTACCCTACAACTAGAGGTGAGTGCTTTCATCAGTACTTCACCCGTAGATTAGTGTCTCCATGTGCACACCCCCAAATTTAGATTAAATTTTTAATTCTACGTGTAATATGTAGCTACCACTGGATCCTGCTGCTACTTATTCCGAAAAGCAACAAGGTGTTCTACCTTGACTCATTGCAGAGGAAAGGGTACTCGTATTGCGGCGCACGAGATGTATTCGAAAGGTGATGTGGACCTGTCTTGCATGCATCTAGATTTACTGTCCTCAAATTGTCAATTTCGGCTATCCTCAAACTGCCAATTTTGACTATCTACAGGGCTTTCACGAAGTACTTTGCCGAGGTAGGGAGACAGCACGAGCGGCGAGCCGATAAGTTTCAGTGGTTACAATTTTCGGTACAAATTTCAACTGGCATCTGTTTTACTTTATAACTTGTCCCCACCTAACTCTCGGTCTATAAATTGGCAGTGCCATCAGCTGCCGGACGACAATACATGTGGGTTCTACGTGATGCGCCACATGTATGAGCTGATCATCACCCCTCACCGGCCAGATTTCCCCGAGGTATACAACTGCTCCCCTTTGTATCGATTTGACAGAATTTACAACTGCAGCTAATTTTTTATGTACCAACTCTTGCTGCAGGGGGTTGACTTCCCTTCAGAAAGCCTTGACCCTCGGCAGATTGGTATTGTCCGAGGGATGCTCGCTGAGTTTTTCCTTTCGGAGGTCATATCAACCAAGGGGAAGTTTAGGGACTCGCAAGGTTCGTATTAGTGCGGCCTTACATTTATTTGTACATCTAACACACTGACTTTCATTGTCGATTACATTTATTTGTTCAATTGTACATATTTCTGAGTTCTGTGCTGTATATATGAAATGCTATACAGAGGGGTACAAATATATTTGAGTACTGTGCATATGAAACTGTATATATTTGAGTACTGTACAAATATATTTCTGAGTTCAATTGTACAAATATATATGAGACTGTATATATTTGAGTACTGTGCATGTATGAAATTCATGAACTGTATATATGAAATGCAATTTGTACAGAGGACATCTCAGACGGTTTGTAAGATCAAAACCGTCTGTGCATATTATGCACAGACGGTTTTGATCTTACAACCGTCTGAGATTATAACAGTCACCGATAATGACACTATCTGTAACACCCTTAGTTTAGGGGTAAAAACTCTCTTTTTCATGAACACCATGCATGCATGATACCATGTGTCTGTAGTAGTAGCCAGATCAGTATCTATCTCAAAATCTTCCCTGTGAATCCAAATCAAGATCAGATTACTCAGATATGATCTATCAGTTACTTTGAACACAAAAGCCTTCAGAAGCCAGATTCAATTCCATCTCTAACTTCCAGATCTATCAATTCCTTTTTGTTTTCGAAAACAGGATTCTAATTACTATTCTAATCTAATTATTCTAAATATTTTGAACTCAGATTTAGCTAAGTCTTGACCTAATTCAGATCAGATTACTCTTGGACTATGATCATGGGTATGCCAATACCTTAATCCAGAAAGTTGGCAGCCAAATTATACCATCTAAGCCTTTTTCACATATCAGTCCAAATTATATTGCAAATTAGTCCTTTATTTGATATATAGAAACCCAAAAAGGCTAAAATCTTCAGATCAACTCCAAATTCAAGATTTCTTCAGTAAATCATTTCTAAATGCTATTTGATACAATTTACCCTTCTGTCCAGATTACAAAATCTCATCCTAGATGTCAGAATTCGAAATTGATAAAACTCAGATTCTATTGTACCATAAAGTACCCTATTTTCGATTTATGTCGAAAATCATCAAATCGTACCAGATTTCATCAAATCTCTTGCTAGATGAGTATAAGGTATAAGTTTATACTTAGCTGTGAAATCAGATTGCAAATCAACTATCTCTAAGTCAAAAATTACAATTCAGTCCAAAGCAAATTTCCAGATTTTACAATTTAGTCCAAATGGCTGTTTTTGACCTCACCTGCTGTACACGACCAGGGAAGCTACAGTTCATGTCCAGCAGTGCACGGCGACTTCGACCACAGCCGGCACCGTGTTGCTTCGACCTCAGCTAGCGTGGAACAATACCTCTGCGACCGCGACAAGGAGCGCCTCGTCGTCGTGATCGTCGCCGTTGAACAACGCCGCTTGAGTCGTGATTTCGCAACCGCCTTGCATGCACACGAGTTTGCTCTTCAGTTGTTGCCGTAGCCACCTCCAGCCAGCACACCAGCTGCTACATGCTAGAGAGAAGCTTTGCTTGCCTATGCTCGCCGTTGCTTCAGCGCGAAGGTGTACTGGCGCAAGCATCTTAGCTTCAAGCCGTGAGCTTGAGCTTCGTTTCATTTTGCTTTGCCTATAAATAGCAATCCCAGAGAAGCTTATCTACCTTTAGCAGAGCTCTCCAACACCCTCAAGCAGTTAAACCGTATTCCTTCTCGCCGTTGCTTTCTTCTCCGGCGAGCTCAGCACGGAGGCTCACGGTGACAGCCTCAACCGCAGCCTCAATTGCCAAATTGACATCACTAGTGAGTTCCCCGTATCTCACTATCTGTGCTGTAGCATTTAATTGAACTGTTATGCACTTCATTGCCGGTGATCGCCGGCAATTGCTGAAATTAGTGAAATGCCCTGTTCCAGTTGCACAAGTCAAATTAGCTCGAATTAGCCTTCGATTCAATAGACAAAAATGATCAATGAGCTGTTTTAAGCAAGCCTGTGAAGTCGAATTGTGAAATTGACCAAGAACAGAAGCTTTTCCCTAGCCCGAGCTTCACCAGCCGCCGGCGAACGTCGCCAGCCTCCTCCGGTGATTCTCCGGCCAATTCAATCGTGCCAGAAGCTTTCTTATACCTTCTAGATGCTCTCCACGCAAGGAATCGAGTTCAAACTTCGTGTAGCCAAAATCCCCAATATCAGTGTCTTCTTCTCCGGCGCCGGCCACCGGAAAACCATTCCCGGCCGATCCAACTCCAGAAACCTTGTCCACCAGATGCGCCTTGATCTCCTGAGCAACTTTGCCTACTAGCTCGACTTCCAATTCGGCCTAAATCAGAAGATATAGCTATGCCCTAATCCATGTCTAGTGCTATGATCAGAAACTCCAGCCACCGAGTTCATCGCCACTTTTCATCACTTTTCGGCCATCTCCTGCCCTAGATCCAGTTGAGTGAATTTTTCCTGTTACTGAGGCCTACCTCCCAGACAAAGTAGTGCATCAATTGGAGCCCTAGATCAAAAGTTATGGCAAGCCCTTGTTTCTGGCCATGTCAGTGCAATGCCAGGCTGTGTCAGCCAGTGGCATTAGCCCTTTTCACTTCCTTCCTGATGTGCATTTTGAGCATGACTTTGTCCCTTAGACTCCTGAGGTTGTGATCTACAATTTCTTCTTCTATGACAACTTGATTTGAGCCCTTGAACTGCATTTTATGCTTAGCCCTAGATTATGAAATTGTCAGCCCTATGTCAGAGCATGTCAGTCAGTGGCATTAGCTCATTTCACCTCTTTCCAGTTATGCAAATTGGAAATAACTTTGTCCATCAGACTTGTGGAGTTGTAATCTACATTTCATTCTACTGCCACAAGTTGAGATAATCCCTCTATCATCCATCAACCCTATGTCGATGCCTTGAACTGAATGTCGACCTAAAGAAATTCATCGATTCTAGGCAAACCAGCCGCGGACTTAATGTCAATTTCCATACCCTGGAACCCTAGAAGTTCCTAGCACTCATTTTCAGCCCTAATTCTATGATTTAACCCTAATCAGCTTCTATGGTACCTAAATCTAATCATTTCAGAATCATCAAGACATTCATCTTTGCATTATTGCATATAGTATAGTAATGTATTGAAAAGATTGTAAATCTTGGTAGTTTGTTTGATTGGAGAGTAGATCAAGAGCCAGAGTTCGAGGACTTCACTACTGACCCGACGTCAACTGCTGTCTCTTACGACGCAGAAGGCAAGTCATATCCTTGGACATCTTGAACCTATATTTTAAATGCTGCTAAAACATAACCTTGAATATAGATAATATTGCATGAGAAAGATTGAGAAAGATTGATTTATGAATTGGCAGTATTTGACTGGTTATCTGTAAAATGTGAAATAAACAAGTTTTGAGCCATGAACTATTATATATATATATATATACTTATATATTCATGAAATAAAACCCCTAGCCGTGACCAGAAAATGGTATGGATGGCGGTAGCACTGGAGGTGCTAGAGTGCAAAGGATATGCAGGCACTGAAGGTGCAGGGCTGTGGATGGTCCGGTCACTGGCATATAAGGACTAGAACCTTGTGTTGTGCGTCTAGTGGCATGAACAACGTGCTAACCACAAGCCTGGTATGGGACAGGCCTGAACAAGTACTTATGTGGATCGCACATGAAACCCCTGCATGAGTTGTGTTGTGATGATTGACAGGGAGGAGGACTCCCACTATCACTGAAGGTGATCTGATATCTGACCCAGCAATGGGAACATGAGAAGGGTGGAGGGAGTACCTCCACAACTGTGGTTCGCGAGAGATTCACAGGGTCAGGGGTGAATTGCGAGTGATACATAACAAAAGTTCTTGTTATTTCCACCTTGCCGCTCACAGTATGAAGTGAGTCAGGGGTCCAATCATTATTATGTTATGATAGGAAAGGCTTGAAAGTGGAATATCTTGCGGGTAAATTGGTACCTCTCTGCAGAGTTAAAAACGTATTCGAATACTCCGAGCTCCCGGGTTTATAGGAGTCTGCTGCGGTGGATTAAATCCACAGGGTGTGGCACAAGTATATTTTCTAAATAAAATTTGATAAGTCAAGATTACCCAAATGACATGTGTTGTCATGATAAGGGGTGCTGCCGTGGGCTGTCGTGTGTCGACGTGTCGCGGTAGTGCTATAATCTAGTGAACATAAATATCGAGGTTATGTTATGAAAGGTGCTGCCATAAGATGAGATGAGATGTGATGAGACATGAAAGTAAAGATTACTTTACAAACATCCATAATTCTTGACTAGTCTAGGTTCATAACAATACTACTATATGTATCTACTCTTCCCTATGACTTGCTGAGTACGTAAGTACTCACCCTTGCAACTTACAACCCATAAGATGGAGCGTACCAAGATCAAGAGGAAGGCGTGGAGAACTTCTTGGACCAAGAAGAAGGAGAGCCAGAACCGCCAAATCCCTGATGTGTTGTTCTGTCGTCAACTTCTTACTGTGGAAGGGACACCCATCATCCGCTGTGTAGAGGTTTTATTTTGCTTTAACTAAACCTTGAATGCCGCGAAGGTATTGTAATCTTTTTATGTAATATTAAGGCCAGCAGGCCACACTGCTTAATACTTTGTAAGTTTTTTTTTCTGCTGCAATGTGAATATACTCCTGTGCTTGACTTATCCCGGGAAGTCAAAGGTATGCTTGTATGGGACTAGCTATAGCAAGCTAGGTCTCCACGGGAGTAGTCATAGTCCCAGTTTCGGGGCGCGACACTATCACAGATGGTTTTGACCTCATAGCTGTCTGTGATATCACACTATCACTGACGGTTCTGAGATTTTAACACTATCACAGACGGTTCTAACCTAAAAACCGTCTGTGATATTCAAGATTATCACACTATCGCAGATGGTTTTGACCTCAAAGCCGTATGTGATACTCTAAATACACAGACGGTTCTGAGGTCATAACCGTCTCTGATACTCCAAATACACAGACGGTTATGACATCAGAACCGTCTGCGATACTCATATTATTACTGACGGTTCTGAGATCAAAACCGTCTATGTTAGTATGAGTATCTCAGACGGCTTTGATGTCATAACAGTCTGTGTATTTTGAGTACCACAGACGGTTCTGATATCAAAACCGTCTCTGGTAATCTAAGTATCACAGTCTGTTATGACATCAAAGCCGTCTGAGATACTCATACTAACACAGACGGTTTTGATCTCAGAATCGTCAGTAAAATATGAGTATCGCAGACGGTTCTGATGTCAAAACCGTCTGTGTATACTCAAATTATCAGAGGTCAAAACCTGAGTATCACAGACGGTTCTGTTCTCAGACCCGTCACTGATAATGTGAGGATCCTAGGTGGTTTTGACATCAGAACCGTCTGCGAAACTCAAATTATCAGAGACGGTTCTGAGATTAAAACCGTCTGTGGTAGTATGAGTATCACAGACGGTTCTGATGTTAGAACAGTCTGTGAAGTATGAGTATCATAGACGGTTCTGATGTTATAACAGTCTGTGTAGTATGAGTATCACAGACGGTTCTGATCTTATAACAGTCTGTGAAGTATGAGTATCACAGACGGTTCTGATCTCATAACAGTATGTGAATGGAGAGATCACTGACGGTTGAAAACATCAAAACTGTCTGTGATAGTACATGATTATCACTGACTCGAATATCACTGATGGGTAAGAACCGTCTGTGATGACTGTTTTGACCCGACTGTGATGATGAATTCTGTAGTAGTGGGTGCTGCACACGTCTCCGCCACCCAAGTGGTCGGACGTCCCCCTCACCTTCACGGAGGAAGACGCGCGCAGGGTTCGCTTCCCCCATGACGACGCGCTCATCGTCTCCGCCACCATCTACAACTGCCACCTGGCCCGCATCCTCGTGGATAGCGGGAGCTCCGCCAATGTCCTCTACCAGAAAGCCTTCAGGGAGATGCAGGTGGATGAGAAGCTCTAGCAGCCCGCAGCAGGGCCCTTGCAAGGATTTGTCCCGGGAAAGGCGATCCACCCCCGTGGGTAAGGTGGATCTCCCCATGACGTTCGGCACCCTGGAAAACTATCGGACTGAGATGGTCCGGTTTGATGTGGTAGACCTCCCCTCCTCCTACAACGCGATCATGGGGAGGACCACGATCAACCGCCTGGGAGCGGCCATCCACCAAAACTACTTGTGTGTGAAGATCCCTGGGCCTCACGGTGTGATCACGGTCCGGGGAGACCAGGACGTGGCTCACGCTCTATACGAGAGCACCGCTGCAACGATCGGGAGCGTCAACATCATCAAGGTCCCGGGGGGGGGGGGAAGGCTCCTCTCCCGAAGTCAGACGTCGCCGTGATACCTTCCGGGAGGCCCCTCCCCAATCCTCATTTAGAAGGGGGCCTCCGAAAGATCCCACTGTCCCCGGACGACGGTGACAAAGCCGTCAAAATCAGGGCGGAGCTCCTTGAGGAGCACGCAGAGCAACTCGCGACCTTCCTGCGCAAAACTCTGATGTTTTCTCATGGAAGCCCTCCAACATGCGGGGCATTGCCCGGGATGTCATCGAGCACAAGCTCGCGATGACCCCCGGTCACCCCCCAATCAAGCAAAAGCTGAGGAAACTCTCCCTTGAACGCTAGGAGGCGATCAAGGTAGAGATTGCCCGCTTCCGAGAGGCGGGGTTCATTCGGGAGGTCTTGCACCCTAAGTGGCTCACGAACCTCATCCTCGTGAACAAGTCGAACGGCAAATGGCGGATGTACGTGGACTTCACTGACCTCAACCGCGCCTGCCCCAAGGACAACTTCCCGCTCCCGCAAATTGACCAGTTGGTCGACTCTACCGCGGGGTGCGAGTTGATGAGCTTCCTGGACACGTACTCGGGATATCACCAGGTCCTTATGGCGGAAGGGGACGAGGAAAAGACGAGTTTCATAACTCCCCTCGGGACATTCTGCTACGTCCACATGCCCTTCGTCTAAAGAACGCGGCAGCGACCTTCCAACGGCTCATGACGCTGGTCTTTAAGGACTAAATCGGTTGCAACGTCGAAGTCTACGTCGATGACGCGGTTGTCAAAAGTCCCCGCACAACCGCCCACGTCGACGACCTAGCGGAAACCTTCAGCAACCTCCGCGCGTATGGGTTGAAGCTCAACCGGGAGAAGTGCGCCTTCAGCATGCGCGGGGGGAAGCTCCTAGGCTTCCTTGTGTCCCGCCGGGGCTGGTGCGGGAGTAGTCCTTCGGAGCCCCGAGGGGAGGGAACTCGAGTACGCGGCGCGGCTCGAGTTCCCTGCCACAAACAACGTCACCGAATACGAGGCTTTGCTCCTCGGGTTGCGTCTTGCATGCTCCCTGGGGATTCGATGCCTCCTAGTGAAGGGAGACTCCCAGCTCGTAGTTTGCCAAATGGAGAAGTCTTACTTGTGCGCAAGATGGAGAGGCACTTCGACGGCCTCGAGGCCCGGCATATCCCACGAAGGGACAATGACTGGGCCGACGCCCTAGCCCGGGCGGCCAGCGCCCGAGAACCGCTCCCCAAAGGGGCCTTTCTGGAGATTATTACGAAGCCCTCGGTGGCCTCCCCGGACGCGGGCGACGAGCCCCGCCTCCCAGAAATGGCCGAAATCACCCGGGCTTCGTCTTGGATGGACCCCCTTATCTCCTTCATCAAGGGGGAGGGGGACCCTCCCAGCGAAACCGAGGCTAAGTGCCTCCGGGCCAAAGCCCGGGCATACCTCCTGTTGGAGGGGAAGCTCTACAAACAGGGGGCTTCCGCCCTGCTCCGATGCCTCCCACAGCCAGAAGGGCTCCGGCTTCTCGAAGACATCCACGCGGGAAGCTGCAGGTCTCATGTAACCCCACACACCATCGCGGCCAAGGCTCTTTGTCAGGGCTTTTACTGGCCTACGGTGATGCGCGACGCGCGAGACCTTGTCTCCACATGCGAGGATTGCCAGAAGATGGCCAAGAGTTCAAACCTCCCCCCGTAGCGCTGCAGACTATCCCCATCACTTGGCCCTTCGTGCGCTGGGGGATGGACCTCCTAGGGCCCTTCCCCCCAGCGCCTGGGGGCTACAAGCATGCGGTGGTCGCGGTCGACTACTTTACTAAGTGGGTAGAGGCTGAACCCTTGGCCAGCATCACGTCCCGGGTGGTACAACGGTTTTTCTGGAAAAACGTCATTTGTCGTTTTGGCGTCCCCCGGGAAATCACTGTCGATAATGGGACCCAATTCGACTCGGCGTATTTCTGGGAATTCTGTGAAGGCCTGGGGCTCACCATCCACTTCGCTTTAGTGGCCCATCCCCAGAGCAACGGGGCCGTTGAAAGGGTGAACGGCGTAATCCTACAAGGGTTACGCCGACAACTCCGGCAAGCCGCTTCCAAGCGGGGTGCATGGGCTGAGGAGCTCGCTAGCATCCTCTGCTCTATGCGCATGACTCCAAGCCGGTCGACGGGACGTACTCCCTTTTCCCTAGTATACAGGGCTGAGGCAGTCCCCCCCAGAGATTGGCTTTCGGTCGCTGCGAGTCGAGCTCCTAGACGGAGCTGCGACCACGGCGTACCAAGCCAATGAGGCGAATCAATGACTGGAGGTCGATCCCGTGGAGGAGGAACGCGACCGAGCGCTCCTCCGCCATGCCATCTACGAGCGCGAAATGGCGCGTGCATAGAACCAGCGCGTGCCCGAGAGGGCTTTTCCCCTTGGGGACCTCATCCTCAAGCGCGTCACGGACCCCAAGCCCAGGGCAAGCTCTCCCCCAAATAGGAGGGGCCCTACAGGATATCTGCGGTCCTGGGCTCGGGGGCTTACAAGCTCTCCAACCTTCAAGAGTAGGAGCTGAAGCACACATGGAATTTACGTTTACTTCGCAAGTTTTACGTCTAGCCTACACGGGCTCGTCCCCTCCCCCGGAGCGATTACGGCGGAGGGGGAGGGGGACATTGTAATCACTGTTCCCTCCCCCATCACAATTTTGCGGGGGGAGGCGTTGTATTTTGGTTCATTGTCAATACAACTAGTTTTTTCTTCAGCTCTCTCAATGCAGGTTTTTTACATTACCGTCTCTCACGGCGATGCCCTCTCAATGAGGATGCCCTCCTCGTGAGGAAGTGGGCTATCACGACCCAACAAGTCCCTACAACGGGTGTCCCACTCCCGTAGGGCGGCTTACGATCACCCCTCGTGGACTGAGGGTGTAAGAGGCAACCCGGTCCTTAAGGACCGCGGTAACGAGTCAATTTGGGAGACTAGTCCCCTACCCAAACACTCAGTCCCATCATCGGGTGCATCCTCCTCCGGGAGTCGATTGTCTCAGTGAGACGGTGTTCTCGGATATTTTTTCCCGGAGATATTATTCCCCGCTCCCCGTTTTCACGGCGATCGGACGGTTGCCTCCCGGAAAAATTACCTCCGGAGATTTCGTCTCGGATTCTCTTGGATGTCTTTCCCCGGAGACCTTATTCTCAGCTCTCCGTTTTCACGGTGACCGGCGGGTTCTCTCCAGGAAAATTTCTCGGAGATATTGGACTTCCCGGCAACCCGGTTCCCCGTTTTCACAGTGACCGGCAGGTTTTCCCCTCGGGGAGAATTCATTCGAATTTCGGGATTCTGGTATTTTCTCCCGGAGACCTCGCTCCCAGCTCCCTGTTTTCACGGAGACTGGAGAGCTCTCCCAGAAAAATCTGTTTCTCCAGGAAACCTCGCCCCCGGCTCCCTATTTTGGCGGCGACCGGAGAGTTCCCTCTGTGAGTTTCGTCTTGGATTTTCTCGGACGTTTTTTTCGGAGACCTCATTCCCAGCTCTCCGTTCTCACAGAGACTGGAGAGTTCGCCCGAAAAAATCCGCTTTTTTCCCAGAGGCTTTGTTCCCGGCTCCTTGTTTTCACGGCGACCGGAGAGCTCTCCCGGGAAAATTGAAGTTTTTAGAAGAAAAGTTGGAGAAATTCTTGAGCAACGGGTCTTCATCCGGGGAGCTTTGTCACCCCCACAGCGCACCGAGCTACCCTCCAGCCCGCTGTGGAGGGGGGGATAAGGAGCACCCGAGAATCACACCGTTCCGGACCTTCAAAGATAAACGGGCAAACTTAGCTCTATCAAAGAAATCTCAAAGCAAACACTCAACTTTATTGATCATTCAACCGGAGGACATCTTCCCCCTCCGGTGGGCATCACTACATCGGAGACGATACAACCCGGATTATAACCGGGAAAGTCTATGTCCTAAAGCACCTACGTCTAATAATCCCGGAGACCTTCCGATAGCTCCCGGGCCAGGTCCCGGTACAAGCCGCGTATGCGGCGCTGGGCTTCCCGAAGCAGGTCCTCGGGCCAATACTCGTAGCCCGCCGGTGGAAGTATCCGAAGAGGGGGAACCATCTGGGACCCCAGACGCGGAGGGGGTAGTTCAGCGCGATGATTATCGAAGTTGTCCAGGTGCCACTCCAGATGCCATCACAACCAGATTGGCTCCCGGACAACACCCCCGCTGCGTTCCCTGGAGAAGAGACTTAACAAGATTAAAGCGGCCTGGGCGTCCCCCGGGTGGCACCCGCCGGAGGTCAAAGGCCTCACCCCCGGGAAACCTCTCCCGGACCTTCGCCCGGGAGTAACCTCCCGGGAAACCTGGTACATTGCATTCATTTAGACTTAGAAAAAATTTCAATTTCTATTGCATTCAAAATATTTTCGTACAAGTGTCCGGGGCTTCCTCTAAGATGCTACAGGGAGCAAAAACCAAAAAAACAAAAAGGGGTCCTATCTAGACCCGGGGGGAGGCTCATACTTGGTCATTGGAGTCCTCCCCCCGGGTGGGCTCCCGCTGGAGCCGGTGTATCCACTCCAGGAGGCGCCGGTGCTGGGAACCTCACCCAGATGATCCGATCGTAGAAGCCCTCGGCAAGTTGTTCCACCTCCCGGCACGAGGGCTCAAAAAACTCCAGAAAACTCCGAGGGATGCGGCCCCCGATTGCCCAGGCGCCCACCCCCCGGTGCTCTACGAGCCCGGCCGCGGCCGCCACCACGAGGATCGCCCAGCCTCGTGCCCGGGCATCAGTGGCCTCCAGGATCACAGAGACTTGTGCGTTGAGGAAACGCACAGCCTCCGTGAGAATCACCGAGGCCGCCTCGGAGCATCTCCCAGAGCCTAGGCTCACGCCAAGCCCCTTGAGGGCTAAGCGAATGGAATGGCCCGCATTCGTCACCACCCGGACTCTCGAGCCCTCGAGCTCCTGGTGGGCGTCCTCCTTTGCCTTGGCCTCCCTCCGGAGCCGGTCGTTGGCGGTCTCGGAGGCGTGGATTTGCGCCCAGACCCGGGCAAGCTCCCGGAGAGTATCGTCCCACTGCTCTTGGTAGGCGGTGGCCCTCTCCTTCGCTTCCTTGAGCGCCCGACCGAAGCGCCTCTCGAGCCCCCAGGTAATGGCCGCCCCCTACAAGCTCAAGAGTTAGGAAAAATTTGAGTTGGGGGGGCCGAAGGAAAACACCCACCGGCTCGGGGAAGTACCTGGATTTGGAGAGATTGAAGCTCCCCAAAACGCTCGCAGAGCGTCCCTTCCGAGAGGTAGTCCTGGACCTTCTGGGTTTGCAGGCTCTCCGCATAACAATAGACCTCCCCCGCGGAAAGCAGGGGGTCTCCCTCTCGGCGATGGACCCATCGCGGACGACGAGGGGCCCCTGGACATGAGTGGCCGGGGTAATGTGGACCGGGTTGGCGGCGGCCGGCGTCTTCGCCGTCGAGGATGTGGCCACCAAAGAGGTGGCTGAGAGCACTCCGAGGGGGTCCCTCCCTAGGGAGGGATCAGGAGCCCCTTCACTTTCCCAGGCCGTGGGGCCCCCGGGACCTCCGTCTCTGGGGGAACCTCATAGACTGAGGGGCTCCCCCCTTCGTCTACCGGCCACTCCACACGTGGGGGCGAGGCCTCTGCGAACCAGACCTCTGGCCTCTCTGGCTCCAGAAGCACCGGGGCCGCCGGGAGGGCTATCGCCGAAGGTGGAGAGGGGGGCGTAGTCCGCCGAATCGGACGCCCCCCTGTCGATGGCTTGTCCCTTCCCCCGAGCCTTTGCAGGGCTCTCCAGGGGAGGGGGCGTCGTTTCCTTCTGGGTCGGCTAGCTCCTGTATGCGCCCCAACCCGGGAGCTGCATCCCAGGCCTTCACCGGTGTGGAGCCCGGTGTTGTCGATGGACCGGGGGCTCTCTGAGTCTTGGCCTTCTTCGGCTCAGAGCCCCCGGCGGTCTCGCTCCCCCTCTTGTGGGAACCAGGAGTGGGGAGGGGCTTTCTTGCCGGTAGCCTTAGCCCAAAGGCTTCGGCCACCAGATTTCGGGGAGGGCCCTCCCCCACGACAAGCACGATGCGCTCGTGCTCGTTGGCGTAGTACCTCCCGAGGAGGTTCTCCGCCTTCTGCCGGGCCGCCGGGTACGGCCGGACTATGAAAGGTAAGAGTTAAAAAATTTAAAAGAAATGAACCAGGTAACCGGGAACTTACGTCGGGTCACCGGCTTCTGCGGGGGCCGCTGGGCCGGGCACATCCCGATCCCCCTCCTCCCGTGCGAGAAGGGGGAGATCTTTAGAAGCGTTAGCTCCTCAGCGGCGCCCCACATAGAGCGGACGCCCCGGGAGCCAACGACCTTGCTGAGGAGCTTCAGCTCCTCCTCCGTCCACACCGGGGGCTTTGGCGCGGACGATCGGTTGTAGGTGGGGGCCTCCGGGGAGTACACCACCTCGTCGTCTTGGACTCGGAGGTAGAACCACCTTCGGATCCAGTCCCCCCAGTGGTCCCGGGAGGCTGCCACCGGGTACTCTACTACCCGAGATGGCAGCATCTAAATCATCACCGAGCCAAAGGGGGACTTTGGTCCTCCCTTGACCAGGTGGGAGCTCCTCGCCGCTGGCTCATAAAAGTACCGGAAGACTCGAAGCGTGGGCTCTCGTCCGATAGCTGTCTCGAAGAGCCATATGAAGAGGCCCATCCGGACGATGGCATTCGGTGTGAGGTGGTTCAGTGCCACCCCGTACTCCTTCAGAAACTCCTGGAGCAAGGGATGCACCGGAAGCCGGAGCCCCGCCTCGAGGAAAGCCTCGAAGGCCACTACTTCCCCGGCCCTGGGGCGGGGGGCTCCGTCTTTCTTCGGGGGATTCGGACGTCCCCGTCCGCGACAATCCCCCGATCAACCAGGGACTCCAAGTCCCCGGTCGTGAACTCGGAGGCCCAGAGGAAGTCCGCGGTGACTTCCTTCGGGGGCACCTCCGTGGCCTTGGCACGGCCCTCGGCTCCCATCAGATTTTACCGGTGGCTTAGGCTTCGGAAACTGGGCTGGACCTAAGGGTTCCGGAGGCTAAACTTCAGGGAACTAGTTTCCGGAAGAGAGCTACCGGGAGAGCTAAGGGTGCTAGAGTTCTGAAAGCTCGAAGTTTGGAATGAGCCCTCCGGGCCCCCCGAGGCCATATTTATAGGGGCCAAGCGTGGCCCCGATGGGCCCCACATGGCCCTTCGTGGTACATCCGCGCCGTTGAAATTCAAACAACGCGCTGGAAACGAAGGGACGGGCATGCGAAAAGAGGCATCGATTCGAACCGCGAGCGGCCATTATGACCGAACGGCGCAGTCATAAATGCACAGCATGGAAATCGAAGCGTCACGGCTCTGGTAGCTTGTCCCAGAGATTTTCTCGGTAACATGAGCCATCCCCTCCAGGGACTCGAGCTTCGTCCCTGGAGGGCATGGGGGGCTGCTGTTGGGGGAAATCTCCGCAAGACTAAGTCCAGGTAAGAAGCCGTGCCACTAGCCCGGGGACATGGCCCCCAGTGTCTGTCCCGGGCACCGCCTCTTGCCCAGGGACAAGGCCCCCGGTGTCTGTCCCGGGCGCCTCCTTTTGCCCGGGGACAAGGCCCCCGGTGGCCTGTCCCGGGCGCCGCCTTTTGCCCGGGGACAAGGCCCCCAGTGGCCTGTCCCGGGCCGGTGCCTGTCCCGGGCGCCGCCTTTAGCCCGGGGACAAGGCCCCCAGTGGTCTGTCCCGAGCGCTACCATCCTTTCGGAGGCAAAAGTCTCCGATCCTGGATCACGTGCGGGTCACGCGAGAAGGGCCTCGGGAATCGGCGGACACCAGTCAAGAATCCAAGGTGCCTGACTGGGAGAAGGACGTTGCTACCCCTCGATCCAACAGCGGCAGGCGGGGTAGTTTAGTCTTTTTGCTTCATTTGGGGCTATATAAGCCCTTGTAACACCTCATGTAAGAATGAGGGCTCATTATTGCTAGGAATAGACAATCTCACAGGTGTGCTCCAGAGCCATCTCTCCCCGAGAGAGCTCCCCTAGCCGACTCCGGTCGGGAGCACGCCGACAGGACCTGGGCCCCTACCGGGACCCGAACCTGTATAAACCCTCGTGTCATTTGTTGTGCTTGCCCGACAGGGGAGGACCGGTCACCTGGTCAGCCCGCGTCGTATTTTCTTCTCTAGGATCGTCCACTAAACCTGCCGGGGTATTCGCGATACCACGACATCAAGTACATGCGGCCAATACTTTGCGTGGATGGCACATTTTTAACTGGGAAGTACAAGGGAACTTTAATGACAGCTGTTGGCGTAGATGCAAACAATTAGCTACTTTCGATGGCGTACGCCATCATAGAAGGCGAGAGCACAAATAGCTGGGTGTGGTTCCTTACAAATCTGAAACAAGTTGTTGTGAACGATAGACGAAATGTATGCGTCATCCATGATAGACACAAGGGCCTGTTGAGTGCCATTGAGTTCATGTTGTGCACAGAGGACCCACAGTACAGATGGAATGATTTGATAAGCTGGTGGTGCAAACGACATCTTGCGGCGAACTTTTTCATTCATTATAGAAACACAGGCTTGATGAAGAAGTTCAAAGCGGTTGTGTGACCAGAACCAGGGCCATAAGTTCCAACGAATTTGGGACGAGCTAGAAAAAGATACCTCGGACCTAGCTAAAGCTCAAAGATCTGAGGCAATCAGTTCGCAACAGGCGGAAGATGAAGAAAATTTCGTGGGAACTTCAGATGGGCCGATACATCGCAGCCGGAGATCAAGAACAAAGAAATTTAGTGAATGGATCGGTGACAAAGCTCCAGAGAAATGGTCACTACTGCATGATGAGGGAGGAGCTAGATACGGAATAATGACAACCAATATGGCGCAGGTGTACAACTTTGTGTTGAGAGGGGTGCGAGGTCTTCCGCTCACCAGAATTGTGGAATTTACATGGCATCGCACTGCTAAATACTTCCATGAGAGGGGTACAGCTGCAAGAGCACTACTTGTGGTCACACCATCAAAATATCCTCATGAAGTGCGGAGGTACTTAGAAATGAAAGCCGCGGCCGCTCAGAAACACTCAGCCCAGTGCATTCCAAACAGGAGAAGGCAAAGTTGGGTTGTTTATCTAAAGAATAAGAACGTGGGGGGAGGATACATGCGGCCGATCAGAAAGCAAGGTGTCATTTTCGAAGACGGCGTCAAGTGCACTTGTAACAAGCCAACTTTGTTGCATAAACCATGCTCCCATATGATGGCAGCGTGTGTGCAAGACAACAAGTCGAGCGAGACATACATATCACTTTACTATGACGCACGGTTCCTCGCTAAAACATGGACTGTAGACTTCGAGGTCTAGGGCACTCAGGAGCACTACAGAGAGCTGTCGCGCAGAGCAGGCGAGATATTGTATGTTCCACCACCACACCTGGAGCGGAGAGGCCTTGGATGATGACGGAGACTTCGAATCAGCAATGACATGGATAATGCAGAACGCGATGAGCTGCGAAAGTGCACTGTTTGTCAACAACCTGGGCACACGAGGAGGACATGTCCTAATGCATCTGGATCACACTGAATGTGAATCAATCAGCAATGTTGTGCAAAACGTATTCATTCCTCTCATGTATCTTGTTTTTGTTTTTTCACTCATTTCATATGACGTACTAACTCAATGTTCTTTGTTGCAGACATGCCTCATGATCGTAGATAGCTTCTTGAGTTACTGGACCAGTACTACCATGATCGTCATCGAGCTCGAGCCCTTAGGTTCGGAGAGGAGCTTCAGCCGTTCCGCCTATGATCTCCTAGCACGGCTTGGCCTCTCGATGGGAGATACATCGCACGGCTAAGGGCGGTGGGACTGCTTCCTTTTGTCAGGACAATCAGCAGAGAAGAGTCTTTCAGGCACGATCGATCACTGGTCTCTGCTCTGGTGGACAGATGGAGACCTGAGACACACACATTTCACTTCCAATGGGGGGAGATGACCATCACCCTGGAGGATGTGGCGATGCTATTCGGCCTGCCGATTCACGAACAGGCCTGGGTACCACCAGCCACTCTTGCCGGTTGGGATGCCACATTCACACAGAGGTTTCACCCCTTGCCTCTGGGACATGAGCCCTTCCACCATGACGTGGGAGTTCCTGCAGCTTGGCTTGCTCACTTCTGGATATGCCCGGCGGATGCTGATGAGTGGATAGTCAGTCGACACTTCGAGGCGTACCTACTTCACCTGTTTAGTGGCTTCATGTTCATTGGTACGCTTAATCATGGTACATGCACATATCTTTTACATGCTGCATTTAAATCTTATATTCTGTTTGTTTTTGTTTGTAGGTACGCACGGTGACACAGTGGACCATTGGCTTGTTCCACTGGTGTAGATGCTTGCAGACATGCCGATTGAGCAAATTCCACAGATCAGCTGGGGGTCGACGGTTCTGAGTGCGACGTATCGAGCGTTGTGCGACACCTGTGTTCGTCGTGCTCAGCAGGCGGTTATGGCTGGGTATCCTTTGCTTACTCTACTGTGATCGTACGAGCACCTTCCTGTAGGACGATTGCTCGGCACTGATGTGCCCGTGCCTCTGTCGGAGCTACCGTCCAAGTGCACGCATGCTACGGGGCGTATAGCGACGAGCTGGAGCTACTCCATCCCTCGCGTGTTGTCTAGAGGGCCTGGACGGCCACCTTCATTGAGAGCACAGCTGCAGGCGGGATCTCATTGGTATATACGGGGACCGGGACTTATGGCTCACTCGATGTGTTCTTGTCTTCAGCCATATGTTGGAGGTATACGCTCCATGGAGGTTGATGCGAAAGTTTGGCTTGTTCGAGCCGGTCCCTCCTGTCGACACTGCACACCAGTTGTCGCACGCCCAGCACGAGTAAGCTCGCGATCATCTCTGCGCATAGTGCTTCGCCTCCACGAAAATACATAACACTTTTGTTTTTCTGCAGGCAAACCAGTAAGGGCAAGAAGGCTTTCACTTGGGAGGATCGGCAGGCTCCGTACACTCGTCGCTGGGAGCAGATAGCAGGGATAGATCTAGTGCACGAGGAGAGGCCATATGATCCGAGGACATATGGCGACTACCTCTGATGGTACTCCCTCGCACCATTGCTCGCATTGCCCCACTAGCTCCAACGCCTGCCGAAATCCTTGCCCCGAGCATGCAGTAGACATATGATCCACACCACGCATCCCATGTGCACCACCAGGTACGCACAAATACTCCGTTTCTTTCTTGTTATTGTTATTTCCGCTTACCATTGTGTTGTGGTCTTGTAGGTTGATGGCCTTCGTGTGATTACCTCCACCACACAGCCGCTACTCCATCGGGACGAGGCACGTCTACCTATCACGCCCGAGGAGTACAAGAAGGCCATCGCCTTCATTCATTGAGTCGCAACACAGCTGTTGCGGGAGAGTTCCACCACTTCGTCGACATTTGTTGCACCTCCTCCGCCAAGGCCCCTGCCATTCAGACGCCGTCCAAGCTAGCCGCTCATCCGCCCGACACAACTGGGCCCTCAGGTACGGCCATCGACCAGCTCTTACCGTTCAGGTGTTCCACCTCATGTGGACGTGGCATCGCGTGGTGGTGTACGGATGTCACGTCTGCCACGACTGTGACATCACCTGTGAGGGGCCCAGCTCGGTGCAGCTGGTCCCATAAACCACTTGACTTCCCAGGATGAGTCAATCACAGGATTACATTGCAGCAGCAAAATAGTACAATAGTCATAATTGTATGGCCATCAGGCCTTAGTACAAAACGAGGTACAGTGCCGAACAAGGCACAAGGGTCTAACAAAATAACACATCTAGTCGGCGGAAGCTAGGCCCGAAAGCAATCCACAGGAAACAGAGGTTGACAACAAGACAGCACCGCATCAGGGCTCCGGAGGAAACTGCTCATCATCTCCTGGGTCCGCAGCATCTTCAGGGTATCCTCCAAGGTCGTAGAATGCTCCATCTATTGATGAGTTGTTGCAAGGGTGAGTACTTACGTACTCAGCAAGTCATAGGGAAGGTAGAGATACATATATATATATGACATGAACCTATGCTATTGGGGAAAGAGTGAAAGGTTTTTCCCAAAATACATTTCTTTCTCAATTCTTACTCAACTTTTGATCATACCCATGGCAGTAAATAAATCGTATTGATGGTGATACATATATCCCATATCCAAGGCGATATATCCTCATATCACATTATTTTCATTCAAGCCTTTCGATCATATACTCTTAGCAATATTTCATAACTTAGGACATAAACCACATGCCTCTTAAATATCATATGTTTGCTAGATTATGGTATTACCGCGACACGTCAACACATGACAGCCCACGGCAACGCCCCTTATCATGACAACACATGCCACTTGGGTAATCTTGAGCTAACAAATTTTTAGTTTATAAAACAATACTTGTGTCACACCCCATGGATTTAATCCACCGCAGCATACTACTAGAACTCGGGAGCACGAAGTATTCGAATACATTTTTAAACTCTGCAGAGATGTACCTCTTTTTAAATCCACTTTTTCACTCGACTTCCAAGTCGGGCCAACTCCATGCGACTTATACGCATGTGACAAGGCCGAGATCACACAACGTTTTTGCAGTCTAGTATTAACAGTATCCCTGCCCGGTAAATGGACAACACCATCCCAAGTACCGTTGTGGGTCCTCCCCACTGCCTTACTTCCTAGCCTGGGTCTATGTTCCCGCAGGACACATAACCTCTTTTGATTACAGTCGCGCACGACTTAATCTGGCGTAGGGCGTCTTCCTTCTTTACACCTTATCCTCTCATAATTTTTCTGTTCTCACATCACTCATGGACGAACTGCGTCCCACCAGTTTCCACGCGAGAAACCGGATCGACAAGCCATGCAGGGAACTGATAATACTAAGAAAGCTACTAGGTTGCGCCTGTCCCATACCAGGTAAGTGGTTGGTAGGTTTTTCATTCCACTAGACGCATAACACAAGGTTCTAGTCCTTACATGCCAGTGACCAGATCATACCACAACCATGCACCTTCAGTGCCTGCACATCCAGTGCAGCCAAGCACATCCAGTGCTACCACCATTCCATACCAAAATACTGGTCACGGCTAGGGGTTCTATTTCATGAATATAATTGTACATGTTTATACTTTTATTAGTTCGTGGCTTGCTATCTTATCAAGTTCACATTTCTCAAGTATTCAATCTATCACTGCCATAATATCATTGATCTCAACATGTGCAATATTAATGAAATATCTATTCATGGAATAGCATAGCAATTCATAAAATATGGGTTTCAATATGTTCAAAGTATGACTTGCCTTCCGCGTCGTAAGTATCAGCAGTCGAGGACGGTTCAGCGACAAGATCTTCGACCCCGGACTCTTGCTCTGAACAAGATCAAACAAGCAAACAGGCATTACAATCAATCCTATTCTTACTAATTCACTACATGCAAAGATGCAAGGAGAAAATACTCTGGTGATACAAGGTTTGAAAGCGATGTGGTTTTAATTATGGAAACCAGGGTTAAAGTTAGCTGTTAAGGTTTACAAGGTTCCAAAATATCAGGGTAATATCAAGGTGGTGACTGGTTCGCCCAAAAGCAGTGAATGTCTTTAGGTTGGCATTCGGTTCAAGGCATCGACATAAGGTTGATGGGTGATAGAGGGCTCAACTCAAGTTGTGACAGTAGAGAAAAGTGTACATCACAACATCAGGAGTCTAAGGGACAAAGTTATTTCCAAAGGGCATGGCTGGAAGTGGGTGAAAAGGCTCAATGCCACTGGCTGACATAGTCTGGCATAGGGTTGACACGGCCAGAAACTAGGGTTAGCCATATCTTTTGACTCAGGGCTCCAAATGATGCACCACTTTATCTGGTGGTTAGGCATTTGTAACAGGAACAAATGTCTCAACAGGACCTAGGGCAGGAGATGGCCGGAAAGTGATGAAAACCGGCGAAGAAGTTGGCTGGCCTGGAGCACATGTAGTGTGAACAGTACAGTAAACTAGGGCATAGCTATATCTCACAATCTAGGCCGAATTAGAAGTCGTGATAGAAGACAAAGTTGCTCAGAATGGTCCAAAACATCTAGATGGGAAGGTTTCCATGGTTGGATTGGCTGGATTTAGGAGATATTGGTCGGAGAAAAAATTAACTCAAGCCTGATTTGGGCATTTCTAATCTAGGGCAAATAAACTTAATTCCTTGCTTGAGGATGGTCTCTGGGGCATAAGAGTGCTACTGGTGAGGTTAGATTAACTAGAAATGTACCAGAAAAGCTTGAACAGCAAGCTCAGTTCACAAGCAAAGTTCCAATTTGGGGTTTTTCATATTTTAGCAAATTCTTCGATTCTGGTTGCTTAGATGTGTTCTAAATAGTCCACTGATCATGTTTGATTACAGGCTCAAGAGCTAATTCACTCTGGTTAGAGTTTAATTGCTCGCCGGAGCTGCTGGAGAGAAATGGAAATTGCCGGCGACTGGAGAGGTTTGAAGTCAATTACATGCTCGAGTATGATGAGGGAGGTAAGAGGAGCTTACTGAAGTAGCTGGATTCGAGGAGGAAGCAGTGTAGAGGCTTGGCACCGTGAGCCTCTTCTCGAGCTCGCCGAAGAAGAAGAAGACACGGTGGAGTGTGGCGATTTCTGGTGCTTCGTTAAGTGGTGAAGTTGGCTAAGTCCTGAGGGTTATTTATAGGCGAATTGGGGAGGCTGCAACGGCTGGAAAATGCCTGGAGACTTGGAGCGGTGAGTCGACGGCGAATTGACTGGCCGTGCGGGACAGCAGCGAAGCGACGTGCTCCAGGGGCCGTGCCGGCTTTGCAGGCTGGCGTGCGCTGTCCCGGGTGATGCAACGGCGAACTGACGGGCTCCTCCGGCATGCTTGCAACGTGGCACCGTGCTTCTGCAGTGGCTGCAGCGATGGCGTGCGCGCGCGGGCAAAATTGGGGATGCTGGTGCGGCCGCGGTGGCTCCACGGTGGCGAACGGCGTGCGCACACGTGGCAGGAACGCGGTGGCAGAGGTGGCGACCACGGGGCTTCACCGGCGACGAAGTTCCTGGCGTGGCAGCGCGGTGGTCGCGGTCGTGCACAGCGTCTCTGGTCGAACCAGGGACCAAATTGCAAGGATTCTTATTTGAAATCTGGACTGATTTGTAATTTCTGTCTTAGAGATGGTTAATTTGAGAATTGATTTCATGGCTGAGTATAACATTTCTATTAGTACTCATCCAGCTCAAATTTAGCGAAAATTTGACAAGATTTGAGGGATTTCACCTATTTTCGAAAATAGGGTAAAATTAGGGTAAAATAAGTCTGGATTTTGTCGATTTCGAATTCTGGTGATTGGAGAGAGATTTTGAAGTCTGATCAAAAGGGAGATCTGTATCAAATAGTATTTGGAAGGTGTTTCCTGAAGAAATTCTGAAGTTGGAATTGATTTGCAGATTTTAGCCTTTTCAGGCTTCCAGGTAAACAGAAAAGGACTTATTCGCAGTAAAATTTGGACTAAACTGCGAAAAGTGTTTAGATGAATTAATTTGGCTCCCAACTTTTTGAAGTGAGTTGAGGATGAACCTCGGAACATATTCCAGGGGTTACTTGAGTCTGAATTGGGTTAAATCAAAATAATTCAATCATCTGGAAACTGGGGTACTTAGGGTAAATCTGAATTTTCCTGTTTTCGAAAACAGAGAGGGGCTTAGGTACTGAGAGTTAGGGTCAGAATTTGATCTGGCTCCTGAAGACTTTTATCCTCAGGGTAACTGGTAGGCTAAATCTGGATGGTGAGATCTTGATCTGGATCTAGAGAATAGATTTGGAGATTTTTAGGGTTTGGGAGAGATTAGAGTTCAACTGATCTGGCTACTACTACAGGGATACATGCATGCAGGATTTTCATGCAAAACTTTTCACCCCCAAAACTAGGGTGTTACAAGCCTACCCTCCTTAAAGAAATCTCGCCCCGAGATTTACCTAGAGAAGGGAAGAGGTAGGGATAAGCCTGCCGCAGATCATCCTCTTTCTCCCAAGTCGCTTCTTCCTTTGAGTGATCTTCCCATTGAACCCTGCAAAGCTTGATTTTCTTTCTTCTGAGTTGACGCTCATCACTAGCCAGTATTTGCAGTGGTTGAGTGAGGTAGGTGAGATTCTTCTGAAGCGGAATTCCCTGGTGTTCTATCTGATCCGTTGGTTCTTTGAGGCACTTACGGAGTTGTGAGACATGAAACACGTCATGAACTTCTCCAAGGTCTGATGGTAAATCCAATTGGTAAGATACCTCTCCTTTTCTCTTAAGGACTTTGAAGGGTCCAATGTACCTTGGGGACAGTTTTCCTCTCTGATGGAATCTTCTCATCCCTTTTAACGGTGTAACCTTGAGATAAACTGATTCTCCTGGTGCAAACGACAATTCCCTTCTTCGGTTGTCGGCATAGCTCTTCTGGTGTGACTGTGCTGCCTTTAATCGTTCTCTGATGAGCTTGACGTGTGCTTCAGCTTCTTCGATGAGTTCGGGTCCAATGACTTGCCTTTCTCCTGGCTCGTCCCAATGTAGTGGAGTTCTGCACTTGCGTCCGTACAAAGCTTCAAAGGGTGCCATTTGCAGACTAGCTTGGTAACTGTTGTTATAAGTAAACTCCGCAAATGGTAAGCACTTTTCCCAAGAGGTTCCGTACTCTAAGATGCAAGCTCTGAGAAGGTCTTCCAAGATTTGATTTACCCGTTCCGTCTGTCCTCCTGTCTGTGGATGATATGCAGTGCTAAACTGCAATTGGGTTCCCAAAGCTTCGTGGAGTCGGTTCTAGAATTTGGATGTGAATTGCGTTCCTCGATCTGAAACGATCTTCTTCGGGATGCCATGCAGTGTCACTATTCGCTGCAGGTATAGCTCCGCTAATTTGTTGCCATTATACGTTTTCTTGACTGGTATAAAATGAGCAACTTTCGTGAGTCTGTCCACAATGACCCATATGGAATCATACCCCCCTTGTGTTCTGGGAAGTCCTGTGATAAAATCCATACCAATCTCTTCCCATTTCCAAGTTGGCACTGGTAAGGGTTGCAGCTTTCCAGCTATCTTCTGATGATCGGCCTTAATCCTTTGGCAAGTGTCACATCTTGCGACATATTCCGCGATTTCCCTCTTCATTCCATTCCACCAGAATTGCGTCTTCAGATTCTTGTACATCTTGGTGTTTCCAGGGTGTAGTGAGTATGGGGTTTTATGAGCTTCGGAAAGAATTAGTTCCTTAAGGTCTGTATTTCGGGGTACACAAATCCTTCCCCGATACCACACAATTCCTTGATGATCTTCAATGAAGTCCTGGGTTTTTCCTGATCTGATGTGGCTCTTGATCTTATGTATCTCCTCATCTTCTTTCTGAGCATTCTCAATCTGCTCTTGGAGTCGAGACTCCACAGTCAATGTAGCTAACATCCCAGATGGCACTATGGTTACTTCAAGATTCTGAAATTCCTGCCGTAAGCACGGGTTCTTAGGTGTAGCTCCTTGTAGGGTATAAGCCTTCCTGCTCAAGGCATCTGCCACTACGTTGGCTTTCCCTGGATGGTAGAGTATGCTGAGGTCGTAGTCCTTGATCAGCTCGAGCCATCGACGCTGACGCATATTGAGCGCTGTCTGTGTGAAGATATACTTGAGGCTTTTATGATCTGTAAAGATCTCACACTTATGTCCAATGAGATAATGCCGCCATATCTTTAAAGCGTGTACCACTGCCGCTAACTCCAAATCATGAGTCGGATAATTTTCCTCATGAGGTCTCCATTGGCGTGAAGCATAAGCTACTACTCGACCTTGCTGCATTAACACACAGCCTATTCCTTGCTTTGAAGCATCACAGTAAACTACAAAATCTTCTTTGCTGTCCGGTAAGGTGAGGACCGGTGTTGTTGTCAATTTCTGCTTCAGCTTCTGAAAACTTTCTTCACACTTGATGGTCCATTCAAATGCAACATCCTTCTTTAGCAGGTTCGTGAGAGGTTTGGCTATTTGGGAAAATCCTTCAATGAATCTCCTATAATATCCTGCTAATCCCAAGAAACTTCTAATCTCTGAAACTGAGGTAGGTTGCTTCCACTCCTTGATTGCAGAGATTTTAGCCGAATCTACTGAAATTCCTTCTGCTGTCAACACATGTCCAAGAAATGAAATTCTTGTCATCCAAAATTCACATTTATCAAACTTGGCGTAAAATTGCCTCTCTCGTAGCCTTCCCAAGACTAGGTGTAAATGTTGCTCATGTTCTTCCGTACTCTTGGAATATATCAGAATGTCGTCTATGAATACTATGACAAACTTGTCAAGATAATCCATAAACGTACTGTTCATGATATTCATGAAAGCTGCCGGAGCATTGGTTAATCCAAAGGGTACTACTGTAAACTCGTATAAACCATATCTGGTAGTGAAAGCAGTCTTCGATATATCTTCCTTCTTGATTTTCAGCTGATGATATCCAGATTTCAAATCTATCTTGGAAAATACTTTGGCTCCTCGAAGTTGGTCGAACAAGTCATCAATTCTTGGCAATGGGTACTTGTTCTTAATGGTGACTTCGTTCAAAGCTCGGTAATCTACACACATTCGTAAGGTTCCATCTTTCTTCCTTACAAACAAAACTGGAGCTCCCCAAGGTGAAGCACTGGGTCGGATAAATCCTTTACACTCCAGTTCCTCTAACTGATTTTTCAACTCTTCTAAATCCGTTACCGGCATCCTATATGGTCTCTTAGCTATAGGTGCCGCTCCTGGTTTAAGCTCAATGGTAAACTCTATCTCCCTGTCTGGTGGCATCCCTGGGAATTCTTCTGGGAATACATCCGGGTATTCTTGTACTGTGGGCACTTGATCCAAGCATACTTCCTGAAGTGCATGGACTGATCCTTGCAATTTTTCGACCGATGATCTTTCCGCATGGAATAGGACTTCCTTCCCTTGGTTACTAACAAGGCTTAGAGTTTTCTTCTCACAATCCACTAGACCTTTATGCTGGGATAACCAATCCATTCCTATATAATGTCTAGGCCTTGCAGTTCTAGGACTAATAGATTAGCCAAGAACTCTATCCCATCTATTCTGAAGGTTATATGACGACAAGCTGAATATACAGGCAGCTTAGCTCCTGGGGTCTGTATAGCCATAGGGTACTTTAGAGGTACCATAGGTATTCCCACTTTAAATGCAAAATCTTCTGATATGAATGAGTTTGTAGCTCCAGGGTCAAACAGTATTAAAGCAGATGCAGATTGGATCAAGAATCTACCTAGGAGAATGTCAGAGGCATTGTCTGCTTCTTGAAGGGAGGTGAAGTTCAGTCGGCCTCCTCGGCCTGCCATGGGTCTTCCTCCTCGCCCTCGTCCTCGGCCTGCTACATTTCCCCCTCTGTTGGGCAAACCTCCTCTGGGGCTCTGCAATGGTGGTGAAGCCGTGGTTCTAGGTGCCATCGCTTGTGTTCCAGCTTGCGATCTTGCTATCGCCGTTGGGAGTTGGATCCACGGGCAACTGTCTTTGCGGTGTCCCATCTGTCCGCAATGATAGCATTGAGTCCTTGCCTGAGGGCAATCCCGTTGATAGTGTGCTCCTCTGCAGTTGGGGCATGTCGGCGTGAATTGTGGTCTTGGCGCCGGGTAGGGCGGACGAAAATTTGAAGATGTTGGGGCCCTTCCCCTAGATGAGCTAGCTGGCAGTCGCGACTGTTGCATCATCTTTCTCTTCCGATTTTCTTCTCCGAGGCCTCGCTTTTCTTCTATCTTTAATACTCGATTCACCAGGGTCTGGAATTCTGTGAACTCATGGGAGGCAATCTGATACTGCAAATAGTGCTGAAGTCCTTCGGTGAAGCGTTCAATCTTCTTCTCTTCCGTGTCGATGTCGTTGGACGCATACCGAGCTAGATGGTGGAATTGGTGCAGATACTCAGTGACAGTCCGATTCCCTTGAGTCAAGTTCCGGAATTCTCGGCGTTTAGCTGCCATGACGCCTGTAGGGATATGGAATTTTCGGAACTGATCCTTAAATTCCGTCCAAGTAATGTTGTCTTTGTCCATGTGTGCTTCTTGATAATTCATCCACCAAGCAGCTGCTGCTCCAGTGAGTTGGTGTGATCCGAATAACACCTTCTCTCGATCATTGCAACGAACAGTGTCCAGTTTCCTTTCAATGTCCCGCAGCCAGTCGTCTGCGACGATTGGGTCGGTCGCGCTTGCGAAGGTTGGCGGTCGCGTCTTCTGGAAGTCCGAGAGTCGGGTTCCGACGGCAGTACCTTCAGCAGTCCCTGGCATTTTCTGAATGACTTGAGCTAGCAATAGGGTATGTGCAGCCTGGGCTTCTTGGCGGCTCCTCTCCATTGAAAGAAGAATTTCCTGGAGACTTGGTGAGTCTTCTTGTGGCGGTAGTGAGCTCTGCGATCCTGGATGAGGTGTGGTTCCTCTTCGTGGCGTAACTGGGTCTTGGCCCTCTTGGTCATCTTGAGTCCTTCTCCTTGTGTGAACCATTCTGATCTTCTGAAGAGAGAAGCAGACAAGTCTAACTAACTAGAGAGAATTAAGGTGCTAATGCAGAAATTAATGTGAAACTGATTCATTAATGCACAAGTAGTTGATACAAAAGCGGCTAAGCGCCTTAGTCTGATACAATCAAAATACAAGTAATGGTGATGATAACAACCAAAAGCATCACCAAACCTAGAAGATCTACCCTGGCCTGAGGATCTAAAAGAACAGGCAACTAACTGCTCCCACAGGGCTCAACCTCCTCTGGCTCCATCTCGTCGTCGGACTCCTCCAGAGTAACAAACCCGGGTGGTCCAGACTCATGGAACAGTAGTGCTGACCCACTGCCCTCTGCCCGGCGGGTGCTAGGGGTAGAGAAGGAGTGTCGGTACCCAGCTGCATTAGCAACCCTCCGAGGAATCAAGCTAGGTCCTGCACTGGGTCCAAAGGTACGAGCTGGGGAGACAACTGTCGGAGCGACCTCCTCAACTGTGCGGCGTCTCTGAGCTGCAGGCTGAGAAGTCAACGACGGGGAAGCGGTTCGGCCACGTTTCTTCTGCTCCTCCAACTCTTTGCGGAGCTCCTGATGCTCAGCAAGCAAAGTAGAGTAGCGCGAGTCGAGGGTCCTCAACAGACCTACGGTGCCTGCCAGACACGGGTCCGGGTACTCCACGATGGGTGGCAACCCAGAGGGAGATGAAGGCACGTGACGGAAAGGTGACTCCTGGAGCCGGCATGAGTACACCTGGCGTACCCGATGCACCGCCTCTCGAGCTGCGTCCTGGATAGCATCCAGTCGGCTTGCCCTACTGGCCTCCACTCTGATCACCTGTCCCTCACGACTATCGAGAGCGTGCACCAGCACTTTGGCCTTGAAGCCATAGCGACGCCCCTCATAATAGTCCCAAATAGTCTCGCAGATCGGCCGCTCATCAATCCCTAGGAATTGAGCAATATGCCACAGCAATGTGGCCCATCCACCGAGACGCTCGATGTAGCTGAAACGCTCCTTGGCCATCCTGCCGAGAAATTTTGGAAGCAAAATAAGATTTTGAAATCAACATTTTTAAAGGAGCAGAACAACCTTTTGCAAAAATAAAACTTTTCAGAAATAATTTTTTTAAATAATTTACGAGGTCCTGGCGCTACCAAGCCCTAAGGGTACCGTCCTACAGTCAAGGTCTGTGCTGCTCTGATACCACTATTTTATGTTACGTCTGCCACGACTGTGACATCAACTATGAGGGGCCCAGCTCGGTGCAGCTGGTCCCATAAACCACTTGACTTCCCAGGATGAGTCAATCACAGGATTACATTGCAGCAGCAAAATAGTACAATAGTCATAATTGTATGGCCATCAGGCCTTAGTACAAAACGAGGTACAGTGCCGAACAAGGCACAAGGGTCTAACAAAATAACACATCTAGTCGGCGGAAGCTAGGCCCGAAAGCAATCCACAGGAAACAGAGGTTGACAGCAAGACAGCGCCGCATCAGGGCTCCGGAGGAAACTGCTCATCATCTCCTGGGTCCGCAGCATCTTCAGGGTATCCTCCAAGGTCGTACAATGCTCCATCTATTGATGAGTTGTTGCAAGGGTGAGTACTTACGTACTCAGCAAGTCATAGGGAAGGTAGAGATACATATATATATATGACATGAACCTATGCTATTGGGGAAAGAGTGAAAGGTTTTTCCCAAAATACATTTCTTTCTCAATTCTTACTCAACTTTTGATCATACCCATGGCAGTAAATAAATCGTATTGATGGTGATACATATATCCCATATCCAAGGCGATATATCCTCATATCACATTATTTTCATTCAAGCCTTTCGATCATATACTCTTAGCAATATTTCATAACTTAGGACATAAACCACATGCCTCTTAAATATCATATGTTTGCTAGATTATGGTATTACCGCGACACGTCAACACATGACAGCCCACGGCAACGCCCCTTATCATGACAACACATGCCACTTGGGTAATCTTGAGCTAACAAATTTTTAGTTTATAAAACAATACTTGTGTCACACCCCATGGATTTAATCCACCGCAGCATACTACTAGAACTCGGGAGCACGAAGTATTCGAATACATTTTTAAACTCTGCAGAGATGTACCTCTTTTTAAATCCACTTTTTCACTCGACTTCCAAGTCGGGCCAACTCCATGCGACTTATACGCATGTGACAAGGCCGAGATCACACAACGTTTTTGCAGTCTAGTATTAACAGTATCCCTGCCCGGTAAATGGACAACACCATCCCAAGTACCGTTGTGGGTCCTCCCCACTGCCTTACTTCCTAGCCTGGGTCTATGTTCCCGCAGGACACATAACCTCTTTTGATTACAGTCGCGCACGACTTAATCTGGCGTAGGGCGTCTTCCTTCTTTACACCTTATCCTCTCATAATTTTTCTGTTCTCACATCACTCATGGACGAACTGCGTCCCACCAGTTTCCACGCGAGAAACCGGATCGACAAGCCATGCAGGGAACTGATAATACTAAGAAAGCTACTAGGTTGCGCCTGTCCCATACCAGGTAAGTGGTTGGTACGTTTTTCATTCCACTAGACGCATAACACAAGGTTCTAGTCCTTACATGCCAGTGACCAGATCATACCACAACCATGCACCTTCAGTGCCTGCACATCCAGTGCAGCCAAGCACCTCCAGTGCTACCACCATTCCATACCAAAATACTGGTCACGGCTAGGGGTTCTATTTTGTGAATATAATTGTACATGTTTATACTTTTATTAGTTCGTGGCTTGCTATCTTATCAAGTTCACATTTCTCAAGTATGCAATCGATCACTGCCATAATATCATTGATCTCAACATGTGCAATATTAATGAAATATCTATTCATGGAATAGCATAGCAATTCATAAAATATGGGTTTTAATATGTTCAAAGTATGACTTGCCTTCCGCGTCGTAAGTATCAGCAGTCGATGACGGTTCAGCGACAAGATCTTCAACCCCGGACTCTTGCTCTGAACAAGATCAAACAAGCAAACAGGCATTACAATCAATCCTATTCTTACTAATTCACTACATGCAAAGATGCAAGGAGAAAATACTCTGGTGATACAAGGTTTGAAAGCGATGTGGTTTTAATTATGGAAACCAGGGTTAAAGTTAGCTGTTAAGGTTTACAAGGTTCCAAAATATCAGGGTAATATCAAGGTGGTGACTGGTTCGCCCAAAAGCAGCGAATGTCTTTAGGTTGGCATTCGGTTCAAGGCATCGACATAAGGTTGATGGGTGATAGAGTGCTCAACTCAAGTTGTGACAGTAGAGAAAAGTGTACATCACAACATCAGGAGTCTAAGGGACAAAGTTATTTCCAAAGGGCATGGCTGGAAGTGGGTGAAAAGGCTCAATGCCACTGGCTGACATAGTCTGGCATAGGGTTGACACGGCCAGAAACTAGGGTTAGCCATATCTTTTGACTCAGGGCTCCAAATGATGCACCACTTTGTCTGGTGGTTAGGCATTTGTAACAGGAACAAATGTCTCAACAGGACCTAGGGCAGGAGATGGCCGGAAAGTGATGAAAACCGGCGAAGAAGTTGGCTGGCCTGGAGCACATGTAGTGTGAACAGTACAGTAAACTAGGGCATAGCTATATCTCACAATCTAGGCCGAATTAGAAGTCGTGATAGAAGAAAAAGTTGCTCAGAATGGTCCAAAACATCTAGATGGCAAGGTTTCCATGGTTGGATTGGCTGGATTTAGGAGATATTGGTCGGAGAAAAAATTAACTCAAGCCTGATTTGGGCATTTCTGATCTAGGGCAAATAAACTTAATTCCTTGCTTGAGGATGGTCTCTGGGGCATAAGAGTGCTACTGGTGAGGTTAGATTAACTAGAAATGTACCAGAAAAGCTTGAACAGCAAGCTCAGTTCACAAGCAAAGTTCCAATTTGGGGTTTTTCATATTTTAGCAAATTCTTCGATTCTGGTTGCTTAGATGTGTTCTAAATAGTCCACTGATCATGTTTGATTACAGGCTCGAGAGCTAATTCACTCTGGTTAGAGTTTAATTGCTCGCCGGAGCTGCTGGAGAGAAATGGAAATTGCCGGCGACTGGAGAGGTTTGAAGTCAATTACATGCTCGAGTATGATGAGGGAGGTAAGAGGAGCTTACTGAAGTAGCTGGATTCGAGGAGGAAGCAGTGTAGAGGCTTGGCACCGTGAGCCTCTTCTCGAGCTCGCCGAAGAAGAAGAAGACACGGTGGAGTGTGGCGATTTCTGGTGCTTCGTTAAGTGGTGAAGTTGGCTAAGTCCTGAGGGTTATTTATAGGCGAATTGGGGAGGCTGCAACGGCTGGAAAATGCCTGGAGACTTGGAGCGGTGAGTCGACGGCGAATTGACTGGCCGTGCGGGACAGCAGCGAAGCGACGTGCTCCAGGGGCCGTGCCGGCTTTGCAGGCTGGCGTGCGCTGTCCCGGGTGATGCAACGGCGAACTGACGGGCTCCTCCGGCATGCTTGCAACGTGGCACCGTGCTTCTGCAGTGGCTGCAGCGATGGCGTGCGCGCGCGGGCAAAATTGGGGATGCTGGTGCGGCCGCGGTGGCTCCACGGTGGCGAACGGCGTGCGCACACGTGGCAGGAACGCGGTGGCAGAGGTGGCGACCACGGGGCTTCACCGGCGACGAAGTTCCTGGCGTGGCAGCGCGGTGGTCGCGGTCGTGCACAGCGTCTCTGGTCGAACCAGGGACCAAATTGCAAGGATTCTTATTTGAAATCTGGACTGATTTGTAATTTCTGTCTTAGAGATGGTTAATTTGAGAATTGATTTCATGGCTGAGTATAACATTTCTATTAGTACTCATCCAGCTCAAATTTAGCGAAAATTTGACAAGATTTGAGGGATTTCACCTATTTTCGAAAATAGGGTAAAATTAGGGTAAAATAAGTCTGGATTTTGTCGATTTCGAATTCTGGTGATTGGAGAGAGATTTTGAAGTCTGATCAAAAGGGAGATCTGTATAAAATAGTATTTGGAAGGTGTTTCCTGAAGAAATTCTGAAGTTGGAATTGATTTGCAGATTTTAGCCTTTTCAGGCTTCCAGGTAAACAGAAAAGGACTTATTCGCAGTAAAATTTGGACTAAACTGCGAAAAGTGTTTAGATGAATTAATTTGGCTCCCAACTTTTTGAAGTGAGTTGAGGATGAACCTAGGAACATATTCCAGGGGTTACTTGAGTCTGAATAGGGTTAAATCAAAATAATTCAATCATCTGGAATGGGTTACTTAGGGTAAATCTGAATTTTCCTGTTTTCGAAAACAGAGAGGGGCTTAGGTACTGAGAGTTAGGGTCAGAATTTGATCTGGCTCCTGAAGACTTTTATCCTCAGGGTAACTGGTAGGCTAAATCTGGATGGTCAGATCTTGATCTGGATTTAGAGAATAGATTTGGAGATTTTTAGGGTTTGGGAGAGATTAGAGTTCAACTGATCTGGCTACTACTACAGGGATACATGCATGCAGGATTTTCATGCAAAACTTTTCACCCCCAAAACTAGGGTGTTACAACGGATCACTGAGAGTACCCCTGCGCCCCCTTCGAGCTCCGATTCCAGCCTGGGGTTTGACATCACGTTTGACCTGGATGACGAGTACATCACCACGTCGCAGCGTACGGTGGACGAGCATGCCGGTACGTCCTCGTCTACTCCATCCGCACCGTCCAGTAGGCGCCCGCCCTGCATTCCACCTCAGTCCGTTTATGCCGACCCGGACGTGGTCCTCAACCCTACATACGTGGACTACATTGACATGTTACAAACGGGAGACGACACCCACCAGAGCCAACATCAGTTGGCGTCCACATAGCTTGGTGATGCACCACCGATGTCGCAGGACCCTCCTAATACAGGCCTCGATCGGGCGAGCGCCCAACCACCACCCCATCGATAGCCATCACAGAGGACGGTGCGGGGACGCACCACCTTCTCACCCTCACCATTTCAGTGAGACCAGCCTCGTCGTCCGATGAGGGGGCAACATTAGTTTTTTTCCAAATTTCTTACTCTCTGAATGAAACATGATTTTTGTTTGCATGTATGTATGAAACATGGTTTTTCTACGATTCAGCCTTTCTACTTTTTAGTCTTTTTTACGTTCAGTTCTCACTTTTGGTAACCGACAAATTAAATCAACCACGAAACATACAAATCTATCAACCCAACCCATCGTGACTCTTTTTCTCCCTGACTAGGCGGGCTGGGGTGGTTCAACATGCCTTTCTATGTTTTACCTACAATTATTGTTTTTATTTGGGTTATTCATACATAAAAAAACACCCTTGTAGACTGTTTTATACACAACAAAAACCACATGGGTTATTTTTTAAACAATCAAAACCACATCGGTTATTTTAGAAACAACATAAAACAAAAAATGTTATTTTACAAATAAATTTGTCTACAATGGTGGGGAGACCTAAGTCGCCAACCCGGATGGCGACTTACAGTGGCAACTGATGACGTGGCCGTAAATCGCCACTTGGGTTGGCAACTGTGGTCATTTTTGTAATTTTGTTTTCTCCAGTGTTTTTTATGAGATTATTATTTTAATGAGTGTTTTCCGTACGAAAATTTCCTTAAATTGGTTGCACCTTCGTGCTTCATGTCTTCTTTCAACTTTTGAATATCTGGGTCCATTACTTGGGCTTTTTGAATTTGATCCTTTAATTCGCAATCTACTTTCAAAGCAGCAACAGTTCCTTGTTCAACAAATTCTAAGTGTATTTTCTCAAATTCTCTGAGTAGTTGAGGTGGTAGTCGTAAGTTCTTCATCTGACTGCAGTAGGACTTTCTGCTCAAGACATCCGCTACTACATTTGCTTTGCCTGGTGGTAGTGTATTTCAATATCATAATCCTGGATGAGCTCTAACCATCTTCGTTGCCTCATATTCAAGTCTTGCTGTGTGAAAATGTACTTTAAGCTCTTGTGGTCAGTGTAGATTTCACATCTGTTTCCCAATAAGTAGTGTCGCCATATCTTTAGTGCATGAACGATGGCGGCTAATTCCAAATTATGTGTGGGGTAGTTCTCCTCAAGCGGTCGCAACTGTCTTGAAGCATATGCCACAACTCTCCTCTCTTGCATCAGAACACAGCCTAATCCTTGCTTTGATGCATCACAATAAACTTCGAAACTCTTCTTCTTGTCGGGCAATATGAGAACAGGTGCGGTTGTTAGTACTTTCTTCAACTCTCCAAAGCTCTTTTCACACTCTTCAGTCCAGTCGAAAGTGACGTTCTTCTTCAGCAGTTGGGTGAGTGGTCTGGTGATCTTAGAGAATCCTTCAACAAATCATCTATAATAGTGAGCTAACCCTAAGAAACTTCTTACTTCTGTCACTATTTCCGGTTGCTTCCATTCCATGACAGCTTGGATTTTTTACTGGTCCATAAGTATTCCTTCACCAGAAATAATGTGGCCTAAAAAAGAAATTTCTTTCAACCAAAAGACACACTTATTGAATTTGGCATACAATTGATGATCTGCCAGTTTCTTTAGCACTAGTCTGAGATGCTGAACATGCTCTCCTTACATCTTGGAGAAAATGAGGATATCATCCACAAACACAATAATGAACTTATCCAGAAATTCCATGAGAACTTTGTTCATCAAGTTCATGAATACTACTGGTGCATTCGTTAATCCAAATGGCATTACTGTAAACTCATGCAATCCATATCTAGTTATGAATGCGGTTTTTGGGATGTCCTTCTCTCTAATCTTCAGCTGATGATAGCCCGATCTCAAGTCAATTATCGAAAATATCTTCGCTCATCTGAGTTGATCGAAGAGATCGTCGATTCTAGGCAGAGGATACTTGTTCTTGATTGTCATATCATTCAACTTCTGGTAGTCAATACAAAGTCACAGACTGCCATCTTTCTTCTTGGTGAAGAGCACTGGGGCTCCCCAAGGTGAGGAACTTGTTCTGAGAAATCCTTTCTGTTCCAACTCTTCTACTTGTTTCCTCAATAGTCTTGTTCTTGTATCATCATACATGCAAGCTTTCTTGCGTATGGGGCTGATCCAGGTTTCAGTTCAATGGTGAACTCTATCTCGGTCTGGTGGCATTCCAGGGAGTTCTTCGGGAAAAACTTCTGGGTATTCGTTGACTACTGGAATCTTCTCAAATTTGATCTCTTCCATGCTTTTCAGACTGTTCATGTGGTCACTCACTGAAGATCTTTCCGCATAGAATGTGACTTGCTCTCCTTCGGTGTTGGTCAGAGTGATGGTCATTTACTCACAGTCCATTTGACCTTTGTGCTTCGCTAGCCAATCCATTCCAAGGATAACGTCTAGCCCTTGAAGATTCAAAAGTAGCATATTTGCTAGGAATTCTATGTTGCCGATACAAAAGACAATATTTCTACAGGTGGATTCAACTGGCATTCTAGCTCTAGGGGATTGGATTAGGACAGGGAACTCTAATGCAGACACAAGCAAATCATTTCTTAGTGCAAAAGACTTTGACACAAAAGAGTGAGTAGCTCCAGGATCAAACAAAGTAACATAAAGCTTAGAGTGGATTAGAATTCTACCAATCACAACGTCGGAGGCTTCTCCAGCTTCAGCTGCAGATGCGTAGTTGAGTCGACCACGGCCTGTACTAGGTATTCCTCTTCCTCTGTTATTCTGAACTCTTCCTCCTCTAGACAGTGGAATACTTCTACCAAATTTCTGAACTGGAGTGGGGGATCCTGCTGTTCGAGCTCTGGCAACGCTAAATGGTAAATGTTGAAGTGGACAAGTATCTTTGCAATGTCCCTTCCTCCCACAGTGGAAACATTCCACGTTCATTAGAGTGCAGTCCTTGTAAAGGTGATTTCCTTTGCAGCCAGTGCATTGTAGTGTTGCACTTGGTGTTGGCCTCGGAGGTTTCTGAGGTGGCCTGAAATTTGGTCTGAAATTGGGCATCGGCCTTCCTCGACTTGCGTTTCCTTGATAAGGGTAGGGTAAGGCTTTTCTTTTCTGGTCTTCTTCAACTATTCCTCTTTTCTCTTCCATCTTGAGCAATCGGTTGATTAGGACATGAAAATCTGTGAACTCATGTGACGACAGCTGGTATTGTAGGGAGTTTTGTAGGCCTTCACAAAATTTGTCTATCTTCCTTTCTTCCGTTGCTATGTCCTCTGGTGCATATCTTGCTAATTGGTTAAATTCATGCAGGTATTTCTTGACTGCTCTGTTCTCTTGCTTTAGGTTTATGAACTCTAGGCGTTTTGCGTGAACAATGCCTTTTGGTACGTGATATTTGCGGAACTGCTCTTTAAATTCATCCCACGTAATTGTGTCTGGGTTGGGGTTACGGACTGGTAGTTTTCCCACCAAGCTGCGACAAGTCTAGATAACTGATGCGGTCCATACAAAAGTTTTTCTTCATTACTGCATCTGACTGTGTTTATTTTTCTCTCCACGTCTCTCAACCATTGATTGTTGTCAGTTCTATTCCATCCACATCAGTACTTCATTGATGTTGCTTCCTTGTGGCATAGAAGATGATCCTGGCTAATCCTGGCTGATTCTCTTCGGTTACCCTTCCTTGAGATCTTCCGCGTGTATTTACCATTATGTTCTGACAGGAGATCAAAGAAATAACTGCTGATTTAGAGGGAGACTTAGGCAGGGCACAAGAAGGATACTAACATCAATTCAAGAGACAAGGATGGAAACATGCAAGATGCTTTTCATAAATTAACCTTCATAAAATACATAGTTTTGCCTCTACGTCTTACAGGGATATTAAACAATCAGCACAACTAAAACAACCACAAACCAAAGAAACTATCAAACAAGGAGATCTAATGACTGCTAGGGTTAAGGCACATAAAAAGGGTTAAACCAAAGGAAGTCTAGAATCACGCGTCGGCTTCGGAAGAACCACAGGGCTCTACCTCTTATGGGTCCTCTTGTTCTTGATCTTCATCTGCATCCATTGGATCCAATTCCATATCATCATCCTCTTCTTCATCTTCGGATGAGGTGTCAGTGTTGCATTCATCGACTTCTTTTCCTTTGTCGATGGAGCTTCTTTTCTTCCTTCAGCATTGGGATGCTCAGGCGCTTGGGAGTTGATGACGATGCCACGCGATGCAGGTGTGAAATAGCCAAGGTAATCCCTAGGCCTTCCCACACTTTTGCGGGCAGTAATCCTCGTCCTTGGAAGGCTTCTCTTGTTAACTGACTCTGATGCTTCGGGGTTTTTTCCTTTGCTTGGGCCAACTAATTCTTGAATCCGTTTCTCTTTCTCCTGAAGATCCGCACGGGTTCTTGCGAACATGCCTTCTAGATAGTGGCGATCATCATGAGCATTGTCATGCTCATGAAGCAAACAGTTGTATCCAGTCTCCAAGGCTTGAATGATGTCTCTGGTCTTTGTTAGAACGACATCTCTTTGGTTGCTGGATGGATGGACAACTCGACGCTCTGATCCGGGATTTGACAAGGCATGAGATGGAAAGGGGAATCTACAAGGAAATCTTCGCACAACAGCCGAATGGTGCCTACGGCACAACGAGCAGCATCCAGAATGGCATCTTCTTCTTCAGCTCTGGGGGCTTCTTGTCTTATTGAGCCTCTTCCTAGCTTTGGGATCTTGTAGACTACTACTAAAGCGCGAAAGCCATAGGGTTTGCCGTCTACTTCTTCTCGCTGAACACAATACACCGGTCTCTGACTATCCAAAGCTCTGAGAAATTGCAGCATCATCCATAAGACCAATGCCCATGATCCTAGCTCATCACCATGCACGAACTACTTGTTGGAAACCATCTGAGGAGACAGAACATGAAACACCTAGAAGTTAAAATAGTTTTAAAATCTTTTTCGAATGGACAAAAGAATGAGTTATGTAATATACTTTTCTTAGACAATTTAGATTTTCGCAATTAAATTTTTAATCAAATAAACTAGCGATTTTCTGCTCTAGGGACGCCAATGTCTATCTAAGGGTCACGACCTACAGTCGAGCCTTATGCTCTGATACCAAATTCTGTGGGATGCTCCTTTGAGGAATCCAATGGCAACCGCCCAGGTGGATTGCACTAAAAAAGGTACAACATAAGATCACAACAACAGAAATACATTAAACCACAGTAGATAATTAAACAGGTACAAGGTCACAGGGACCAATATTACAATATCATAACGCCAAGGGTGACGCTAATTAGAGTTGCTACAAAAATAACAAGTTTCTCAAAAGAAGATTTGGTATCAAAGTACCGAACACAAAGGACAACACAAAAAGCAACAACAAGGATCTTCACTTCAGTTGACAGCGCCGCTGGAAGGGCTTGCACAACATCTGACTCAACACGGTGCATGACCCTCCTAGAAGACTGTATCATCAGGAGAGCTTCCTTCATCTTCTTGGTACTCAAAACCAAAGGAATCGGGATCGACAAATCCTTCTTCTAAATTTGTGTGCAAAGGCAAGGGTGAGCATGTTTTTATACGATGCTCAGCAAGTCTCATTACAAGAATGCAGTTATATAGATGAGGGGGTTCTCAAGAGATGAGGGCTTCGTTTTATAGATAAGAATAGAATAGATTCTCACTCTAAAGTTGTAAACAAATGCTTTTAGTTTCAAAAGCAATACTTTCAAATCTTAATTTATACTTTAGAAATCATTATATGTGGTGGTCTTTTATGTGTCACCACTCTTATTAACCCATATTATGAAAATATTCCAAATATTACTTGTGCTAAACCACACGGATAAAATCCACCACGAACAGAGTATCCGATACTTCTTTTACACTTTGCAAAGGTGTACCTCTTTTTAAATCCACTTCTTCACTCGACTTTCAAGTCGGACCAACTGCAAGTGACTTATACGCATGTGACAAGGCTGAGATCACACAACGATTTTACGTTCTAGTATTAACAGTATCCCTGCCCGGTAAATAGACAGTTAAGTCTAAAATACCGTTATGAGTCCTCCCCACTGCCTTTCTTCCTAGCCTTGGCTTATGTTCCCGCAAGACACATAGCCTATGGATGCAGCCGCGCACGACTCAAATCCACCTTATCCTCTCATTATTTTTCTGATCTCACATCACTCACAACCAAACTGCAGCCCACCAGTTTCCATGCGAGAAACCGGACCGACATACCATGCAGGGAACGGTTAATACCAAGAAAGCTACTAAGTTGTGCCTGTCCTATACTAGGCAAGTGGTTGGTTCATTTTTCATGCCGCATAGAGGCACAACACAAGGTTCTTGTCCTTATGAATCAATAGTGAGGAGACACTCACATACCCAAGCGCACACAGCAGCCAACCATTCAAACCATCCTCACTATCAATTCCTATTTCACATTTTCTTTCACAAAAAGGGGTTTCAAACATGTTTATCATTTAATTGACCATTTAACACTCAACACATGTACTTAAGTATAAGCATAATCTCCTAGGGTGAAAAGGGTTGCACATGATATACAAACAAAGAAGGCTTTCAAGAGATTAGGTCATATCTACTCATTTCCCTCCAACATAGTGTTTGAAGATAAAGCATGCATATACTTAAAACAAAAATTAACCTAGTTTGTTTTAAAGTATTGGGAGAGATATGGTCAAGAGGGTGAAACTTGCCTTGCGATGTGGGGTCTAACTGATCTGCTGGATCTTCAAAGGTTCCTTCCAAATCTTCCGCTCCTGACTCTGTTCTCGAACACAAACAACGAAACAACAACACACAAAGCATTCGGAAATTACTTTACAGAAAATAATAGGTAAAGTATAAACACGTATGCAATGAAATGATCTGGTCGAAGACACTTGGGTTTGGCTTAGAGGATTTGGATCTAAAACATCGAATGTCTAAGGGCTGACATTCGTTTCACGGCCAGATAATGTCTGAGAATGGCATAGAGCTAACCTGAGGCTTGTGAAAGATCAAAGTGGGTGCAAACTGGGGTATTAGGTGCCAAACACAATAAGGCATCTAGTTGACAAAGTGGAATTTAAAGAAAAGTCCAGGAGTTAAAGGAAATTGCAACAAAATCCCTGACACAGGAAAATTGCATGCCATTGCACTGCAGCGATCCAGGGCACATGCGTCTGGACAATACACGCATGCGTTGCTTTGCCAACCATGTCAGATGCATAGGCGGGGTTGAGACAAAGCTGCTGGTAAAGTTAATTGGGCTGAGATTGCTTGACGGCGGCGAACGATGAAGTTGAAGTTGTCGGCCGCTGGGGACAGAGATGAACTACGACGACAGGGCTCTGTAGAAGATTAAACCTGAAATTGGTTGAGGGATTCTACTACTGGGGTGGCACTGATTGTGCTGGAGCGAGGAATTTGGTTGCAATTAAAATTTGGGGCTCGTCGGTGTTGACGCCGGACTCGGGGACGATGGTGAAAAGGTGCGCCGTTGATACATGACAATGCAGGTTAATTGGCTCGGGCTACACCATTTACGGAACACAAGGAAGGTGTACATGGGATTAATTTGGCTGGAGGTACAGTGGAGCGTTTCGGCGACGTGAACCATCCACGACAGCGTGTGAAGAATCAGGAGAATCTACAAATCAGGCTAATTTCAAAATGTGCTGAATAGGCTTGCTAGGAATTTGCTAAGGATCACTTTGTTCTACAAAAAGGAGTGATGAAAAGGGTTGGAGAAGATTCAATTTTGGGAACAAGGCATTTGGCTTTTTCGGCGATCACCGGCGATGAGGATCACCGAAGTTCAATTGGTTGCCATGACACAGGGAGATGGACATGGGGAGCTCACTGGTGTGGTCAATTTGAAGTTTGGTGGAGTGAAAAGCTCTAGAGACGATGGCCTCAACGGCGGCTCGTTGGGGACAAAGAAGAAAAGGGAGGAAATCGGTTGAAAATGGCTAAGTCACAAGCACAGCGAAGAAACAGGTTGCTGGGGGGTTTAAATAGGCGAGGCGACGGAGGTCCTGAGGGAAAACAGCATAGGAACTTGCGCCGGGGATGAGACCGGTCGGGCACAGGAGGAATAGTGGTGACGACAGCGCAACGGCGTGCAAGTAGCTATCCATCTTTGCCAGCAATGGTCGGGGACTTAGGAACTTGGTCCAGGACGGTGCAGAGGCGGAGGCGACGAAGTTACTCCGGCGATGACACGTATGTGCATGCACATCAAATCCTCCCTCAAGCGACCGCTGGTGTTGGTGCTGCTGGTCGAAACATTGCCACGATGAGGAACCTGGCGAGGACACGGGCGCACATGCTGGCACGAGTGGACACGAGCACGGGCGATGTGGAAAACTGGCTAGCGGCAAAGAGACACGGCGAACTCACTGATCGAAACGGGCGCTGGAACTCTGGTCGAAACTGCAGCCGGGCTCTGGTCGAAAACGCCGACCAGGAGCTAGTCGAAAAAGGGCTCAAAAAGAGGGCTAGGACAGATATGCAATTTCAGAAACTTGATCCAAGGACTTGTTTGTAAATCTTGCAAATGGATTAGGTAAAAAGAGAATTGGCTTCACCAATGGAGCATACTAGACTTAGCAAACAGTTTAGCAGCGACAACTGATAAAATCTGAAGTTTTAGACAAGTGCTGAGCTGAAACGAAAACAGAGTAATTAGGGTAATTAAAGTCTGAAAATTGGCGAGGCTGAATACTGAGACTTTGGGAATCTCGCAGAAGGGAAACTTGCTTAGAATAGTCAATGGGAGACATTCCCTGAATCAAATCAAGATTTGGAGATAATCTGTGGCTTTTATCTTTTTCAGGCTTCTGAAAAGGACTAATCTGCGATACTATTGGGCTGATTTGCGAAAAAGGTCTGAATGAAAGAGTTCTGCTGCCAACTTTTTGGGTTAAGGTATTTGCATACCCTAGATTATAATTCTGAGACAACATACTTAGATTGGGTCAAGGTTGGGGAAAACAAGGATGTTACACAGGGCACAAGATCCATAGATACGGCTAACCTTAGTGAAGAAGAAAATGTCCTGTCGTTCCCCATGGTCGGCGCCAGCTATCGACGATTGGGACAATGTCCCAAGCCGAACTTACACAAATTTGAGTTATTTAGAAGGGGGACAGTATCTATCAATCACCAAAGAACATCACCATAAATATGAAATCAGACACAATGTGTTTATATAGGTTCGGGTCCTAGTAGTTTGAGTCATAGCCCTACTCCTGTTGGATTTTAACTATCAAAATGATGGATTACAAAGTGTATAGAGTTTAACAATCTCTGTATTGTCTAACTCTCACTTCATCTCTTGTTTTTTGTCCTCGTTGGATCTCCCAATTCTACAATTTCTATGCCCCTTTTTATACTTCGCCAAGAGGAGTCAGTTGCTTCATCAGAGGGACGCTTTGTGGTTGCATGCGATTGCAAGAGGTTCTTGTCTGTCAGTTATGACGTGACAGTTATGGATAACTGATAAGTGCTAACTTGGTAGCACTTTTACCCTAGGTTTAGTATTAAAAATATGCAAAATCATGCTTAAACTCCTTTGATGTGACATTTTATGTGCAAAATTTGCTTATTTTCACAAATTTCTTTCATGGTTGTGTTCATCATGTTTCAGGGTTCAGACTTACAAAATTTGAGACAATTTTGACCACATTTGAGACCTAAACGACCAAGAAACCCAACTGGACAAGCAAAAAGACCTCGTCGAAGTCGAATTGGTAGGTAAAAGGACTTGTACTCGGAAAAGACTTTTGCTCGAAAAAGAGACCTGGTCGAATGCAACATAGTCGAAAAGATTCCCACTCGGTTTCAGTTACGCCATGTGCCTGGATGTAATTACAGCATGTATCCCAGTCGTGCTCAATTTGGTTTTGACCCTGACGTGTGTGTGCCCGCGATTATGCCATGTGTCCCGATCGTGATCGAGTTGGTTTCCTCGGCTCTTAACTGGTCGTTTTGCATTGAGTTTGATCCAAATTGGTCGTGATTGGGCCGTTTTGAAGCTGGTTTGACCAGGACTGGTCGTTTGTGGGCCGTTTTGATCTGGTTTTGACTCAAACTGGTCAGGTTTGGTTGGTTTTAGCCAGATTTGGTCGGTTTTAGTTGTATTGGATCAGAACTAGTTGAATATTGTCAGTTTTTACTCATATTTATCAGTTCTTGCACCGTTTGAAGGTAGACTTCGTCGCCTGCACGTCAAGGAGTTATTTTTGGACACGTTTACTTATGTACTATAAATAGAGAAGCTTTTGGCTCAATTAGACATGCTTTCTTTAGGTTTTAGTAGTAGTTTTTGGATACTTTTTAGTTTAGTTTAGAGCCCCCTTCTCTATTTTTATTGCTTTCTGTAAGCCAGCAAGGACGACAATTTCAATTCTCAAGCAATCAAGTTTTTATTTAATTGCTATTCTTATTTCTGCATTATTATGACTTTTAGCGAGGAGATCCCCACTAGGGTTAGGGATGACCTAATTCTGAAGGCATGATTCTTCCTCAGTCTTTATTTCAAGTTTTGAAGTAATTTCTTGATGCTTTCTTCCTCCAAACCCTAAATCCTTGTTTCGGCAACACACGTAACAGTTGAGTCTAAACAAGAATTTAGGGGAGTTCTTGAGTCCTTAGCGCTTCGACACAGGATCCTGAACAGGAGAGCGACTCTCGCCAAATGTGATAGTGGAAGCAATCCTCTGACTGTTGACCCAGCACCCCGAACTGGAAACTTAATCTGTCTCAGAAAACAATTGAAATTGACTTAACATTCTCTGACCTTGGATAGAATTACGTTGAATGGTTATGGAACTCCCGACACCCTAGAATTTCATTCTAGCTTACAAACCCTAGATTGATAAACTTAGTTATAGAAAAACAACCCACCAAAACTCATTTATACTTAATCAATGATCCATTAAGATAGAAATACGAATATGCTTGTTCCTCGTGGAATTCAACCCTCAAGTGCTTAACACATCGCGCTGGACCGTTTCGGTTGTGATCAATTTTTTTGCACCGTTATCGGGGAACAACGGTAATTTATCTTTTTAGATTAATTTTCACTGATATAAGTCAGTCTCACTTCTCAATCTTTCTTCTATTTTTCCTTTTTCTTTTTCTTCTTTTCTTTGCACCACAAACCTTGCAGGGACAGTAGTACAAAGTTGGATAGCTTAGACAAACCTGTCAAAACAGCGTGCCAACTTCGGTATGAGGCAAGACAAGTAAGATTGGAGGAAAACTCGCAAACTTTTGAAGACATCAAAGAACAACCAACAATGGAGGACCAAAAAAGACTCAAGGATTATGCAATCCCGCTCAGCATGGGGTTGCAATCAGGTATTCTTAAACCACCAATTGAATCAAATAATTTTGAAATAAAACCTGCGCTTTTAAATTTGGTTCAACAACACCAATTCAGCGGTCTTCCCGCTAAAGATCCATCATTACATTTACATATGTTTCTTGAGCATTGTGATACTGTCAAGATTCATGGAATAACACAAGATGCAATTTGATTGAGGCTCTTCCCCTTCTCGCTTCGCGAGAAGGCGAGAGCATGGTTGTACACTCTTCCTCTTGTGTCGATTACTACTTGGGATGAACTCTCATGAGCTTTTTGTTGGGGAAAATCTCCACGGGACCAAGTCCTAGTAAGAGGCGCCTTTTGCCCGGGGACAAGGCCCCCCGGTGGCTTGTCCCGGGCGCCGCCATTTGCCCGGGGACAAGGCCCCCCGCCGCCTCTTGCCTGGGGACAAGGCCCCCCAGTGGCTTGTCCCGGCCTCCGCCATTTGCCCGGGGACAAGGCCCCCCGGTGGCTTGTCCCGGGCGCCGTCATCCGAAGACGAGGGTCCTGGTCCCAGGTCACGTGAGGGTCACGCGAGAAGCGCCTCAGGAATCGGCGGACACCTGTCAAGCATCCGAGGTTCCTGACCGGGAGAAGGACGTCATTGCCCCTCGATCCAACGGTGGCAGACGGGGTAGTTTAGTCTTTTGCATCTTTTGGGTTTATATAAGCCCTAGTAACACCTCATGTAAGGCGGACAGTTCATTCTTACACATAGACAATCAAATAGGTGTGTTCCGGAGCCTTCTCTCCCCCCCGAGAGAGCTCCCTTGGCCAACTCCGGTTGGGAGCACGCCGACAGGACTACAGCCTCCACCGAGGCCCGAACCTGTATAAACCTTCGTGTCATTTGTTGAGTTTGCCCGATGGGAGAGGACCGGTCGCACGATCAGCTCGCGTTGTTTTTTCTTTGCTAGGATGTTCCACAAAACCTGCCGGGGTATTTGCAATACCACGATAGTTGGCGCCGTCCGTGGCGACTCGTGACGAATCGCCATGGCTCCCCTAAGAACGAGGGCTCGCACCCTCCCCGGTGACGCCGGTCCCTGTGACCGGCGCCACCCGTCCGAAGCATGGCCAAACCCAGGTACCGCCTCCCACCTTCCCTGTTAATTTCGGCGGTTTGACCTTTGGGTCGATCCCGGGGACCGCGGCCGGCTCGGCCGGGACCAGCCTTCCCCCGACGGTTTCCCCGGCTCCCCGAGACACCTTGCTTGAGGCCTTTGTGGAGGGCCAGCTCCGCGCCTAGCACTCTATGGATGAGCTGCTCCGCATCTTGGCACGGCCATCGGCCCCCACATACCCGCAGTTCCCATTCATGGGGCCCATGCCCCCGTTTATGGCTCGCCCGGCGGCCCCTCTGGTCCCCTGAGGGCCAGTCACTCCATACGACCCCACCGGAGGATACCCTCCCCCAGTGGGTCCCTCGTCCGGGGCCCTCTCGACGCCAGGAGTCTTCCCGATGCCGGGGGGTTATCTAATGCCTGGGGGCTTTGCCGTACTCGGGAGTCACCCCGCTCCGGGCCTCTTCCAGGGGCCGGGGGCTTTCCCTTCGCCGGGAGCCAGTCCCGTCCCGCGGGTCGCGTTTACCGCACCGGGGGTGGTCGACACAGTAGCTCCCGCGTCGCAGCGGGCTTCCCCCCGCAACAGCGCCCCGGTTCTGGACGTCACCACAGGGGTTTCCCCCTCTTCGGTTCCGTACGCCACAGGTGTTTCCCCCTTCCCGGTTCTGGGAGTCGCCGCAGGGGTTCCCCCCTCACCGGCCCCGGTAGCACCCGAGCCGGTAGCTGCAGCACATGAGCTCCCTCCTCCCCCGGGGCCACCCCCGAGGGCACCCCCGGCGGACCAAGTCCGCTTCACCCGGGTGGAGGTTGAGCAAATGCGTACCACCAACTCTAGGGAGGAGCTTCCCCCCCGTCGTAGACACGTAGAGCCTCGCTCCTGGGGAGCGCCCGGATGTCTTGGAGGTCAGCTCCACCAACCCGGAGGAAAAGCCAGTGGACCTCTTGGGCCCCTCCTCGATTCCGACAACGAGCGCGCATCCCCTATCAAAGGGGACAGCGACCGGGACTCCCCCCGAGAGGTGGAAGCGGCTAACCAGCCGCTGTGCCAAAGACTCTAATGCATTCGTTGGCCACGGCCTAACCGCCCGCCGCACATCGAACACTACAATGGTGAGGCCGATCCTTATGAATTTGTTCAGGTGTATTCCACAGCCATCTCGGCGGCTGGGGGGATGAGACGGTACAGGGCAACGTCTTCCCCCTCTACCTGACTGGGATCACCCGCTCGTGGTTCTACAACTTGAAGGCCGGCTCCATCAAGTCCTTCGCGTAGCTCAAACAGGGGAACTGTGTGCGTCCCTTGGATTCCTCGTAGATGTATACCGTCCGGTAGAGGACGGGGGAGACCATCCGCAGCTTTTTCAAGCACTTTGTTCAGGTCAAGAGCAAAGTGGCTCACGTCCTTGACTCCACAGTCATTGAGGCGTGTAAGAGCGGGATCCTCCTGGGAGAGCTTCACCGAAGACTCTCCCGAAGTTGCCCCTCATCCGCCGATGAGCTCTATAACGTACTCGAGAAGTACGCTCGGGCGGAAGAGGATGACCTCTGGAAGAAGAACCAGAGGGCCCCCGCCCCTGTCGACCGGGGGGCCAGGATCCCCTCAAACGCCCCAAGCAGGGGGTCGTCGCGAGCCACGACCTTGGGACACTTTTTTCCTCGAGGGCGGAGGTGGCTCGTGCGACATCTCCAAGGGCAACCGCCCCTTCCCCAAGCCGAAAGGCCATGGGGAAGGACAGTCGTCCCGTGGTCGGGAAAGCCCCGCGGCGGGAGGCAGGGATGGTCTGTGGTGTACCTTCCACAGGTCCAATACCCATGCCACCAGGGAATTCCATCAACTGCTCCAACAATTCGCCGCATTCCTCGACCAGCATGGGCAGGGGGGGACTCCGACCTCCTTGCCCCCTCAGCTGGCCTTACCAGCCCTTCCTTCTCCCGCTGGGGGACAGCCGGGACATACGCGGTAGGGGGAGCCATCAGAGACTCTCCCCTTTCAAACCTCCCAAAGGCATGTCACGTCATCATGGGAGGGTCCGCCTCCAGGTGGGACTCTAAGCGTCAGCGCAAGGAATACGCGCGCGAGGTAAAGGTAGTGGGGGTGCTGCATACGTCTCAGCCACCCAAGTGGTCGGACGTCCCCCTCACCTTCACAGCAGAAGACCACGATCAAACGCTGGGAGCCGCGATCCACCAGAACTACCTCTGTGTGAAGATCCCCGGGCCTCACGGCGTGATCACCGCCTATGGAGACCAAGACGTGGCCCGCGCTTTATACAAGCACACCGCCGCAATGATTGGGAGCGTCAACATCATCAAAACTCCGGAGGGGGAGGCCTCTCCCCCGGAGTCAAACGCCGCCGTGATACCTTCCGGGAGGTCCCTTCCGAAACCTCGCCCGGAAGGGGACCTCCGAAAGATCCCGCTATCCCTGGACGACAGGGACAAAACCGTTAGCATCGGGGCGGATCTCCATGAGGAGCACACGGAGCAACTCGCAGCTTTCCTGCGCAAAAACTCCGACGTCATTGAGCACAAGCTTGCAGTGACCCCCGGTCAAGCAGAAGCTGAGGAAACTCTCCCTTGAACTCCAAGAGGCGATCAAGGTCGAGATTGCCCGGCTCCGAGAGGCGGGGTTCATTTGGGAGGTCTTGCACCCTAGTGGCTCGCGAACCCCGTCCTCGTGAAGAATTCGAATGGCAAGTGGCCAATGTGCGTGGACTTCACCGACCTCAACCGCGCTTGCCCCATAGACAACTTCCCACTCCCACAAATTGACCAGTTGGTCGACTCCACCGCGGGGTGCGAGCTGATGAGCTTCTTAGACGCATATTCGGGCTATCACCAAGTCCGGATAGCGGAAGGGGACGAGGAAAAGATGAGTTTCATAACTCCCCTCAGAACCTTCTGCTACGTCCACATGCCCTTTAGGCTGAAGAACACTAGAGCGACCTTCCAGCGACTCATGACACTAGTCTGCAAGGACCAGTTCGGTCGCAACGTCAAAGTCTACGTCGACGACGCGGCCGTCAAAGGTCCCCGCGTGACTACTCACGTCGGTGATTTAGTGGAGACCTTCTGCAATCTCCATGCATAAGGGTTGTAGCTCAACCCGGAGAAATGCGCCTTCGGCGTGCGCGGGGGGAAGCTCCTGGGCTTCCTTGTGTCCCAGCGGGGCATAGAGGCCAACCCCGAAAAGATCTGGGCATTCCTGGACATGTCCCCGCCGCGCTCGATCAAAGACGTTCAATGACTCACCGGCCGCTTAGCCGCGTTGAGTCATTTCGTCTCGCAGTCGGGGCAACGTGGCCTCCAAATCTTCAAAATCCTCCGGGGGCTCGAGGGGTTCCGATGGACCCCCGAGGCCCAGGAGGTCTTGATGATTTGAAGAAATATCTCACGAGCCCCCCAATGCTCGTGAGCCCGTCTCCAGAAGAGCCCTTGCTCCTTTACCTCGCCGCGACCTCGGTCGCCGTAAGTGTGGTATTGGTAAAGGAGCAAGTCGGGCAACAGCATCCCGTGTACTACGTGAGCGAGGCCCTCCAAGGGGCCAAAACTGGGTACACGGAGATGGAAAAGATCTGCTACACCCTTCTGATGGTGTCCCGAAAGCTTCGTCATTACTTCCTGGGGCACCCCATCACTGTCCCGTCGTCCTTTCCCTTGGGCGAGGTGCTCCGAAACAAAGAAGCTACCGGGCGGATAGGGAAGTGGGGAGCCGAGCTCACCCCCTTTTCCCTTTCCCTCATGGGGCGCTCTGCCATCAAGTCGCAAGTCCTCGCCGACTTTGTGGTGGAGTGTACTCCTGCTTCCGGGCCCGAGGACGAAGACCTCCCCGCACTACCCCGACGCAGCGACCATTGGACACTCATGTTCGATGGCTCCTTGTGTCTCGCTGGGGCTGGCGTGGGAGTAGTCCTCCAGAGCCCCGAGGGGAGGGAACTAGAGTACGCGGCGCGGCTCGAGTTCCCCGCCACGAACAATGTCGTCGAATACGAGGCCTTGCTCCTCGGGTTGCGTCTTGCGCGCTCCCTGTGGATTCGACGCCTCCTAGTAAAAGGAGACTCCCAGCTCGTAGTTTGCCAAATGGACAAGTCATACTTGTGCCATGACGCGAACTTGAGCCTTTATCTGTAGGAAGTACGCAAGATGGAGAAGCACATCGATGGCCTCGAGGCCCGACACATCCCGCGAAGGGACAACAACCGGACCGATGCCCTAGCTCGGGCAGCCAGCACCCGGGAACCGCTCCACAAAGGGGCCTTCTTGGAGATCATTGCGAAGCCCTCGGTGACCTCCCCAGACGTGGGTGATGAGCCCTGTGTCCCGGAAGTCACCGAAATCACTCGGAATTCATCTTGGATGGATCCCATTGTCTCCTTCATCAAGGGGGAGGGGGACCCTCCCAACAAGACCGAGGCCAAGCGCCTCCAAGCCAAAGCTTGGGCATACCTCCTGTTGGAGGGGAAGCTCTACAAGCAGGGGGCTTCCGCCTTGCTCCATTGCCTTCCACGGCCGGGGGGCTCCGGCTTCTCGAGGATATTCATGCTGGAAGCTACGGGTCTCATCTGGCCCCGCGTGCCACCGTGGCCAAGGCCCTTCGCCAGGGTTTCTATTGGCCCACGGTGATTCGTGACGAGCGAGACCTTGTCTCCGCGTGCGAGGCCTACCAGAAGAAGGCCAAGGGTTCGAACCTCCCCCCCATAGCATTGCATACTATCCCCATCACTTGGCCCTTCCCCCCAGCGCCCAGGGTTTACAAGTATGCGGTGGTCGCGGTCGACTACTTTACTAAGTGGGTAGAGGCCGAACCTCTGGCCAGCATCACGTCCCAGGCGGTACAGCGGTTTTTCTGGAAAAATATCATATGTCATTTCGGCGTCCCCCAAGAGATCACTGTCGATAACGGAACCCAATTCGACTCGGTATATTTTTGGGAATTCTGCAAAGGCTTGGGGCTCACCATCCACTTCGCCTCGGTAGCTCATCCCCAGAGCAACGGGCCGTTGAAAGGGTCAACGGCGTATTCCTACCAGGGTTACGCTGACGGCTCGAACAAGCCGCCTCTAAGAGGGGTGCATGGGCAGAGGAGCTCCCTAGCATCCTCTGTTCCATGCGCACAACTCCGAGCCGGGCGACGGGACGCACCCCTTTTCCCTTGTATACGGGGCTGAGGCAGTCCTTCCCCCGGAGATTGGCTTCCGGTCACTGCGGGTCGAGCTCCTAGACGGAGCCACAACCGTGACGTACCAAGCCAACGAGGCAAATCAACGACTGGAGATCGATCTTGTGGAGGAGGAACGCGACCGAGCGCTCCTCCACCATGCCATCTACGAGGGCGAAATGGCGCGCGCATACAACCAGTGCGTCCGCGAGAGGGCTTTTCGCCTCGGGGACCTCGTCCTCAAGCGCGTCACTGACCCCCAAGCCCAGGGCAAGCTCTCCCCAAAGTGGGAGGGCCCCTACAAGATCTCGGCAGTCCTGGACTCGGGGGCTTACAATCTCTCCAACCTTTAAGAGCAGGAGCTGAATCACACTTGGAACGTACGCTTGCTTCGCAAGTTCTACATCTAGCCTACGGGCTCGTTCCTTGCCCCGGAGCGATTACGCTTGAGGGGAGGGGGACATTGTACTCACCGTTCCCTCCCCTGTCGCGATCTTGCGGGGGGAGGCGCTGTACCTTAATTTATTATCAATACAGCTGGTTTTTCCTCAGCTCTGGCTCGTTGCAGGTTTTTAACATTACCGTCTCTCACGGCGATGCCCTCCCCGTGAGGATGCCCTCTTAGCGAGGATGCCCTCCCCGCGAGGAGGTGGGCTATCACGACCCAACAAGTCCCTACCACGGGAGTCCCACTCCCATAGGGCGGCTTACGATCACCCTCGTGGACTGAGGGTGTAAGCGGCAACCTGGTCCTCAAGGACCACGGTAATGAGTCAATTTGAGAGTCTAGTCCCCTAGTCAAACACTCAGACTCGTCATCCGCGCATCCTCCTCCGGGAGTCAGTTCTCCTTAGCGAGACGGAATTCTCGGATATTTTCTCGGAGATCTCATTTTCGGCTCCCTGTTCTCACGGTGACCGGAGGGTTGTCTCCCAGAAATATTATCCCCGGGAATTTCACTTTCTCGGATTTTCTTGGATGTTCTCTTCCGGAGATCTCATTTTCAGCTCCCCGTTTTCACGACGACCGGAGGGTTTTCTCCCTGGAAAATTCCCAGAAATATTGGGTCTCCGGGAAAGCCCTTTCTCGGTTTCCTGTTTTCACGACGACCGAAGGGTTTTCTCCCGGGAAAATTCCCAGAAATATTGGACGCCCCTCCGAAGGGGGTGAGGGGGCATAATCAGCTGAATCGGATGCCCCCCCGTCGTTGGCTGGTTCCTTCCCCTGGGCCTCTCCAGAGTTCTCTTGAGGAGGTGGCGCCACTTCCCGCTGGGGAGGTGCCCGCGCGCGCCCTGACCCGGGGGCTGCATCCTGGGACTTCATGGGCATAGAGCCCAGTGTCGTCGATGGACCGGGGGCCTTCTGAGCCTTGGCCCGCTTCGGCTCAGGGCCTCCGGTGGCCTCCTTCCCCCTCTTGTGGGAACCGGGGGTAGGGAGAGTCGTCCTCACTGGTAGCCTCAGCCCGAAGGCCTCGGCCACCAAGTTCCGAGGAGGACCATCCCCAATGACGCGCACGATCCGCTCGTGCTCGTCGGCGTAATACCACCCGAGGAGGTTTTCCGCCTTCTCCGGAGCGGCCGGGTACGGCCGGTGTCACGTCTGCCACGACAGTGACATCACCTGTGAGGAGCCCAGCTCAGTGCAGCTGGCCCTTTAACCACTTGACTTCCCAGGATGAGTCAATCACAGGATTACATTGCAGCAGCAAAATAGTACAATAGTCATAATTGTATGGCCATCAGGCCTTAGTACAAAACGAGATACAGTGCCGTACAAGGCACAAGGGTCTAACAAAATAACACATCTAGTCGGCGGAAGCTAGGCCCGAAAGCAATCCACAGGAAACAGAGGTTGACAGCAAGACAGCACCACATCAGGGCTCCGAAGGGAACTGCTCATCTTCTCCTGGGTCCGCAGCATCTTCAGGGTATCCTCCAAGGTCGTAGAATGCTCCATCTATTGATGAGTTGTTGCAAGGGTGAGTACTTACGTACTCAGCAAGTCATAGGGAAGGTAGAGATACATATATATATATATGACATGAACCTATGCTATTGGGGAAAGAGTGAAAGGTTTTTCCCAAAATACATTTCTTTCTCAATTCTTACTCAACTATTGATCATACCCATGGCAGTAAATAAATCGTATTGATGGTGATACATATATCCCATATCCAAGGCGATATATCCTCATATCACATTATTTTCATTCAAGCCTTTCAATCATATACTCTTAGCAATATTTCATAACTTAGGACATAAACCACATGCCTCTCAAATATCATATGTTTGCTAGATTATGGTATTACCGCGACACGTCAACACATGACAGCCCACGGCAACGCCCCTTATCATGACAACACATGCCACTTGGGTAATCTTAAGCTAATAAATTTTTAGTTTATAAAACAATACTTGTGTCACACCCCATGGATTTAATCCACCGCAGCATACTCCTAGAACTCGGGAGCACGAAGTATTCGAATACATTTTCAAACTCTGCAGAGATGTACCTCTTTTTAAATCCACTTTTTCACTCGACTTCCAAGTCGGGCCAACTCCATGCGACTTATACGCATGTGACAAGGCCGAGATCACACAACATTTTTGCAGTCTAGTATTAACAGTATCCCTGCCCGGTAAATGGACAACACCATCCCAAGTACCGTTGTGGGTCCTCCCCACTGCCTTACTTCCTAGCCTGAGTCTATGTTCCCGCAGGACACATAACCTCTTTTGATTACAGTCGCGCACGACTTAATCTGGAGTAGGGCGTCTTCCTTCTTTACACCTTATCCTCTCATAATTTTTCTGATCTCACATCACTCATGGACGAACTGCGTCCCACCAGTTTCCACGCGAGAAACCAGGTCGACAAGCCATGCAGGGAACTGATAATACTAAGAAAGCTACTAGGTTGCGCCTGTCCCATACCAGGTAAGTGGTTGGTACGTTTTTCATGCCACTAGACGCATAACACAAGGTTCTAGTCCTTACATGCCAGTGACCAGATCATACCACAACCATGCACCTTCAGTGCCTGCACATCCAGTGCAGCCAAGCACCTCCAGTGCTACCACCATTCCATACCAAAATACTGGTCACGGCTAGGGGTTCTATTTCATGAATATAATTGTACATGTTTATACTTTTATTAGTTCGTGGCTTGCTATCTTATCAAGTTCACATTTCTCAAGTATTCAATCTATCACTGCCATAATATCATTGATCTCAACATGTGCAATATTAATGAAATATCTACTCATGGAATAGCATAGCAATTCATAAAATATGGGTTTCAATATGTTCAAAGTATGACTTGCCTTCCGCGTCGTAAGTATCAGCAGTCGATGACGGTTCAGCGACAAGATCTTCAACCCCGGACTCTTGCTCTGAACAAGATCAAACAAGCAAACAGGCATTACAATCAATCATATTCTTACTAATTCACTACATGCAAAGATGCAAGGAGAAAATACTCTGATGATACAAGGTTTGAAAGCGATGTGGTTTTAATTATGGAAACCAGGGTTAAAGTTAGCTGTTAAGGTTTACAAGGTTCCAAAATATCAGGGTAATATCAAGGTGGTGACCGGTTCGCCCAAAAGCAGCGAATGTCTTTAGGTTGGCATTCGGTTCAAGGCATTGACATAAGGTTGATGGGTGATAGAGGGCTCAACTCAAGTTGTGACAGTAGAGAAAAGTGTAGATCACAACATCAGGAGTCTAAGGGACAAAGTTATTTTCAAAGTGCATGGCTGGAAGTGGGTGAAAAGGCTCAATGCCACTGGCTGAAATAGTCTGGCATAGGGTTGACACGGCCAGAAACTAGGGTTAGCCATATCTTTTGACTCAGGGCTCCAAATGATGCACCACTTTGTCTGGTGGTTAGGCATTTGTAACAGGAACAAATGTCTCAACAGGACCTAGGGCAGGAGATGGCCGGAAAGTGATGAAAACCGGCGAAGAAGTTGGCTGGCCTGGAGCACATGTAGTGTGAACAGTACAGTAAACTAGGGCATAGCTATATCTCACAATCTAGGCCGAATTAGAAGTCGTGATAGAAGACAAAGTTGCTCAGAATGGTCCAAAGCATCTAGATGGCAAGGTTTCCATGGCTGGATTGGCTGGATTTAGGAGATATTGGCCGGAGAAAAGATTAACTCAAGCCTGATTTGGGCATTTCTGATCTAGGGCAAATTAACTTAATTCCTTGCTTGAGGATGGTCTCTGGGGCATAAGAGTGCTACTGGTGAGGTTAGATTAACTAGAAATGCACCAGAAAAGCTTGAACAGCAAGCTCAGTTCACAAGCAAAGTTCCAATTTGGGGTTTTTCATATTTTAGCAAATTCTTCGATTCTGGTTGCTTAGATGTGTTCTAAATAGTCCACTGATCATGTTTGATTACAGGCTCGAGAGCTAATTCACTCTGGTTAGAGTTTAATTGCTCGCCGGAGCTGTTGGAGAGAAACGGGAATTGCCGGCGACCGGGGAGGTTTGAAGTCAATTACATGCTCGAGTACGATGAGGGAGGTAAGAGGAGCTTACTGGAGTAGCTGGAATCGAGGAGGAAGCAGTGTAGAGGCTTGGCACCGTGAGCCTCTTCTCGAGCTCGCAGAAGAAGACGAAGACGACGGCGTGGTTAGAGGTTTTGGGTGGTTCTGGTGTGAGTGTCTTCGTGCTGGGCTGGGGCGTCTTTTATAGGCACAGAAAGGGCTTGCAACGGCGGGAATTGCACGGGGAAGTGAAGCCGGCTTGAATTGACTGGGAAGTGACCGGCGGCGATGACAGGCGGCGAAGCGACGTCTTCACCGGTCGTGTCGGCTGCGCAGCTGCTCTGGTGGAGGTGAAGGCGAAGTGATGCCTCCTCAAGGCATGCTTGCAACGTGGCACCGTGCTTCTGCCGTGGCTGCAGCGATGGCGTGCGCGCGCGGGCAAAATTGGGGATGCTGGTGCGGCCGCGGTGGCTCCACGGTGGCGAACGGCGTGCGCACACATGGCAGGAACGCGGTGGCAGAGGTGGCGACCACGGGGCTTCACCGGCGACGAAATTCCTTGCGTGGCAGCGCGGCGGTCGCGGTCGTGCACAGCGTCTCTGGTCGAACCAGGGACCAAAATGCAATGATTCTTATTTGAAATCTGGACTGAATTGTAATTTCTGTCTTAGAGATGGTTAATTTGAGAATTGATTTCATGGCTGAGTATAACATTTCTATTAGTACTGATCCAGCTCAAATTTAGCGAGAATTTGACAAGATTTGAGGGATTTCACCTATTTTCGAAAATAGGGTAAAATTAGGGTAAAATAAGTCTGGATTTTGTCGATTTCGAATTCTGGTGATTGGAGAGAGATTTTGAAGTCTGATCAAAAGGGAGATCTGTATCAAATAATATTTGGAAGGTGTTTCCTGAAGAAATTCTGGAGTTGGAATTAATTTGCAGATTTTAGCCTTTTCAGGCTTCCAGGTAAACAGAAAAGGACTTATTCGCAGTAAAATTTGGACTAAACTGCGAAAAGTGTTTAGATGAATTAATTTGGCTCCCAACTTTTTGAAGTGGGTTGAGGCTAAACCTAGGAACATATTCCAGGGGTTACTTGAGTCTGAATAGGGTTAAATCAAAATAATTCAATCATCTGGAAACTGGGGTACTTAGGGTAAATCTGAATTTTCCTGTTTTCGAAAACAGAGAGGGGCTTAGGTACTGAGAGTTAGGGTCAGAATTTGATCTGGCTCCTGAAGACTTTTATCCTCAGGATAACTGGTAGGCTAAATCTGGATGGTCAGATCTTGATCTGGATCTAGAGAATAGATTTGGAGATTTTTAGGGTTTGGGAGAGATTAGAGTTCAACTGATCTGGCTACACTACAGGGATACATGCATGCAGGATTTTCATGCAAAACTTTTCACCCCCAAAACTAGGGTGTTACAAGCCTACCCTCCTTAAAGAAATCTCGCCCCGAGATTTACCTAGAGAAGGGAAGAGGTAGGGATAAGCCTGCCGCAGATCATCCTCTTTCTCCCAAGTCGCTTCTTCCTTTGAGTGATCTTCCCATTGAACCTTGCAAAGCTTGATTTTCTTTCTTCTGAGTTGACGCTCATCACTGGCCAGTATTTGTAGTGGTTGAGTGAGGTAGGTGAGATTCTTCTGAAGCGGAATTCCCTGGTGTTCTATCTGATCCGTTGGTTCTTTGAGGCACTTACGGAGTTGTGAGACATGAAACACGTCATGAATTTCTCCAAGGTCTGATGGTAAATCCAGTTTGTAAGATACCTCTCCTTTCCTCTTAAGGACTTTGAAGGGTCCAATGTACCTTGGGGACAGTTTTCCTCTCTGATGGAATCTTCTCATCCCTTTTAACGGCGTAACCTTGAGATAAACTGATTCGCCTGGTGCAAACGACAATTCCCTTCTTCGGTTGTCGGCATAGCTCTTCTGGCGTGACTGTGCTACCTTTCATCGTTCTCTGATGAGCTTGACATGTGCTTCAGCTTCTTCGATGAGTTCGGGTCCAATGACTTGCCTTTCTCCTGGCTCGTCCCAATGTAGTGGAGTTCTACACTTGCGCCCATACAAAGCTTCAAAGGGTGCCATTTGCAGACTAGCTTGGTAACTGTTGTTATAAGTAAACTCCGCAAATGGTAAGCACTTTTCCCAAGAGGTTCCGTACTCTAAGATGCAAGCTCTGAGAAGGTCTTCCAAGATTTGATTTACCCGTTCCGTCTGTCCTCCTGTCTGTGGATGATATGCAGTGCTAAACTGCAATTGGGTTCCCAAAGCTTCGTGGAGTCGGTTCCAGAATTTGGATGTGAATTGCGTTCCTCGATCTGAAACGATCTTCTTCGGGATACCATGCAGTGTCACTATTCACTGCAGGTATAGCTCCGCTAACTTGTTGCCATTATACGTTTTCTTGACTGGTATAAAATGAGCAACTTTCGTGAGTCTGTCCACAATGACCCATATGGAATCATATCCCCCTTGTGTTCTGGGAAGTCCTGTGATAAAATCCATACCAATCTCTTCCCATTTCCAAGTTGGCACTGGTAAGGGTTGCAGCTTTCCAGCTATCTTCTGATGATCGGCCTTAATCCTTTGGCAAGTGTCACATCTTGCGACATATTCCGCGATTTCCCTCTTCATTCCATTCCACCAGAATTGCGTCTTCAGATCCTTGTACATCTTGGTGTTTCCAGGGTGTAGTGAATATGGGGTTTTATGGGCTTCGAAAAGAATTAGTTCCTTAAGGTCTGTATTTCGGGGTACACAAATCCTTCCCCGATACCATACGATTCCTTGATGATCTTCAGTGAATTCCTGGGTTTTTCCTGATCTGATGCGGCTCTTGATCTTATGTATCTCTTCATCTTTTTTCTGAGCATCCTCAATCTGCTTTTGGAGTGGAGACTCCATAGTCAATGTAGCTAACATCCCAGATGGCACTATGGTTACTTCAAGATTCTGAAATTCCTGCCGTAAGCACGGGTTCTTGGGTGTAGCTCCTTGTAGGGTATAAGCCTTCCTGCTCAAGGCATCTGCCACTACGTTGGCTTTCCCTGGATGGTAGAGTATGCTGAGGTCGTAGTCCTTGATCAGCTCGAGCCATCGACGCTGACGCATATTGAGCTCTGTCTGTGTGAAGATATACTTGAGGCTTTTATGATCTGTAAAGATCTCACACTTATGTCCAATGAGATAATGCCGCCATATCTTTAAAGCATGCACCACTGCCGCTAATTCCAAATCATGAGTCGGATAATTTTCCTCATGAGGTCTCCATTGGCGTGAAGCATAAGCCACCACTCGACCTTGTTGCATTAACACACAGCCTATTCCTTGCTTTGAAGCATCACAGTAAACTACAAAATCTTCTTTGCTGTCTGGTAATGTGAGGACCGGTGTTGTTGTCAATTTCTGCTTCAGCTTCTGAAAACTTTCTTCACACTTGATGGTCCATTCAAATGCAACATCCTTCTTTAGCAGGTTCGTAAGAGGTTTGGCTATTTGGGAAAATCCTTCAATGAATCTCCTATAATATCCTGCTAATCCCAAGAAACTTCTAATCTCTGAAACTGAGGTAGGTTGCTTCCACTCCTTGATTGCAGAGATTTTAGCCGAATCTACTGAAATTCCTTCTGCTGTCAACACATGTCCAAGAAATGAAATTCTTGTCATCCAAAATTCACATTTATCAAACTTGGCATAAAATTGCCTCTCTCGTAGCCTTCCCAAGACTAGGTGTAAATGTTGCTCATGTTCTTCCGTACTCTTGGAATATATCAGAATGTCGTCTATGAATACTATGACAAACTTGTCAAGATAATCCATAAACGTACTGTTCATGATGTTCATGAAAGCTGCCGGAGCATTGGTCAATCCAAAGGGTACTACTGTAAACTCGTATAAACCATATCTGGTAGTGAAAGCAGTCTTCGATATATCTTCCTTCTTGATTTTCAGCTGATGATATCCAGATTTCAAATCTATCTTGGAAAATACTTTGGCTCCTCGAAGTTGGTCGAACAAGTCATCAATTCTTGGCACTGGGTACTTGTTCTTAATGGTGACTTCGTTCAAAGCTCGGTAATCTACACACATTCGTAAGGTTCCATCTTTCTTTCTTACAAACAAAACTGGAGCTCCCCAAGGTGAAGCACTGGGTCGGATAAATCCTTTACCCTCCAGTTCCTCTAACTGATTTTTCAACTCTTCTAAATCCGTTACCGGCATCCTATATGGTCTCTTGGCTATAGGTGCCGCTCCTGGTTTAAGCTCAATGGTAAACTCTATCTCCCTGTCAGGTGGCATCCCTGGGAGTTCTTCTGGGAATACATCTGGGTATTCTTGTACTGTGGGCACTTGATCCAAGCATACTTCCTGAAGTGCATGGACTGATCCTTGCAATTTTTCGACCGATGATCTTTCCGCATGGAATAGGACTTCCTTCCCTTGGTTACTAACAAGGCTTAGAGTTTTCTTCTCACAATCCACTAGACCTTTATGCTGGGATAACCAATCCATTCCTATTATAATGTCTAGGCCTTGCAGTTCTAGGACTAATAGATTAGCCAAGAACTCTATCCCATCTATTCTGAAGGTTATATGACGACAAGCTGAATATACAGGCAGCTTAGCTCCTGGGGTCTGTATAGCCATAGGGTACTTTAGAGGTACCATAGGTATTCCCACTTTAAATGCAAAATCTTCTGATATGAATGAGTTTGTAGCTCCAGGGTCAAACAGTATTAAAGCAGATGCAGATTGGATCAAGAATCTACCTAGGAGAATGTCAGAGGCATTGTCTGCTTCTTGAAGGGAGGTGAAGTTCAGTCGGCCTCCTCGGCCTGCCATGGGTCTTCCTCCTCGCCCTCGTCCTCGGCCTGCTACATTTCCCCCTCTGTTGGACAAACCTCCTCTGGGGCTCTGCAACGGTGGTGAAGCCGTGGTTCTAGGTGCCATCGCTTGTGTTCCAGCTTGCGATCTTGCTATCGCCGTTGGGAGTTGGATCCACGGGCAACTGTCTTTGCGGTGTCCCATCTGTCCGCAATGATAGCATTGAGTCCTTGCTTGAGGGTAATCCCGTTGATAGTGTGCTCCTCTGCAGTTGGGGCATGTCGGCGTGAATTGTGGTCTTGGCGCCGGGTAGGGCGGATGAAAATTTGGAGGTGTTGGGGCCCTTCCCCTAGATGAGTTAGCTGGCAGTCGCGACTGTTGCATCATCTTTCTCTTCCGATTTTCTTCTCCAAGGCCTCGCTTTTCTTCTATCTTTAATACTCGATTCACCAGGGTCAGGAATTCTGTGAACTCATGGGAGGCAATCTGATACTGTAAATAGTGCTGAAGTCCTTCGGTGAAGCGTTCAATCTTCTTCTCTTCCGTGTCGATGTCGTTGGACGCATACCGAGCTAGATGGTGGAATTGGTGCAGATACTCAGTGACAGTCCGATTCCCTTGAGTCAAGTTCCGGAATTCTCGGCGTTTAGCTGCCATGACGCCTGTAGGGATATGGAATTTTCGGAACTGATCCTTAAATTCCGTCCAAGTGATGTTGTCTTTGTCCATGTGTGCTTCTTGATAATTCATCCACCAAGCAGCTGCTGCTCCAGTGAGTTGGTGTGATCCGAATAACACCTTCTCTCGATCATTGCAACGGACAGTGTCCAGTTTCCTTTCAATGTCCCGCAGCCAGTCGTCTGCGACGATTGGGTCGGTCGCGCTTGCGAAGGTTGGCGGTCGCGTCTTCTGGAAGTCCGAGAGTCGAGTTCTGACGGCAGTACCTTCAGCAGTCCCTGGCATTTTCTGAATGACTTGAGCTAGCAACTGGGTATGTGCAGCCTGGGCTTCTTGGCGGCTTCTCTCCATTGAAAGAAGAATTTCTTGGAGACTTGGTGAGTCTTCTTGTGGCGGTAGTGAGCTCTGCGATCCTGGATGAGGTGTGGTTCCTCTTCGTGGCGTAATTGGGTCTTGGCCCTCTTGGTCATGTTGAGTCCTTCTCCTTGTGTGAACCATTCTGATCTTCTGAAGAGAGAAGCAGACAGGTCTAACTAACTAGAGAGAATTAAGGTGCTAATGCAGAAATTAATGCGAAACTGATTCATTAATGCACAAGTAGTTGATACAAAAGCGGCTAAGCGCCTTAGTCTGATACAATCAAAATACAAGTAATGGTGATGATAACAACCAAAAGCATCACCAAACCTAGAAGATCTACCCTGCCCTGAGGATCTAAAAGAACAGGCAACTAACTGCTCCCACAGGGCTCAACCTCCTCTGGCTCCATCTCGTCGTCGGACTCCTCCAGAGTAACAAACCCGGGTGGTCCAGACTCATGGAACAGCAGAGCAGACCCACTGCCCTCTGCCCGGCGGGTGCTAGGGGTAGAGAACGAGCGTCGGTACCCAGCTGCATTAGCAACCCTCCGAGGAATCAAGCTAGGTCCTGCACTGGGTCCAAAGGTACGAGCTGGGGAGACAACTGTCGGAGCAACCTCCTCAACTGTGCGGCGTCTCTGAGCTGCAGGCTGAGAAGTCAACGACGGGGAAGCGGTTCGGCCACGTTTCTTCTGCTCCTCCAACTCTTTGCGGAGCTCCTGATGCTCAGCAAGCAAAGTAGAGTAGCGCGAGTCGAGGGTCCTCAACAGACCTACGGTGCCTGCCAGACACGGGTCCGGATACTCCACGATGGGTGGCAACCCAGAGGGAGATGAAGGCACGTGACGGAAAGGTGACTCCTGGAGCCGGCATGAGTACACCTGGCGTACCCGATGCACCGCCTCTCGAGCTGCGTCCTGGATAGCATCCAGTCGGCTTGCCCTGCTGGCCTCCACTCTGATCACCTGTCCCTCACGACTATCGAGAGCGTGCACCAGCACTTTGGCCTTGAAGCCATAGCGACGCCCCTCATAATAGTCCCAAATAGTCTCGCAGATCGGCCGCTCATCAATCCCTAGGAATTGAGCAATATGCCACAGCAATGTGGCCCATCCACCGAGACGCTCGATGTAGCTGAAACGTTCCTTGGCCATCCTGCCAAGAAATTTTGGAAGCAAAATAAGATTTTGAAATCAACATTTTTAAAGGAGCAGAACAACCTTTTGCAAAAATAAAACTTTTCAGAAATAATTTTTTTAAATAATTTACGAGGTCCTGGCGCTACCAAGCCCTAAGGGTACCGTCCTACAGTCAAGGTCTGTGCTGCTCTGATACCACTATTTTATGTCACGTCTGCCACGACAGTGACATCACCTGTGAGGAGCCCAGCTCGGTGCAGCTGGCCCTTTAACCACTTGACTTCCCAGGATGAGTCAATCACAGGATTACATTGCAGCAGCAAAATAGTACAATAGTCATAATTGTATGGCCATCAGGCCTTAGTACAAAACGAGATACAGTGCCGTACAAGGCACAAGGGTCTAACAAAATAACACATCTAGTCGGCGGAAGCTAGGCCCGAAAGCAATCCACAGGAAACAGAGGTTGACAGCAAGACAGCACCACATCAGGGCTCCGAAGGGAACTGCTCATCTTCTCCTGGGTCCGCAGCATCTTCAGGGTATCCTCCAAGGTCGTAGAATGCTCCATCTATTGATGAGTTGTTGCAAGGGTGAGTACTTACGTACTCAGCAAGTCATAGGGAAGGTAGAGATACATATATATATATATGACATGAACCTATGCTATTGGGGAAAGAGTGAAAGGTTTTTCCCAAAATACATTTCTTTCTCAATTCTTACTCAACTATTGATCATACCCATGGCAGTAAATAAATCGTATTGATGGTGATACATATATCCCATATCCAAGGCGATATATCCTCATATCACATTATTTTCATTCAAGCCTTTCAATCATATACTCTTAGCAATATTTCATAACTTAGGACATAAACCACATGCCTCTTAAATATCATATGTTTGCTAGATTATGGTATTACCGCGACACGTCAACACATGACAGCCCACAGCAACGCCCCTTATCATGACAACACATGCCACTTGGGTAATCTTAAGCTAATAAATTTTTAGTTTATAAAACAATACTTGTGTCACACCCCATGGATTTAATCCACCGCAGCATACTCCTAGAACTCGGGAGCACGAAGTATTCGAATACATTTTCAAACTCTGCAGAGATGTACCTCTTTTTAAATCCACTTTTTCACTCGACTTCCAAGTCGGGCCAACTCCATGCGACTTATACGCATGTGACAAGGCCGAGATCACACAACGTTTTTGCAGTCTAGTATTAACAGTATCCCTGCCCGGTAAATGGACAACACCATCCCAAGTACCGTTGTGGGTCCTCCCCACTGCCTTACTTCCTAGCCTGAGTCTATGTTCCCGCAGGACACATAACCTCTTTTGATTACAGTCGCGCACGACTTAATCTGGCGTAGGGCGTCTTCCTTCTTTACACCTTATCCTCTCATAATTTTTCTGATCTCACATCACTCATGGACGAATTGCGTCCCACCAGTTTCCACGCGAGAAACCGGGTCGACAAGCCATGCAGGGAACTGATAATACTAAGAAAGCTACTAGGTTGCGCCTGTCCCATACCAGGTAAGTGGTTGGTACGTTTTTCATGCCACTAGACGCATAACACAAGGTTCTAGTCCTTACATGCCAGTGACCAGATCATACCACAACCATGCACCTTCAGTGCCTGCACATCCAGTGCAGCCAAGCACCTCCAGTGCTACCACCATTCCATACCAAAATACTGGTCACGGCTAGGGGTTCTATTTCATGAATATAATTGTACATGTTTATACTTTTATTAGTTCGTGGCTTGCTATCTTATCAAGTTCACATTTCTCAAGTATTCAATCTATCACTGCCATAATATCATTGATCTCAACATGTGCAATATTAATGAAATATCTACTCATGGAATAGCATAGCAATTCATAAAATATGGGTTTCAATATGTTCAAAGTATGACTTGCCTTCCGCGTCGTAAGTATCAGCAGTCGATGACGGTTCAGCGACAAGATCTTCAACCCCGGACTCTTGCTCTGAACAAGATCAAACAAGCAAACAGGCATTACAATCAATCCTATTCTTACTAATTCACTACATGCAAAGATGCAAGGAGAAAATACTCTGATGATACAAGGTTTGAAAGTGATGTGGTTTTAATTATGGAAACCAGGGTTAAAGTTAGCTGTTAAGGTTTACAAGGTTCCAAAATATCAGGGTAATATCAAGGTGGTGACCGGTTCGCCCAAAAGCAGCGAATGTCTTTAGGTTGGCATTCGGTTCAAGGCATTGACATAAGGTTGATGGGTGATAGAGGCTCAACTCAAGTTGTGACAGTAGAGAAAAGTGTAGATCACAACATCAGGAGTCTAAGGGACAAAGTTATTTTCAAAGTGCATGGCTGGAAGTGGGTGAAAAGGCTCAATGCCACTGGCTGACATAGTCTGGCATAGGGTTGACACGGCCAGAAAATAGGGTTAGCCATATCTTTTGACTCAGGGCTCCAAATGATGCACCACTTTGTCTGGTGGTTAGGCATTTGTAACAGGAACAAATGTCTCAACAGGACCTAGGGCAGGAGATGGCCGGAAAGTGATGAAAACCGGCGAAGAAGTTGGCTGGCCTGGAGCACATGTAGTGTGAACAGTACAGTAAACTAGGGCATAGCTATATCTCACAATCTAGGCCGAATTAGAAGTCGTGATAGAAGACAAAGTTGCTCAGAATGGTCCAAAGCATCTAGATGGCAAGGTTTCCATGGCTGGATTGGCTGGATTTAGGAGATATTGGCCGGAGAAAAGATTAACTCAAGCCTGATTTGGGCATTTCTGATCTAGGGCAAATTAACTTAATTCCTTGCTTGAGGATGGTCTCTGGGGCATAAGAGTGCTACTGGTGAGGTTAGATTAACTAGAAATGCACCAGAAAAGCTTGAACAGCAAGCTCAGTTCACAAGCAAAGTTCCAATTTGGGGTTTTTCATATTTTAGCAAATTCTTCGATTCTGGTTGCTTAGATGTGTTCTAAATAGTCCACTGATCATGTTTGATTACAGGCTCGAGAGCTAATTCACTCTGGTTAGAGTTTAATTGCTCGCCGGAGCTGTTGGAGAGAAACGGGAATTGCCGGCGACCGGAGAGGTTTGAAGTCAATTACATGCTCGAGTACGATGAGGGAGGTAAGAGGAGCTTACTGGAGTAGCTGGAATCGAGGAGGAAGCAGTGTAGAGGCTTGGCACCGTGAGCCTCTTCTCGAGCTCGCCGAAGAAGACGAAGACGACGGCGTGGTTAGAGGTTTTGGGTGGTTCTGGTGTGAGTGTCTTCGTGCTGGGCTGGGGCGTCTTTTATAGGCACAGAAAGGGCTTGCAACGGCGGGAATTGCACGGGGAAGTGAAGCCGGCTTGAATTGACTGGGAAGTGACCGGCGGCGATGACAGGCGGCGAAGCGACGTCTTCACCGGTCGTGTCGGCTGCGCTGCTGCTCTGGTGGAGGTGAAGGCGAAGTGATGCCTCCTGAAGGCATGCTTGCAACGTGGCACCGTGCTTCTGCCGTGGCTGCAGCGATGGCGTGCGCGCGCGGGCAAAATTGGGGATGCTGGTGCGGCCGCGGTGGCTCCACGGTGGCGAACGGCGTGCGCACACGTGGCAGGAACGCGGTGGCAGAGGTGGCGACCACGGGGCTTCACCGGCGACGAAATTCCTTGCGTGGCAGCGCGGCGGTCGCGGTCGTGCACAGCCGCTGGTCGTGCACAGCGTCTCTGGTCGAACCAGGGACCAAAATGCAATGATTCTTATTTGAAATCTGGACTGAATTGTAATTTCTGTCTTAGAGATGGTTAATTTGAGAATTGATTTCATGGCTGAGTATAACATTTCTATTAGTACTGATCCAGCTCAAATTTAGCGAGAATTTGACAAGATTTGAGGGATTTCACCTATTTTCGAAAATAGGGTAAAATTAGGGTAAAATAAGTCTGGATTTTGTCGATTTCGAATTCTGGTGATTGGAGAGAGATTTTGAAGTCTGATCAAAAGGGAGATCTGTATCAAATAATATTTGGAAGGTGTTTCCTGAAGAAATTCTGGAGTTGGAATTAATTTGCAGATTTTAGCCTTTTCAGGCTTCCAGGTAAACAGAAAAGGACTTATTCGCGGTAAAATTTGGACTAAACTGCGAAAAGTGTTTAGATGAATTAATTTGGCTCCCAACTTTTTGAAGTGGGTTGAGGCTAAACCTAGGAACATATTCCAGGGGTTACTTGAGTCTGAATAGGGTTAAATCAAAATAATTCAATCATTTGGAAACTGGGGTACTTAGGGTAAATCTGAATTTTCCTGTTTTCGAAAACAGAGAGGGGCTTAGGTACTGAGAGTTAGGGTCAGAATTTGATCTGGCTCCTGAAGACTTTTATCCTCAGGGTAACTGGTAGGCTAAATCTGGATGGTCAGATCTTGATCTGGATCTAGAGAATAGATTTGGAGATTTTTAGGGTTTGGGAGAGATTAGAGTTCAACTGATCTGGCTACTACTACAGGGATACATGCATGCAGGATTTTCATGCAAAACTTTTCACCCCCAAAACTAGGGTGTTACAGCCGGACTGCAAAAAGGTAAGTTAGAAAAATTCAGCGAGAAAGTGAACAAAGAAGCACGGGACTTACGTCGGGTCACCGGCTTTTGCGGGGGCCGTTGGGCCGGACACATCCCGATCCCCCTCCTCCCCGGCGAGAAGGGGGAGATCTTCAGCAGCATCAGCTCCTCGGCGGCGTCCCTCATTGAGCGGACGCCTCGGGAGCCCACCACCTTGCTGAGGAGCTTCAGCTCCTCCTCGGTCCACACGAGGGCTTGGGAGTGGACGACCGGCTGTAGGAGGGGGGATCCGGTGCATACATCACCTCGTCGTCCTGGACCCAGAGGTAGAACCACCTCCGGATCCAGTCCCCCCAGTGATCCCGGGAGGCCGCTACCAGGTACTCCGCTACCTGGGATGGCAATAGCTGGATCATCACCGAGCCGAACGAAAACTTTGGCCCTCCCTTCACCAAGTGGGATCTCCTCGCCGCCAACTCGTAGAAGTACCGGAACATCCGGAGCGTAGGCTCCCGTCTGGTGGCTGTCTTGAATTGCCATATGAAGAGACCCATCCGAACGAAGGCGTTCGATGTCAGGTGGTTCAGTGCCACCCTGTACTCCTTGAGAAACTCCTGGAGCAACGGGTGCACCAGGAGCCGGAGCCCAGCCTCGAGGAAAGCCTCAAAGACCACCACTTCCCTGGGCCTAGGGCGGGGGGCTCTGTCTTTCTTCGAGGGGATCTGGACATCCCTGTCCGTGACCACCCCCTGGTCCACAAGGGACTCCAGGTCCCCGGATGTGAACTCTGAGGCCCAGCGGAAGTCCGCGGTGGCTTCCTCCGGAGGCACCTCAGCGGCGTTGGCACAGCCCTTGGGTCCCATCTAATTCTTTCGGTGGCTTAGGCTCTAAAGAAAAGGGGATAAGGGGTTTCGATGGTTGAGCTTCCGGGAGAAGGCTACCGGAAGAGCTAAGGGCGCTGATGGAGTTTGAGGTTTGAAGGTTGGAATGGCTTCTCCGGGCCCCTCAAGGCCCTATTTATAGGGGCCCAACGTGGCCCCGATGGGTGCCACATGGCCCTTCGTGGTGCATCAGCGCCATTCAATTCAAATAGCGTGTGGGAAATGAAGGGATGGGCGTGTGAAACGAGGCATCGCCGGTTCGAACCGCGAGCAGCCATTATAGCCGAACGGTGCGCTCCCATCGAGACGAAGCCTTAATGAACGACGGCGCGGCCATAAACGAGGGGAGCGGGAATCGAAGCGTCACAGTCCAGGAGACATGTCCCGGAGGAGACGTTCCCGGTAACACGGACCATCCCCCCCGGGGACTCAGACATCGTCCCCGGAGGGCATGGGGGGCTGTTGTTGGGGGAAATCTCCACGGGACCAAGTCCTAGTAAGAGGCGCCTTTTGCCCGGGGACAAGGCCCCCCGGTGGCTTGTCCCGGGCGCCGTCTTCCGAAGACAAGGATATCTGGTCTCGGGTCAAGTGAGGGTCACGCGAGAAGCGCCTCGAGAATCGGCGGACACCTGTCAAGCATCCAAGGTTCCTGATCGGGAGAAGGACATCATTGCCCCTCGATCCAACGGTGGCAGACGGGGTAGTTTAGTCTTGTTGCATCTTTTGGGGCTATATAAGCCCTTGTAACACCTCATGTAAGGCGGACAGTTCATTCTTACACATAGACAAACAAATAGGTGTGCTCCGGAGCCTTCTCTCCCCCCCCCCCCCCGAGAGAGCTCCCCTGGCCAACTCCGGTTGGGAGCACGCTAACAGGACTAGGGCCTCCACCGAGGCCCGAACCTGTATAAACCTTCATGTCATTTGCTGAGTTTGCTTGACAGGAGAGGACCGGTCGCACGGTCAGCTCGCGTTGTTTTTTCTTCGCTAGGATCTTCCACAAAACCTGCCGGAGTATTCGCAATACCACGACACTTTTCTTCGTAAGTTTTTCCCTCCTGCTAAAACTGTTCAAATTTGCAACCAGATTGCATCTTTTTCTCAGCAGGTAGGTGAATCACTTTACGATGCTTGGGAACAGTACAAAGACTTGTTGATCAAATGTCTGCAACATGGACTAGAAAGGTGGCTTGTGGTTCAGACGTTTTATAGCGTGTAAACTACAACACATGGATGGCTGTAGATGCCACAACTGGTGGTGCACTAATGAACAAAAGTGTAGACGAAGCACACGACCTCATCAAAGGTATCACTCAAAACTACACTCAATGGGGAACCGAATGAGCTGCTCAACAAGCTCTGACCAGCAACATGGATGTAAGTGTAATGTCGCAATTAGCCGAACAGGTAGCACTTCTAACCGATAAACTATCTATTCTTGGATCAACTGCTACTTCATCTGTTAATGCAATTGCATCTATATGTGAACTGTGTGGCATACAAGGCCACTATGGCCATGAATGCCAATTTAACTCATCCATGGAACAGGAAAACGATTTTCAGGTTTTGCAACAACGGCAAGGTAATTCTTTTCCTAACTCGTATAACTCTGGATGGCACAACAATCAATGCCAACAACAAAGTTTTGGACAGCAGCAACTACATCAACAAAATCCCCAATATCAAGTTCAAAGACCACCGTTTCAACCACAAAATCAGCAACCTTATCGACCGCCAAATCAACGACAACCCGTCCAGTCGAACATGGAGCGCATGCTAGAAAACTTTCTAGCAAATCAAGAGAAAGAGAAGACGTCCATGAGCCAAAAGATAGACTCCATATCGACTCACGTTCGCATGCTCGAGACTCAAATTGCACAATTGGCGAATCCTGCACCGAAAAACGATAACCTTCTTCCTTCTCAACCTATCAATCCTCACAATTCTGAACAAATAAATTCTATAGTTTGTTCTAACTCTCTTGTTTCTAATGCAGTGATCTTAAAGAGTGGAACAAAGCTACCAGAACGAACACTACCAACTGAACCTAAGCCAGCACGCGAAGTAGAGGAAATACCAAAATCACTGGCAAAGGATGACAACAAGGATGCCGAACCAAAAGAAAAGGAAAATGGAGAAATCAGGTAACACGTATTTATATCCAACTCCACCTTTTCCAAGAAGGTACGTAAAAGCAAAACTCGATAAGCAATTTGAAAAAATTTGTGGAAATCTTGAAAAAGCTTAATGTTACGGTACATTTCATTGATTTGGTAACTCAAATGCCTTCTTATAGAAAATTCTTGAAAGATATACTTACTAAAAAGAGGGATTTGAGTGAATTTCAAACTGTTGCTTTAACCAAAAATTGTAGTGCTCTAATTAAGAATAGGATGCCGGTAAAGTTGCGGGATCAAGGGAGCTTCTCCATCCCTTGCAACATAGTTACGATACACACAAATTGAGCTCTTTGAGACCTAGGCGCAAGCATTAGTGTGATGCTTCTCACCATCGCACAACATTTGAGCATGGGTGAGATCAAGCCTGCATGCATGGTTCTGCAACTTGCCGATGGTTCAATAAAGCATCCGGAAGGAATCCTAGAAGACGTGCCTCTTCAAGTCAGTAAATTTTATCTTCCAGTTGATTTTGTCGTTCTTGATATGGACGAAGATGTCGCTATAGCTATTATATTGGGACAACCAATGCTCCGGACAGCAGGTACCCTCATTGATGTTCGTGAGGGAAGAATTACTTTTCGCATAGGGGAGGAGAAAATTTTGTTTTAAAATGTCTAACCTTGTTAACTGCGCTTTGTATGAGGAGAAAATTTGCAGCGTGGATGAGCTAGAAGAAGTCCTAGAAAAGGAGTCACCACTTTAACTCACTTTTGAAGAAGGAACGGATGAAATATTAAACAACAAAAAAATGGACAGCAGCAAAGAAAACGAACAAAACGACGACGAACCAACAAAAGAACCATCCAAAGAGGACATCTCTGAATCCAACATTACAGGTAAGGAAAAGGTAAGTAAAACTACACTTAAAACTCTTCCTTCCTCACTGAAATATGTGTTCTTGGATGATGATGAGATGCAGCATGTCATTGTTAATACAAACCTAACCAATTCACAATTAGAAAAATTGATTTCTTTACTACGTGTGCATCACAATGCTCTTGGTTATTCAATTGATGATATCAAAGGGATTAGCCCTGAAATTTGCATGCATAGGATCTCTCTAGTTGATGAAACTAAAACCTCCGTTGAGCGTCAACATAGACTAAACCCAAACTTGAAGGAAACTGTAAAAGCCAAAATTTCTAAACTATCAGATGCGGGTATCATTTATCCTATTTTTGATAGTAATTAAGCTAGTCCTGTGCATGTAGTTCCAAAGAAAGGAGGTATGACTGTGGTTAAGAATGCTAACAATGAGTTGATCCCTACTAGACTTGTTACTGGATGGCGCATGTGCATTGATTATCGTAAATTGAATAGCGTCACTAGGAAGTGTTGGGGGAAAAAATATCCACCATGCCCGGCCTCTTGTTCTCCTGCTAGCTATCCCCCGTCCGGAGTAGAGCCTTGCTCCTTCACCTCCGAAGTGGAGACTGGCTTCTTTGCCTCCGGGGGAGGTTCCATGCACCCCCGGTCGGGGGTCCTCCGGCCGAGGAAGGGGCCTCGCTTCCTCACCTCCAAAGTAGGAGGTGCTAGCCCCCGGTCGGGAGTCCTCCGGCCGGGGAAGAGGCCTTGCTCCTTCACCTCCGAAGTGGAGCCTGGCTCCTTTGCCTATGTGGTTGGAGGCGCCCACTCCTGGTCGGGAGTCCTCCGATCGAGGAAAGGGCCTTGCTCCTTCGCCTCCAAAGTGGAGCCTTGCTCCTTCACCCCCAGGGGGAGGGTCCGCCCACTCCCAATCGGGAGTCCCCCGGTCGGGGGTGGAGGCTTGCTCCTTCACCTACGAGGTAGGAGGCGCCCACTCCTGTTCAGGAGTCCTCCAGTTGGGGAAGGGCCTTGCTCCTTCGCCTCTGAAGTGGAGCCTGGCTTCTTTGCCTACGGGGTAGGAGGCGCCCACTCCTGGTCGGGAGTCCTCCGGTCGGGGAAGGGCCTTGCTCCTTCGCCTCCAAAGTGGAGCCTGGCTCCTTTGCCTCTGAGGTAGGAGGTGCCCACCCCCGGCCGGGAGTCCTCCGGCTGGGGAAGGGGCCTCGCTCCCTCACCTCCAAAGTAGGAGGTGCTCACGCCTAGTCGGGATTCCTTTGGCCGGGGAAGGGGCCTTGCTCCTTCACCCCTAGGGTGGAGCCTTTCTCCTTCACCTCCGGGGTAGGACGTGCCCACTCCTGGTCAAGAGTTCCCCGGTCGGGGAAAGGGCCTTGCTCCTTCGTCCCAAGGGTGGAGCCTTGCTCCTTCACCTCCGGGGTAGGAGGTGCCCACTCCCGGTCGGGAGTCTCCTGGTGGGGAAAGGGCCTTGCTCCTTCACCTTCAAAACAGGAGGCCCTCTCTTCCGGGCCCTCTGCCCGGAGGTGGGGGCACTAAAGTCAATGGTAGCCACGTGTCCAAGATCGACGCTGTGAGCCTTGCCAAAAGACCGTGCTGCCCTCGATCCAACGGTCGTAGCTAGGATAGTTTCATAATTTGCCTCTTTCGAATTCTATATATACCCTTGTACACCCCTCTTGTAAACTAACTCATTCATTTGTACGCAATACACAAAAACTAAAAGGCATGCTTAGGAGCCCTCTCCCCGGGAGAGAGCCCCCTAGCCGACTCGTGTCGGGAGCACGTCGATAGGACTAGGGCCTCCATTGTGGCCCAAACTTGTATAAACCCTTGTGTCAATCTCTGAGATTGCCCAACACGGGGTGACCCATCGCACGGTCATCTCGTGTTATTGTACACGTGTTGCGCACGTCATCAAACCTGCTGGGGTATTTTTTATACCACAGCAGTTGGCACCCTCTGTGGGGACCTGTGATGAATTGTCATGGCTCCTCCAAGAAGAACGAGGCACTTGACCTCTGTCTCCAACGACCCCGGCCCTAGCAACCCTGCGCCATCGACACAAGGGGCCGTGGTCACAGTACCTCCTCCTAGGGACACTCGGGGGGAGGCACTCTCCCTCCTCCCGCCACCCTCGGTGGAAGCACGGCTCCCGCGAGCCAACCTAATGGTTCCATGCTGGGGAACAGAGTGCCCCCCGAGCGGTACCTTCGACCTCTGGGGACCAGATACTCGGAGCGCTCGTTGAAGGCCAACTTCGCGCGCAACATGCTCTTGAGGAGTTGTTGTGCGCCATAGCGCGGCCTCTAGCCCCCGTGTATCCACATCCATTCCCTTTCATGGGAACGCCACAGCTGTTCATGATGGGGCACCTGGGAGCCTTCTTCGCGCTGGGGGTTTTCCCCTTCCCGGGGGGTGTTCCCCTTCCCGGGGGGCGTTCCCATCTCTGGGAGACTTCCTCCCTCGGGAAGTGCTCCCTACTCTGGGGGACACCCCCTCCCAGGGGGAGCTCCCATCCCCGAGGGCTACCTATTCCCGGGATGAGCTCCCAACTCCGGAGGACATCCACTCCCGGGAGGTGCTCCCACCTCTGGAGGACATCTACTCCCGGAAGGTGCTCCCCCCTCTTGTGGACTCCCTCCCTCGGGAGGTGCTCCCACCTCCGGGGGACATCCACTCCCGAGAGGTGCACCCCCTCCTGCAGACTTCTTCCCTCAGGGGGTGCTCCCGTTCCCGGGGGCTGCCCAGTTCAAGGTGTCGGTCCCATCCCCGAGGTGTCTCTTGCCCTGGGAGAGATCCTCCCCCCCCCCCCCCCACAGAACCTTGCTTGTCGTAAGAGGTGCTCCCGGATAGTGCCCGCGATGCAGGCTATCCCCCCGTTGGGAACTTTTCCCACGCTGCGGGTCGCCCCCATCACCGGAACCTCCCCGGCACGCAACTCCCCTCTCGCGCTCGACATCGACGCGCATCAGCTCCCAACGGGGGGATAGCCTGCAAGGTTCTGGGGGGGGAGGATCCCTCCCCGGGTTCCCCCGATGGACCAAACACGGTTCACCCGGGAGGAGGTAGAGCGTTTGAGCAGGGCAAGATCTGAAGGAGTCCCGTCCCGCTGTCGCCACGAATAACTCCTGGCGAGCGGGCGTTGCCCTTACATCCCGACGGTTAAGGGCAAGAGAACCATGCAAGAAGCAACTACCACCTATGGCGATTTCCCTGAGGTGTAGGAGGTTAGCTCCACCAACCCCGAAGAAGGGAGATGATACCGAAAGGTAGAAGGTCTGTTAGGACCCCTTCCCGATTCGGACAGTGAACGCGCCTCCCCCGTTGTTGGGGGAAATGACCGCGGGATCAAGTCCTGGTAAGAGGCAAGATTCCCGGACGCCGCCGTTTGCCCGGGGACAAGGCCCCCCAGTGGCTTGTCCTGGGCGCCGCCTTTTGCCCGGGACAAGGCCCCCCGGTGGCTTGTCCCGGGCGCCGCCGTTCTTTCGAAGACAAGGGTCCTAGGTCCCGGTTCACGTGAGGATCATGCGAGAAGCGCCTTGGGAACTGGTGGACACCTTTCAAGCATCCAAGGCTCCTGACCGGAAGAAGGACGCCGATGCCCTTCGATCCAACGGTGGCGAGCGGGGTAGTTTAGTCTTTTTGCATCTTTTGGGCTTATATAAGCCCTTGTAACCCCTCATGTGAGGAGGACAATTTCATTTTTACTCTAATAGACAATCAAATAGGTGTGCTCCGGAGCCATCTCTCCCCCGAGATAGCTCCCTTAGCCAACTCCGGTTGGGAGGACGTCGACAGGACTAGGGCCTCCACTGAGGCCCAAACCTGTATAAACCTTCGTGTCATTTGTTGTGCTTGCCCGACGGGAGAGGACCGGTCACGCGGTCAGCTCGCTTCGTCTTTTCTTCACTAGGAACCTCAACAAAACCTGCCGGGTATTCGCAATACCACGACACCCGTGAAGGGGGATAGCGACACGGGCTCCCCAAAGGAGGTGGAAGGGGCCAATCAACCCCTTTGCCGCCACCTCCGGTGCGTTCAATGGCCGAAGCCATATCAGCCACCCCATATTGAGCACTACAATGGGAAGGCCGACCCCTACAAGTTTGTTCAAGTTTACTCCACGGCCATCTCGGCAGTCGGGGGGGACGAGAGCGTCCAATGCAACTTCTTCCCCCTCTACCTCTCCGGGATAGCCCGGTCATGGTTTTATAACCTCAAAGCGGGCTCCATCAAGTCCTTCACACAACTCAAGCGTGAGTTTTGTGCAAATTTCCAAGGGAATTATATTCGTCCTCTGGATTCATCGCAATTGTATACTATTCGTTAGCAGTCGGTGTCACGCCCCGCCTTGGGGACCACGACTACTCCCGTGGGGACCCATCTCGCTACAGTTGGAGCCATACATACCATTGACTTCCCAAGATAAGTCAAGCACAGGAGTACATTGCAGCAGAGTAACTTACAAAATATTTTGAGTAGTATGGCCTGCTGGCCTTAGTACAACATAAAGGATTACAAAGCCATCACGGCATAAATAATTCTTGTTAAAGAAAAATAACAACTACTCGTCAGATGCTAGGTGAACCCCCACAACAAGATGTTGAAAGCAGAACAACACCCTTCAGTACTCTAGCGGGACTGGCTCTCCTCCTTCTGGATCATAGATAGCAAGGGTGAGCACTTTCGTACTCAGCAAGTCATAGTGTACAAGAGTGTATACATATAATAGTAATGTGATGAACCTATGCTAGTAAAGAAGTGTGGATGGTTGTAAAATAGTCTTTTCCTTTATATCTCATGGCAGCAATTTTCATAATATAGCATGGCTATTCATGTTATATCTATTAATAGTACTACTGTGACACATCGACACACGACAGCCCACGGCAGCACCCCTTAATATGACAACACATGTCGTTCTTTGGTAATCTTGACTTATCAAATTTTACATGGAAAATATACTTGTGTCACATCGACATGGATTTAATCCACCACAATAGACTCCTATAGACCCGGGACCTTGGAATATTCGAATATGTTTTTAACTCTGCAGAGGGGTACCAATTTACTGGCAAGATATTCCACTTTCATGCCCATCCTATCATTATGATTAGACCCCTCCTCACTGTAAAGTGTGAGTGGCAAGGTGGAGATAACAAGAACTTTTGTCATGGTTCACACACAATTCACCCCTGTCCCTATGGTCGAACAACCGGACCAAACCAAAGTTGTGGCGGGCTATACCCCCACCGCGAACTGCATCTTCCCATTACTGGGTCAGCATGCATCACATCCTGTGATATGTGTTGGAGCCGCACTCCGTGTCAAATCGTGCACAACTTTCCATCGCATGCAGGGGTTTCATGTGCGATCTGCATACTACTTGTTCAGGCCTGTCCCATACCAGGCTTGCGGTTAGCACAGTTTTCATGCCACTAGAAGCACAACACAAGGTTCTAATCCTTATATGCCAGTGACCGGAGCATCCACAACCCTACACATCCAGTGCCACCACCATTCCATACCAAACTTTGGTCACGGCTAGGGTTTTATTTCATGAATTTGTGGCTCACTACTTGATCATTTCACATTTCACTGGCATCCAGCCTAGTACTGCCAATTCATATTTCAACCATTCTTTCACATGCAATACTACTCTTATTGAAGGTCATATCATAGCAACTCATAAAATATAGGTTCAAGATGTTCAAGAATATGACTTGCCTTCCGCGTCGTATAAATCAGCTGCTAGTGTTGTGTTGGTGATGACATCCTCGAACTCTGACTCTGGATCTACTCAGCAACAAATCGAACACAAAATGATTACTAATTATATTAAAATGTTTTATGATGTATATACAAATATGCTTTAAAAGAATCTAACTTGGCGATGCTACGGTTGACTGAGTTTGCAATCTGAAATTGGGTAGAAACTCTAGAATTGATAGAATCTGAGCTAAGGTTGGATGCTAAAGGTCATTAGGGTTTCAATGCATAAGATTAGACATTCAGTTCATGGCTGGTTTGCTCAAAAATAGCGAATGTCAGCCGATTGACATTCGGTTCGTGGCCTGACAAAGTCAAAGAATGGCATAGGCATGGTTTAGAGGATTTCCAGTTGACAAAACAAGTTTAGCTTAAGGAATTGGGTGCAAATTGAAGCAAAACACTAATTGACAAACTAGTTTTTATAGAAAAATCCAGAGAATCAAAGAATTTGCAGTTAAACCCTGGCATAGTGAAATTGAATGCCAGTGCACTGCTGGTTTCTAGGTTTAGCTCGTTTAGACAAACCGCGCGTGCGTTGCTTCACCAACTTTGTCAATCACGTAGGCGAGGTTACAAGGATGTTGCTGGCAAAGTTAATTGAGAGATGATGGCCGGATGACGGCGAACGGCGAGGTCGAAGTCGTCGGCTTTGAAGACTCGAGACGAGCTACGATGACAAAGCACAAGGATAGATGGAACATGAAATTAATCGAGTGCTTTTGCTCCTGAGGTGGTGCTGATGGTGCTGGAGCGAGGAATCAGACAAAAAGCTAGTTTGGGGCTCGTCGGCGTTGACACCGGACTTGAAGACGACGGTGGAAGGAGGCGCTGATGATCTAGAGCAATGCTGGGCAATTGGCTTCGGCTACACCATCTATGAGACACAGGGAGTGAGAAGATGTGGCCAATTTGGCGGAAGATAGGGTGGAGCGGGCCGCCGACATGAACTGATCTCGATGACGCGGGAAGAAATGAAAGACTTCAAATCACAGGCTAAATTCAAATTTGGATTGAATAGGTTTGCTAAGGATACTCTGGTGATTGATTTGTTCTACTAAAAGGGATACTGAAATTGGCTGGAATGAGTTCGATAGCCGGAACAGGTCATTTGGATTTTTCGGCTATCGCCGATGATGAGGTTCACTGGAGACAAATTGGTTGCTAAGATACGAGAAGATGGGTACCATGAACATACCATTGAAGTCAATTTGAAGGTTGGAGTTGAGAATTGCTCTGGCGTCGTTCTCCTCCTCGGCGGCTCGCTGGAGAAGAAGAAGAAAGGAGAAGAAGGCGAGTGAATAACTGGTTATGTGAGTTATGAGAGAAAAGGAGCTGGTCGCGGGTGGCTATAAATAGGCATGGGACGGAGATGGCGAGGTTGGAGGCAGTGACACTTGTGCCGGCCAAGCGGCTGGTCGAAGCAACGGCGACAGCGGCTCTGCAACTGCGTCAGGTGGTCGGCTCATTGGAACTTGGTGCTGGCCGATGCAAGGCGGAGGCAACAAAGTTGGCCCGCAATGACACGTGCATACATACAAATTGAAACCTTCCCGCTGGCGCGTACGCGCTGCTGTTGGTCGACGGCGAAGGCACAACGATGGTTCTGGCGCGGACACGTGCACACATGCAAGCACAATCAAACACAAGCACAGGCGAAGGCAGGCGGCGAAGAAACACGGCGCGGCTCAGAGCAACAGTGTGCCAGCTAAGGAAATCAAAATTTTGGACTGGAATGCAATTTGGAAAATATCTGGACTGAATTGCAATTTCAGTGAAAAACTTAGTTAGAGATGGATTTGATTTTGCTGCTGAAGATCAATTAACTTAATAGGTAATTTGGCAAAGACATAAGATAAGATTTAGGGTTTCTGATCAAATTTTGAATGAAAACGAAAATAGGGTAATTATGGTATTTAGAATCTGGATTTTGTCAAAACTGAAATTCTGAGACTTTGGATAAGATTTTGAGATCCTCCTAGAAGAAGATTTTGTATTGAATAGCATTTGGGAGGTATTCCCTAAATCAGATTAGGATTTGGAGCTGATTTGTTGCTTTAAGCCTTTTTAGGCTTCTGGAAAATTGGAAAAGGACCATTCTGCGATACCTTATGGACTGATTTGCCAAAATTGTCTTAATGGTGGAATCTGGCTGCCAACTTTTTGGATTAAGGTATTGGCATACCCTTGATCATAATCCAAGAATAATTTGGTCTGGATTAGGTCAAGATTTGATTAAATCCGGGTTCTGAATCTCAGGGTATTCAGGGTAATTATGATATTCAATTAATTCTATTTTCGAAAACAGATTGAGACAGACAAATTTGGGAGTTAGAGATAGAATTTGATCTGGCTTCTGAAGGCTTTCCTACTCAGGATAAATAGTAGATCATATCTGGATAGTCAAATCTTGATTTAGGTTCCACAGAGAAGATTTTGAGATTTTTGGGCTTAGGGAAGAATGAATCTGGGCTAATTTTGCTGATCTTGGAGAGACATATGCATGCATGACTTTTTATGAAAAAGAATTTTCACCCCAAACCCAGGGTGTTACAGTTGGGGGAGACGATATGAAGCTTCTTCAAACGCTTCGCACAGATTAAGAGCAAGGTGGCTCACGTCCCCGACTAGACAGTAATCGAAGCATGCAAGAGCGGCATCCTATCAGGAGAGCTCCACTGGAGGCTCTCCCGGAGTTGCCCATCCTCCGCTGACGAGCTCTTTACCATGCTCGAGAAGTATGCAAGAGCTGAGGAGGACGACCTCTGGAAGAAGAACTAGGGGACCTCTGGTCCTGGGGAGAGAACTTGAGGGACCCCTCCTACAAACATCCCCGGAAGGGACCCCATAGTGAACCAAGGCCTCAGGATGCTTTCGTCCTCGAAGGTGGAGGCGGCTCCCAGGATCTTAACCGGGGACAATGAGCCTTCTCCAAGCCCAAAAGGGGTGGGGGAGGCCAATCCTCCCGCACGCTAGAGGCTCCCAAGGAGGCTGGAGCCACCTTATGGTGCGCTTTCCACCAGTCCAACTCCCATGCAACCCCAGAATGCCACGCGCTCCTTCAACACTTCACGGCATTTCTCGAGCAGCATGGGGCGGGGGGAGGAGGTCCTACCTCCTTACCCCTTTTGTCGCCAGCTCTGGCAACACTCCCCGCTCCACCGGGGGGGCATCACAAGCAAGGCCAAGAAAGGGGCTCGAATGATGAGCTCCCTTTCCAAAGCTTCCAGAGACATGTTAATGTCATCTTGGGGGGATCCGCCTCTGGGCGAGACTCCAAACGTCAGCAGCGCAAGGAATATGCGTGAGAAGTGAAAGAAATAGGGGTCGTTAACACGTCCTGGCCACCAAAGTGGTCGGACATCCCACTAACATTCACCATGGAGGATGCGTGTGGGGTGCACTTCTGTCGCGCCCCGAGACTGGGACTACGACTACTCCTGTAGAGACCTAGCTCGCTGCAGCTAGTCCCTTATATGCATAGCATACACATACCCTTGACTTCCCAGGATAAGTCAAGCACAGGAGTATATCACATTGCAACCGAGTAACTTACAAAATAGTTAAGCAGTGTGGCCTGCTGGCCTTGATATTACATAAGGAGATTACAATGCCTTCACGACATACATGGTTTAGCAAAATAACATCTACACAGCAGAAGGTAGGTGACCCACCCACAAAGAGAAGTGGACGGCAGAACAACACACATCAGGGAAATGACGGGACTGACGCTCCTCCTTCTGGATCCACGAAGTACTTCACGCCTTCATCGTGATTGTTGATTGCTCCGTCTATTGATTTGTAGGTTACAAGAGTGAGCACTTACGTACTCAGCAAGTCATAGGTAAGAGTAGATACATATAGTAGTGATGACATGAACCTAGACTAGTCAAGAATTATGGATATTTGTAAAATAATCTTTTCCTTTCTTATCTCATCTTATGGCAGCACTTTTCATAATATAACATCCTCATTCATGTTCACTAGATTATAGCACTACCGCGACACGTCGACACACGACAGCCCACGGCAGCACTCCTTATCATGACAACACATGTCATTTGGGTAATCTTGATTTAAACATATTTTATTTAGAAAATAGTACTTGTGTCACACCCCGTGGATTTAATCCACCGCAGCAGACTCCTATAAACCCGGGAGCTCGGAGTATTCGAATACGTTTTTATCTCTGCAGAGAAGTACCAATTTACACGCAAGATATTCCACTTTCAAGCCCATCCTATCATAACAAAATGATTAGACCCCTCCTCACAACCATGTGTGAGTGGCAAGGTGGAGATAACAAGAACTTTTGTTATGCATCACTTACAATTCACCCCTGACCCTATGGCTCTCAGCGAAACACAGTTGTGGTAGGCTGTATCATAACCTCCACCCCACCTCATTTTCCCATTACTGGGTCAAATATCAGATCACCTTCAGTGATAGTAGGAGTCAGCCTCCAAGTCAATCATCACAACACATCTCGTGCAGGGGTTTCATGTACGATCCACATAAGTACTTGTTCAGGCCTGTCCCATACCAGGCTTGCGGTTAGCACGTTGTTCATGCCACTAGACGCACAACACAAGGTTCTAGTCCTTATATGCCAATGACCAGACCATCCACAACCCTGCACCTTCAGTGCCTGCATTCCTTTGCAGTCTAGCACCTCCAGTGCTACAGCCATCCACACCATTTTTCTGGTCACGGCTAAGGGGTTTTATTTCATGAATATAAGTATATAAATACATATAATAGTTCATGGCTCAAAACTTGTTTATTTCACATTTCATAGATAACCAGTCTAGTACTGCCAATTGATAAATCAACCATTCTCAATCTTTCACATGCAATATTGCCTATATTCAAGGTTATGTTTTAGCAACATTTAAAATATAGGTTCAAGATGACCAAGGATATGACTTGCCTTCCGCGTCGTGAAAGACAGCAGTTGATGTCGGGTCAGCAGTGAAGTCCTCGAACTCTAGCTCCGACTCTGAGCAAAGATCAAACAAGCAACCAAGAATCACAACCTTTTCAATACATTATTATACTACATGCAATAATGCAAAGATGAATGTCTTGATGATTCTGAAATAATTGGATTTAGGTACCATAGAAGCTGATTAGGGCTAAATCATAGAATTAGGGCTGAAAATGAGTGCTAGGAACTTCTAGGGTTCCAGGATATAGGAATTGACATTAAGTCTGCAGCTGGTTTGCCCAAAATCGATGAATGTCTTTAGGTCGACATTCGGTTCAAGGCTTTGACATAGGGTTAACAATGTCATAATCTAGGGCTAAGCATAAAATTCAATTCAAGGACTCAAATCAAGTTGTGATAGAAGAAGAAATTGTAGATCACAACCTCAGGAGTCTAAGGGACAAAGTCATGCTCAAAATACACATCTGGAAGGAAGTGAAATGGGCTAATGCCACTGACTGACATAGCCTGGCATTGCACTGACATAGCTAGAAACTAGGGTTTGTCACAACTTTTGATCTAGGGCTCCAATTGATGCACCACTTTGTCTGGGAGGTAGGCCTCAGTAACAGGAACAATTCATTCAACTGGACCTAGGGCAGGAGGTGGCCGGAAAGTGATGAAAACCGGCGATGAACTCGGTGGCTGAAATTTCAATTCACAGCACTGGACAGGAATTAGGGCATAGCTATATCTTCTGATTTAGGCCGAATTGGAAGTCGAGCTAGTAAGCAAAGTTGCTTAGGAGATCAAGGCGCATCTGGGGGACAAGGTTTCTGGAGCTGGATCGGCCGGGAATGGTTTTCCGGTGGCCGGCGCCGGAGAAGAAGACACTGATATTGGGGGTTTTGGCTACACGATGTTTGAACTCGATTCCTTGCTTGGAGAGCATCTAGAAGGTATAAGAAAGCTTCTGGCACGATTGAATTGGTCGGAGAATCACCGGAGAAGGCTGGCGACGTTCGCCGGCGGCTGGGGAAGCTCGGGCTAGCGAAAAACTCTAGTTCTTGGTCAATTTCACCATTCAACTTCACAGGCTTGCTTAAAATAGCTCACTGATCATTTTTGTCTATTGAATCGAAGGCTAATTCGGGCTAATTTTACTTGTGCAACTGGAACAGGGCATTTCACTGATTTCAGCAATTTCCGGCGATCACCGGCGATGAAGTGCATAAGAGTTCAATTAAATACTACAGCACGATGAGATAGGTAGGAGAAACTCACTGATGCTGTCAATTTGAGGATTGAAGCTGCGGTTAAGGCTGTCACCGTGAAGCTCCTCGATGGCTCGCCGGAGAAGACGACGACAGCAAGGGAACTTGAGAATTTGGTTAAGCTCTGGTGAAGTGAAGATTGCACAAGGTGTTGATTGCTTAAATAGACTAGAGGGCGAAGCTTGCAAGGATTAAACAGCAATGAATTGGCGTCAGTGACTTGCCGGACGCAGATGCAACAACGGCGAGCGGTAACGTGATAGCGCACAGGCGGTGCAAAGCTGATTAAGCTGTCGGCTTCATCGGGACTCAACAATGTCGGGTGGTGCAAGGCGGTGGCAACACAAGCTGGCAAGGCAAAGCAACGTGGTGCCGTGTTGCTGACAAAAGCTGCTGTTGGTCGCGCGCGGAAGCAATTGCTGTTCAACGTTGCTGCCACGGCGAAGGCTAAGACACGGACGCGTGCGTATCAGCAACAGCAAGCATGCACGAGCACAAATGCAAGCGGGGCTTGGCCGGCGGCGAGCGTGCACGGCACAAAGATCACGGCGAGCTCTGGTCGTGCGTACAGTAGCTGCTGCTCTGGTCGAAATAGGGGCTGATTTGCAATATTTGACTTTTGATTTCGGGCTGAATTGTAAATCTGATGATTTGGAAGGTTAAATCTGAAATTGATTGCATTAATCTGGTAGGCTTGATTCAACAGATGACTTGGCACAAATAGAAGATAAAATTTGAGACATTTGGGTGATTTTTGATATGAACTGAAAACAGAGTAGATTAGGGTAAAATAAGTCCGAAACTTATTGATCTCGAATTCTAGGATTTAGGGTTTGATTTTGAGATACTCATAAAAGAAGAATTTGTGTTGAAAAGCATTTGGAAGGTGTTCCCTGAATTAGATTTGAATTTGAAGATGATTTGCAACATTTTGCCTTTCTGGCTTTTAGAAAAATCTGGAAGAAGGACTGATCTGCGAATCTGGAGTTTTGGAAGGTTTAAACTGAATTTGATTTCACTGATATAGCAGATTATATTCAACAGAATATTTGGCAAGAACATTTAATAAAATTTGGCACATTTGAATAGTCTTTGATACAGACTAAAAATAGGGTATTTTAGGGTAATTGAATCTGAGCTTTAATTGATTTCGAATTATGGTAATTAGGATGAGATCTTGAAATCAGCACAGAAGAAGAACTTGTTTCAAATAGCATCTAGAAAAGATTTGCCGAAGAAATTCTGAATTTGGAGTTAATCTGGAGATTTTAGCCTTTTTGGGTTTCTAGATATCAGTTAAAGGACTAATTTGTAATAACTCTTGGACTGATTTGCGAAAAAGGTTTAGATGGTAAAATCTGGCTGCCAACTTTCTGGTTTAAGGTATTGGCATACCCATGATCATGTTCCAAGAATAATCTGGTATGAACTTGGCTAAGATTTTGATTAAATCTGGATTTCTGAAACTTAGGGTAAAAGGTAATAGCAGATATTCTGTTTTCGAAAACAGAAAAGAGTTGATAATTCTGGAAGTTAGGGATAGAATTGAATCTGGGTTCTGAAGGCTTTTAGGTTTAGGATAACTGATAGATCACATCTGAACAATCTGATCTTGATTTGAGGTCACAGGATAGATTTTGGAGATTTTAGGGTTTAGGATAGATACTGATCTGGCTATTACTACAGATACAAGCATGCATGCTATTGATGAAAAAGGAAGTTTTCACCCCTAACTCAGGATGTTACAACTTCCCCCATGACGACACGCTAATTGTCTCCGCCACCGTATTCAACTACCACCTCGCCCGAATCTTGGTCGACGGTGGGAGCACAGTGGACGTCCTTTATCTAAAGGCGTTCAAGGAAATGCAAGTGGACGAAAAGCTCCAGCAACCCACGACGGGGCCTTTGCAAGGCTTCGTCCCGGGAAAAACTATACACCCCGTGGGCAAGGTCGACCTCCCGATGACATTCGGCGCCCCGGATAATTATCAGACCGAAATGGTCCGGTTTGATGTGGTGGATCTCCCCTCCTCCTACAATGCAATAATGGGGAGAACCACAATCAACCGCCTAGGAGCAGCCATCCACCAAAGCTACCTGTGCATGAAGATCCCTGGGCCGAGCGAGGTGATCTCTATGCGGGGTGACCAGGATATGGCCAGCTACCTCTATGAGCGCGCCACTGCCAAAATCGGGGATGTCAACATGATCAAAACCCCAAGAGGAGGGAGTTCCTCCCCAACCCTGGACATGCCGGTCGCGCTCCCCAGGAAGTTCCTTCCCAAACCTCGCCCCGAGGGGGACCTCCGCGAAGTCCCCCTCTCCCAGAAAAGTGAGGGGAAGACCGTCAAGATTGGAGCCGACCTCCCCGAGGAGCACGCAGCAAAACTCATCTACTTCCTTCGTGAAAACGCGGACGTTTTTGTATGGAAGCCCGCGGACATGGGGGGTGTACCTAGGGACGTTATCGAGCACAAGCTCGTGGTAATGCCTGGTCACCCCCCAGTGAAGCAGAAGCTGAGTAAGCTCTCCCTTGAGCGGCAAGAGGCCATCAAGGTGGAAATCACAAAACTCCAAGAGGCAGGGTTCATTCAGGAGGTCTTGCACCCCGAGTGGCTAGCAAACCCCGTTCTTGTAAAGAACACAAGTGGCAAGTGGAGCATGTGTGTCGACTTCACCGACCTCAACAAAGCTTGCCTAAAGGACGACTTCCCGCTCCCGCGGATCGACCAATTGGTGGACTCCACCGTGGGATGCAAGCTGATGAGTTTCTTGGACGCTAACTCGGGCTATCACCAAGTCTGAATGGCTGTGGTGGACGAGGAAAAGACAAGTTTCATAACTCCCCTCGGCACCTTCTACTACATCCACATGCCCTCCAGGTTGAAAAACATGGGGGCGACCTTCCAGCACCTCATGTGCTTGATCCTGAAGGACCAAATCGACTACATCGTGGAAGTCTATGTTGACGATGCGGTTGTCAAGAGTCCGCTCTCGACCACTCACCTCGAAGATTTAGTAGAAACCTTATGCAATCTCCGCAAGTACGAGTTAAAGCTCAACCCAAAAAAATGTGCATTTGGCATTTGCGGAGGGAACCTCCTCGGGTTCCTCGTGTCCCAATGGGGCATTGAAGCCAATCCCGAGAAAATTCGGAACCTTCTCGACATGTCTCCACCGCATTTTGTTAAGGATGTGCAACGACTCACCGGCCGCTTGGCCGTGTTGAGTCATTTCGACTCGCGCTCGGGAGAGCGCGGCCTCCAATTCTTCAAGATCCTCTGTGGCCTTGAGGGGGCGAGGCACAGGCCCCGTTCGAAGACCAGAAGAAATATCTCACGAGCCCTCCAATGCTCGTGAGTCCGCGCCAAGGGGAGCCCCTACTCCTTTACCTCGCAGCCACTCTAGTCGCCGTCAACGTGGTCCTCGTCAAGGAGGAAGATGGGCAGCAGCGCTCTGTCTACTATGTGAGCGAGGCTCTCCAGGGTGCCAAAATGAGATACACAAAGGTGGAGAAGATCTGTTATGCTCTCCTGATGGCATCAAGGAATCTTTGCCATTACTTCTTGGGCCACCCCATCACAATGTCGTCCTCTCTCCCCCTAGGGAAGTGGGGGGCCGAGCTAGCCCCTTTCTCCCTCTCCCTAACCAGAGGATCCGCAATCAAGTCGCAAGTCCTTGCGGACATTGTGGCTGAATGGGCTCCGGTCCCCGGATCGGAGAAGGAAGCGCACACCACGCCACCACCACGTAGTGACCATTAGACCCTCTTCGATGGCTCCCTGTGCCTGGCAGGGGCTGGCGCGGGAGTAGTCCTCCGAAGCCCCAAGGGGAGAACCCTCGAATACTCCACAAGGCATGAGGCCCCGCGACGAACAATGTCACAGAGTATGAAGCCCTTCTCCTAGGGCTACACCTCGCCCGCTCCTTGGGCATCTGATGCCTCCTTGTCAAGGGCGACTCTCAGCTCATGGTTTGTCAAATGGACAAGTCCTACTTGTGCCACAACATGAACCTGAGCCTCTATCTCGAGGAGGTCCGGAAAATGGAAAATCACTTGAAAGGCCTCGAGGCGCGGCGTATCCCACATAGGGACAACGACTGCACTGACGCCCTCGCGCGGGCGGCAAGTGCCCGAGGGTCCCTCCCCGAAGGGGCTTTCCTAGAGGTTATCCTGAAACCTTCCGCAGCGGCCTTCGACTCGGACTACGAGTCTTGTGACCCTCACATCACGGAAATCATCCGGGCCACATCCTGGATGGCCCCCCTTGTCTCTTGCATCAAAGGAGAGGGGGAGCCATTCGACAACGCCGAAGCCAAGCGCCTTCGCACTAAGATGCGAGCGTATGTATTGATAGAGGGGACGTTGTGTAACATCCTGAGTTTTGGGGTGAAATGTTTCTTTCTTAAAAATCATGCATGCATATGTCTCTTCTAGATCAACCAAATCAGCTCCAATTTTATTCTGTTCTAGCCCTAAAATCTCCAAATCTATCCTGTGACCCCAAATCAAGATCAGATTGTTCAGTTGTGATCTATCAGTTATCCTGAACCTAAAAGCCTTCAGAACCCAGATTCAATTCTATCCCTAACTTCCAGATTTATCAACTTCTTTCTGTTTTCGAAAACAGAAATATCTTATATTACCTAAATACCCTAAGTTTCAAAAATTCAGATTTAATCAAAATCTTAGCCAAGTTCAGACCAGATTATTCTTGGATTATGATCAAGGGTATGCCAATACCTTAATCCAAAAAGTTGGCAGTCAGATTTTACCATCTAAACCTTTTGCGCAAATCAGTCCAAGAGTATAGCAGATCAGTCCTTTTTCCAGATTTTCCAAAAGCCTGAAAAGGCAAAATGTTGCAAATCATCTTCAAATTCAAATCTAAGTCAGGGAACACCTCCCAAATGCTGTTCAACACAAATTGTTCTTTTATGAGTATCTCAAAATCAAACCCTAAATCCCAGAACTCGAGATCAATAAGATTCAGACTTATTTTACCCTAATCTACTCTATTTTCAGTTCATATCAAAAATCATCCAAAGGTCCGAAATTTTATCTTCTATTTGTGCCAAGTCATCTGTTGAATCAAGCCTACCAGATTAATGCAACCAATTTCAGATTTAACCTTCCAAATCATCAGATTTACAGATCAGTCCAAATCAAGAAAATCAAATATTCCAAATCAGCCCCTATTTCGACCAGGACAGCTGCTGTGCGCACGACCAGAACCTCGCCGTGATCCTTGCGCCGTGCTCGCTCACCACCGGCCAAGTCCCGCTTGCATTTGTGCTCGTGCATGCTTGCTCTTGCTGTGCACACGTGTCTGCGTGTCGACCATCGCCGTGGCAGCGCCGACGACCAACGTTGCTCCTGTGCACGACCAGCAGCAGAAACAACAGGCTTTTGTCAGCAACACCGTGCCACGTTGCGTACTTTGCCAGCCCTTGTCGCCACCGCCTTGCACCGCCCGACATTGATGAGTCCCGATGAAGCAACCGCTTTGCATCACCTATGCGCCGTCGCGTCACCGCTCGCCGTTGTTGCATCTGCGCCCGGCAAATCAAATCACTGACGCTAATTCCCTTGCTGCTATCTCCTTGCAAGCATCGCCCTCTGGTCTATATAAGCAGCCATACCTTGTATCATTTCCTCTTCACCAGAACTTAACCAAATTTCTGAATTACCTCCGCTGCAGTCATCTTCTCCGGTGAGTGCAGATTGAGGCTTCACGGTGCCAGCTTCACCCACTGCACCTCTCACCAAATTAACAGCATCAGTGAGTTCCCCTCATCTCCCTCACCGTGCTGTACCATCTAGTTGAATTACCTTGCATCCTATTGCCGGTGATCGCTGGAAATTCCCGATTTCCCTGTTCCGGCAATGCAGGCCAAATTACCCCGAATTGGCTTTCGATTCTGTGGAAGAAAATGATCAGTGAGCCATTTCCAGCAAGCCTGTGCATCCAGATCTCCAGATTGAACCTCAATCGAAGCTTTCTCCAGATTTGAGTTTTTCCAGTCGCCGGCCATCGTCGCCAGGCCAGACCGGCCATCCTCCGACCAAATTGATCATCCCAGTAGCATCCCTATGCTTCCCTCTTACTCCCTGAGCTTGGAATTGAGTTCAAACCTCCTACAGCAAAAACCCCCAAATCCCATATCTTCTTCTCCGGCGCCGACCACCGGAAACCTATTCCCGGTCGTTTCAGCTTCATCCACCTTGCCTTTCAGGTGTGCCTCAACCTCCTGAGTATTTTTGCCTTCTAGCCCGATCTCTGAAACTGTCCAGATTTCAAGTTATAGCCATGCCAAAAACCTTGTCCAATGGCTTCACTATGCCGTGTCGCCACCACTTTTCTTCACCGATTTTCATCATCTTCCAGCCATTTTCAGCTTTGGATCCTGTTGAGTGATTTGCTCCTGTTATCATTGCCTACCTCCCAGACAAAGTGGTGCATCATTTGGAGCCCAAGATCAAAAGTTATGCCAAGCCGTAGTTTCTGGCCATGTCAAGATCAATGCCAGACTATGTCAGTCAGTGGCATTAGCCCTTTTCACTCCCTTCTAGATGTGCATTTTGAGCATAACTTTGTCCCTTAGATTCCTGAAGTTGTGATCTACAATTTCTTCTTCTATCACAACTTGATTTGAGCCATTGAATTATATTTGCTGCTAAACCCTAGTTTTTGACACTGTCCCAGTGCATGCCAGCCAATGGCATTGGCCTTGTTTACCCACTTCTGATTGTGCAATTTGAAAACCACTTTGTCCACTGAATTTGTAGAATTATGATCTACGCTTTCTTCTACTATCATAATTTGAGATAAGCTCTCTAGCTTTCCTTGAAGTTATGTCAGAGCCTTGATCCGAATGTCAATCTGCTGGCATTCGCTGTTTTTGATCAAGCCAACCACAAAACTGATGTTCTTATTGCAGCCTTGAGATCCTAAGAGCATCTAACACCCATCCTTAGCCAATTCCTTGAAACCCTAGACTCTCAACTCAGTTCAGCTTGCAATCACAATTATCTCCAGTATCGTTCAGTTATTCTTATTAAGCATATCTGCATATAGATCCTAAAACATTTTAATATAATAAGTAATCATTGTGTGTATTGTTTGGTTTGTCGTCGAGCAGATCCAGAAATTAAGTTCGAGGACTTCGCTGTTGAACCGTCATCAACTGCTGTTTCTTACGACGCGGAAGGCAAGTCATATCCTTGGTCATCTTGAACCTATATTTTAAATGTTGCTAAAATATAACCTTGAATATAGATAATATTGCATGAGAAAGATTGAGAATGGTTGATTTATGAATTGGCAGTACTAGACTGGTTATCTGTGAAATGTGAAATAAACAAGTTTTGAGCCATGAACTATCATATATGTATTTATATATTTATATTCATGAAATAAAACCCCTAGCCGTGACCAGAAAATGGTATGGAGGGCGGTAGCACTGGAGGTGCTAAACTGCAAAGGATATGCAGGCACTGAAGGTGCAGGGTTGTGGATGGTCTAGTCACTGGCATATAAGGACTAGAACCTTGTGTTGTGCGTCTAGTGGCATGAACAACGTGCTAACCGCAAGCCTGGTATGGGACAGGCCTGAACAAGTACTTATGTGGATCGCACATGAAACCCCTGCATGAGTTGTGTTTTGATGATTGACATGGAGGATGACTCCCACTATCACTGAAGGTGATCTGATATCTGACCCAGCAATGGGAACATGAGTAGGGTGGAGGGAGTACCGCCACAACTGTGTTTCGCGAGAGATCCACAGGGTCAGGGGTGAATTGTGAGTGATACATTACAAAAGTTCTTGTTATCTCCACCTTGCCTCTCACAATATGAAGTGAGTCATGGGTCCAATCATTTTGTTATGATAGGAAAGGCTTGAAAGTGGAATATCTTGCGAGTAAATTGGTACCTCTCTGCAGAGTTAAAAACGTATTCGAATACTTCGAGCTCCCGGGTTTTATAGGAATCTGCTGCGGTGGATTAAATCCATGGGGTGTGACACAAGTATATTTTATAAATAAAATGTGTTAAATCAAGATTACCCAAATGACATGTGTTGTCATGATAAGGAGTGCTGCCGTGGGCTGTCGTATGTCGACGTGTCGCGGTAGTGCTATAATCTAGTGAACATAAGTAATGATGTTATGTTATGAAAAGTGCTGCCATGAGATGAGGTATGAAAGAAAAAGATTATTTTATAAACATCCATAATTCTTGACTAGTCTAGGTTCATATCATCACTACTATATGTATCTACTCTTACCTATGAATTGCTGAGTACGTAAGTGCTCACCCTTGCAACCTACAAATCAGTAGATGGAGCGTTCAATGATCAAGATGAAGGCGTGGAGAACTTCTTGGATCCAGAAGGAGAAGAGTCAGTCCCGCCATTGCCCTGATGTGTTGTTCTGCCGTCCACTTCTCATTGTGGGGGGGTCACCTATCTTCTGCTGTGTAGTTGTTATTTTGCTAAACCATGAATGCCATGAAGGCATTGTAATCTTTCTTATGTAATATCAAGGCCAGCAGGCCACACTGCTTAACTATTTTGTAAGTTACTCTATTGCAATGTGAATATACTCCTGTGCTTGACTTATCCTGGGAAGTCAAAGGTATGTGTATGCTATGCATATATGGGACTAGCTGCAGCGAGCTAGGTCTCTACAGGAGTAGTCGTGGTCCTAGTTTCGGGGCGTGACATGTTGTACAAGCAACGGGCCTCCGCACTACTTCGCTACCTCCCGCGAGAGGAGGGGATCAAAGTCCTCAAGGACATCCACTTGGGTGTTGTGGTTCCCACCTTGGCCCATGGGCTCTCGCTACTTATTGACCTAGCATTGCTCATTGACGACCACCCTTCTCTTCCTTTGTATTTCTTCTGAAACTTTCTCCCTCTTTCTCTTGAAAATTTTATTTTCGTTGCACCCTCGATTTGGTTTAGTTTTACACATTTCGCTTCTCTAGTCCCTGTGGAAAGAACGATAGAATACTCACCATATTACTGCAATCTCGTCCTCTCGCAAGACGGTTTTGGCCGGTATCAATTTTTGGCACCATTGTCAGGGACTAGAATTAGTCGTCGTATTTAACTATGATCAAATTGTTTTCATTTCATTTCTTTTTATTTATCTTGATTCGTTTTTCTTTTTCTGCTTGGCTCTTTTCTTCTAATTGACTAACTATATCTTGAGACTAACATTTGGCTTCTATTGGTCTCTGTTTCTTCCAGGAGTCGTTCGATGTATGCGCCAGTCTAGAAGTGACTCATCCATAGCCTCATTTGATACTGACATTGAAACACATTCAACGACTTAGAGGAGTAGATATGGCCTGAACAGATCCCCCTCACCAACTTCTTCGCGATCTGTGCGCCACCGTTGATCGAGGGGCCATGCCAGGCGTCATGCAACCGGCCATTTAGGCTAACAACTTCGAGATCAAGCCTGCTCTGAATATGATGGTCCAGCAGTCCCGTTTGGAGGATAACTCATGGAGGATGCAAACGAGCACCTCGCAACCTTTCTTGAGTATTGTAATACATTGAAATATCATGGTGTTTCTGACGATGCCATTCGCACACGTTTATTTCCATTTTCTCTTCATGATGATGCACATGTGTGGTATCATTCTTTACCTTTAGGTGTAGAGATGGCATGGGAGCAGTTGCTGAAGGTTTTTCTGGAGCGATTCTTCCCGTCGTCATAGTCGATGGAGATACAAGCGCAGATTACCAGATTTTCTCAATAGGATGGTGAAAGTCTTTACCATACATGGGAGCGGTATCTGCCGCGACCTGACATACCACCCACATGGTAGTACGTCCAGTCTTCGAACATTTTCTAAATAAAACCAGATTATCCGATAAATGTTCATTACAAAGTAGCGAAACAGAAACATGGCTTAATTAAACATGACTTAACATAACAAGGCACTTGGTACGAATACATACATACATATGCTTATTACAGCAAAAGGAATAGTTCATAGATGGTCGCAATAGTCACTTTCATCACCAATGCTGAAGTAGGTGGAATCGAAATACAGTTATCTTCCTCTGGATAAACCTCCTCTGCTGCACCGGTCGGCATCACATCGCCGAAGGAGTACTTAAAGTCTAACAAGGATATAAAAATAGAAAGGATGAGTGTCGAGGCACTCAGCAAGTAATTTGAGAATATAAATGCGTCATGCATACCTTAACTAGTCAAAGAAGTTATTATTATATTATATCATATTAACCAGAATAAGTTTTCTATTCTAAATTCATTTATGATTGTAAAAGACCCCATTTTAAGCAAACTCTACTGAACACTTGTACCACAGGGTGAGACCACCTGTAGGCCTCCTTTCTTGCCGTGGCGCAACTCCCAACCTGGAAGTAAGGAGTGAATATCCACGTTTTACTCTGTAGAGGGGTATCACTTTACCCACAGAATCTCTTGATTTCCATGTCGGTGTTCGTCAACAAAACTCCGCATTTCTGATAATGTGTGACATCATAAAGAGAACAAAGCCTTTTTCAAACCCTTCCACTAGTTCCCTCCAGTGGTATGGTACCGCCATACCTTGTAGTCGGACGCATCCACTACAACCACCAATTGAGCCTATAGCTCCAAGCCCCCCTCGGGTCATTCTTTCATCATAATACATATACATATACGTTCCCATTGTGGAGGTGTACTAGCTTATGGATAAGATACTTCACTAGGCCTGTCCCATACCAGTCTGTGGTTGATACTGATTATACGGCGCTGGGTAGAAATGACAGTTGGTTGTGTCCATAACTTTATAATCATATTTTAATACAAGAGTCGAGCCCACCTTGGCTCTCCTCCAGATTACTCAATTCCATCTATAACATTTTCATCAAGTTATTCAACTTCCATTCTCAACACTTTCATCAGGATTACCCAAATCCATTTACAACACCTTTATCAGGACCAACCTTTATCTTTTTGTAAAATATTCGGTTGGGGGAAATCTCTGCGCGATCGAGGTGACCACATCCCGGACGCCGCCATCTGCCCGGTGGCAAAAGCCCTTGGTGGCCCTGTCCCAAGCTCAGCTTTGGACCAGGGACAAGGGCCCCGGTGACCCCGTCCCGGGAGCCGCCATCTGCCTGGTGGCAAAAGCCCCCAGTGGCCCTGTCTCGGGCGCTGCCTTTTGCACGGGGACAATGTCGCGCCCCGAGACTGGGACTACGACTGCTCCTGTAGAGACTTAGCTTGCTGCAGCTAGTCCCATATATGCATAGCATACACATACCCTTGACGTCCCAGGATAAGTCAAGCACAGGAGTATATCACATTGCAACAGAGTAACTTACAAAATAGTTAAGCAGTGTGGCCTGCTGGCCTTGATATTACATAAGGAGTTTACAATGCCTTCACGGCATACATGGTTTAGCAAAATAACATCTACACAGCAGAAGATAGGTGACCCACCCACAAAAGAGAAGTGGACAGCAGAACAACACACATCAGGGAAATGACGGGACTGACGCTCCTCCTTCTGGATCCAATAAGTTCTCCACGCCTTCATCTTGATTGTTGATTGCTCCGTCTATTGATTTGTAGGTTGCAAGAGTGAGCACTTACGTACTCAGCAAGTCATAGGTAAGAGTAGATACATATAGTAGTGATGATATGAACCTAGACTAGTCAAGAATTATGGTTGTTTATAAAATAATCTTTTACTTCCATATCTCATCTCATCTTATTTCATGGCAGCACTTTTTCATAAAGTAACATCATCATTCATGTTCACTAGATTATAGCACTACCGCGACACGTCGACACACGACAGCCCACGGCAGCACTCCTTATCATGACAACACATGTCATTTGGGTAATCTTGATTTAACACATTTTATTTAGAAAATAGTACTTGTGTCACACCCCGTGGATTTAATCCACCGCAGCAGACTCCTATAAACCCGGGAGCTCGGAGTATTCGAATACGTTTTTAACTCTGCAGAGAGGTACCAATTTACCCGCAAGATATTCCACTTTCAAGCCCATCCTATCATAACAAAATGATTAGACCCCTCCTCACAACTATGTATGAGTGGCAAGGTGGAGATAACAAGAACTTTTGTTATGCATCACTTACAATTCACCCCTGACCCTGTGGCTCTCAGCGAAACACAGTTGTGGTAGGCTGTATCATAACCTCCACCCCACCTCATTTTCCCATTACTGGGTCAAATATCATATCACCTTCAGTGATAGTAGGAGTCAGCCTCCAAGTCAATCATCACAACACATCTCATGCAGGGGTTTCATGTATGATCCACATAAGTACTTGTTCAGGCCTGTCCCATACCAGGCTTGCGGTTAGCACGTTGTTCATGCCACTAGACGCACAACACAAGGTTCTAGTCCTTATATGCCAATGACCAGACCATCCACAATCCTGCACCTTCAGTGCCTGCATTCCTTTGCAGTCTAGCACCTCCAGTGCTACAGCCATCCACACCATTTTTCTGGTCACGGCTAGGGGTTTTATTTCATGAATATAAGTGTATAGATACATATAATAGTTCATGGCTCAAAACTTGTTTATTTCACATTTCACAGATAACCAGTCTAGTACTGCCAATTCATAAATCAACCATTCTCAATCTTTCACATGCAATATTGCCTATATTCAAGGTTATGTTTTAGCAACATTTAAAATATAGGTTCAAGATGACCAAGGATATGACTTGCCTTCCGCGTCGTAAGAAACAGCAGTTGATGACGGGTCAACAGCGAAGTCCTCGATCTCAGCTTCTAGATCTGCTCGACGACAAACCAAACAATACACACAAATATTACTTATATATTAAGATGTTTTAGGATCTATATGCAGATATGCTTTACAAGAGTGACTGAACGATATTGGAGATAATTGAGATTGTAAGCTGAACTGAGTTGAGATCTAGGGTTTCAAGGAATTGGCTAAGGATGGATGTTAGATGCTCTTAGGATCTCAAGGTTACAATAAGAACATCAGTTTTGTGGCTGGTTTGATCAAGAACAGCGAATGTCAGTAGATCGACATTCGGATCAAAGCTTGGACATAGCTTTAAGAAAAGCTAGAGTGCTTATCTCAAGTTGTGGTAGTAGAATAAAATGTAGATCACAACTCTACAAATTCAGTGGACAAAGTGGTTTTCAAATTATACAACCAGAAGTGGGTAAACAAGGTCAATGCCACTAGCTGACAAGCTCTGGCATAGAGCTGACAATGCCAAAAACTAGGGCTTAGCATAACTTTTGATCTGGAGCTCCAAATGATGCACCACTTTGTCTGGGAGGTAGGCTTGAGTAACAGGAACAATTAAGTCAACAGGATCTAGGGCAAGAAATGGCTGAAAAGCAAGAAATTTGATGATGAACTGAGATGAACTAGCTGCACTAGATCAGTTCTGGACAAGATCTTGGCATGGCTGTAACTTCCAATCTAGGCCGATCTAGGTGTCGGGCTAGAAGACAAAAGTGCTCAGGAGATCAAAGCACACACACTAGACAAAGTTTCGAGGGCTGAAATGACTGGAACAAGCTTTCCCGGTCATCGGCGCCGGAGAAGAAACGCTGCTGATTGGGGGTTTCTGCTACAGGCCAAAAGAACTTAATTCCTTGCTTGGAGAGCATCTAGGAGGTATAGGGAAGCTTCTGGTACAATTGTATTGGCCGGAGGATCACTGGAAAAGCCTGGCGACGATCGCCGGTTTTCTGGTGAAGCTCAGATTTGGGGATACCTTCGATTCGAGCTCAACCTGGGGATCTGGATGCTCAGGCTTGCTGGAAATGACTCACTGATCAACTTCTTCTACAGCAATGAGAGCTAATTCGAGGTGATTTGGCCTGCATTGCCGGAATAGGGTATTTAGCAATCCCGGCGATCACCGGCGATAGAGGTCACCGGGGAGCAATTAGATGATATCACACAGAGAGAATGAGTAGGGAAACTCATTGGTGTTGTTAATTTGGCAGGAGATGATCTGTAGAGTGCTGGCACCGTGAGCTTCCTCGACGGCTCGCCGGAGAAGAAAACGAAAAGAGCAAATTCTGGAACTTGGCTGGTTTCTGGTGAAGTATGGAGGGAGCTACTGAGCACAGGAGTGCTTAAATAGGCCAGGCGAAGCTTGCAAGGAGGAGACAACGAAGTAATTGGCAGCTAAGATGAGATGGATTGCGTGCTGAGCATCAGCGGCGAAGACACAGCGAAGAACGGTGATTGCGACGGCGACAGGACTGCAACTGTCCACATTGTCGTCCATCGGGACTTTGCAAAGATGGAGCAAGCGGTGGCGACAACAACTGGCGCGGCAAGGCAACGTGGCGATGGATTGCTGACAAAAGCCGGTGATCGCGCGCGGGAGCAAGCGCTGGTCGTTGACGTTGCAGCGGCGCTGCCACGGTGACGGCTGAGGCGAGGACACGTGCGCAACAGCATGCACGATCAAGTTGCAGGCGAAGCTTCAACGGCGGCAAGCAACCACGGCGCAAGAAATCACGGCGAGCCCTGGTCGTGCGCACAGTAAAACGGCCTGGTCGAATGCTTGCTGCTGTCCTGGTCAAAATGGACTGAACTGCAGTTCAATTCTTTGAGTTTTGGATTGAAATGTAAATCTGGAGATTTAGAAGGTTTAAACTGAAATTGATTTCACTAATCTGGTATATTATATTCAACAGGATATTTGGCAAAGATAAATGATGAGATTTTACACATTTGAATAGTTTTCGATACAAACTGAAAATAGGGTAATTTAGGGTAATTGAAATCTGAATTTCATTTGATTTTGAATTCTGGCACTTAGGATGAGATTTTGGAATTTGAACAGAAGAGAAACTTGTGACAAATAGCATTTTGAGAAGATTTGCCGAAGAAATTCTGAATTTGGAGTTAATCTGGAGATTTTAGCCTTTTTGGATTTTCAGATATCAGATAAGGACTATTTTGCGATAATTCTTGGACTAATTTGTGAAAAGAGTCTAGATAGCAGAATCTGGCTGTCAACTTTTTATATTAAGGTATTGACATACCCATGATCATATTCCAGGAATAATCTGATCTGAACTTGGTCAAGATTTTGATTAAATCTGCATTTCTGAAACTTAGGGTATTTGGGTAATATAAGGTATTTCTGTTTTCGAAAACAGAAGAAGTTAATAAATCTGGAATTTAGAGATAAAATTGGATCTGGGTTCTGAAGACTTTTAAGTTCAAAGTAACTGATAGATCACATCTGAACAATCTGATCTTGATTTGAGGTCACAGGATAAATTTTGGGAGATTTTAGGGCTAGAACAAAATAAAACTGAGGCTGATTTGGTTGATCTAGAAGAGACATATGCATGCATGATTTTTAAGAAAGAAACTTTTCACCCCAAAACTCAGGATGTTACAGACAAGGGCCCCAGTGACCCCATCCCGGGCGCCTCCTTTTGCCCGGGGACAAGGGCCCCGATGACCCGCGCCGCCTTTTGCCTAGGGACAAGGGCCCCAGTGACCCCATGCCGGGCGCCGCCTTTCGGCCAGGGACAAGGGCCCCGGTGACCCCGTCCCTAGCGCCGCCTTTTGCCCGGGGGCAAGGGTCCCGCCCCGGGCGCAGGGTCACATGGAGGTCATGTGAGGAACACCTCGAAAACGGGCGAGGACACTTGTCAAGCATCAAGCCTCCCTCAGCCGGTGGAATGACGTCGGTACCCCCCCGATCCAACGGATGTAGCCAGGGTAGTCTAGTCTTTTTGCTTCTTTTGGGCCTGTATATGCCCTTGTACCCCTCTTTTGTAACCAACGACAATTCATTTGCATCAATACACAAAAAACCAATAGGCGTGCTTTGGAGCACTCTCCCCGCGAGAGAACTCCCCCAGCCGACTCAAGTCGGGAGCACGTCGATGGGACTAGGGTCTCCACTGAGACATGAACCTGTATAAATCCTTGTGTCACTCTTTGTGCTTGCCCGATGGGAGGTGACCGGTAACACGGTCAACTCACGTCGTTGTTCGTTAGCTAGGATCTTCTTCAAAACTTGCCGTGGTATTTGCAATACCACCACAGTTGGCACCGTCCATGGTGACTCGTGACGAATCGCCATCGCTCCCCCAAGAACGAGGGCCAATGCCCTCTCCCTTCTCGGTGGTGCTGGTCCCAGTGACCCGATGCCGCCCATGCGAGAAGACGCCGCTGTGACAACACTACTGGCTGGGGACATCCGGAGACAGGTACTTCCCCCAACTCCCGAAATCCCCAGTGTAGGTATTCCCACTTCTAGGCCACCGGATGCGACCGCACTTGCGGGGCCTAGTGTCCCCCAACCGGTGGTCCGGGCCCCAGCTCCTGCTTGCCCGCCCCGATATCCTTTTATGGGAGGATCACCACCGTACTTCATGGGGCATCCGGCCACCTCCCCCACGCCGGGAACATCTGGAGCTTTCCCCGTGCCGGGAATGTTTCCGGTCCCGGGGGGCTTCCCCGCGTCCGGGATCTTCCGCGTGCCGGGGATGTTCCCCACATTCGGAGCTCGGCCTGTGCCCGGGACCCTCCCCTTCGCGGGAGGCTATCCGGCGTCCTGTCCGGAACACCCGTTACCCAGCACTGAGCCCCGGGTGGCTGCGCAAGCGCTAGAGGAGGAGGCTTTCTGCGCGTTGGGGGTTCCCCCCGCGCTAGAAGCCTTCCCCACATCCGTGGTCGCCCACGTGTCCGGAGGCCTCCCCGGGTTAACACCTGGGAGTGCCCTAGCATCCACTCTGGTGGCAGCTCCGGGGCATTACTCCGCCCCCGCACCTGCCCCCGTCGCCTTTTCGGGCTCTCACCCCGCGTCGGGCCCGTCCTATGCACCGGTCGTAACACCCCTGTTTTTGTCAAACCCTAAAATAGCCAAAATCCACATCTTGGCCCCAAACCCTAATCTGCTTCAGCCATTCCCTTCTAAATGTTGTTCAGAACATTTTTCCCTTCGGGACCATCTCCAAAATCCCATCCTAAAGCTGAGTTTCAGCCCTTGCCATTTTAAAACCCTAATTACCCTAATTTTACCCTAAACTACTTTTCCCCAATTGTGTCGAAACCCTTCAGATCTTGCCCGATCTTACCAAACTTTGGCCAGATAAGTTCTAATAATCTTTTGCAACTTATCTGTGAAATCAGATTTCAGATCGGACCCTCAGATCTCCAGATTTGCAATCAGGCCCAACTTCTATTCAACTTTTCTTCACAGATCAGTCCCTGAAGAAAGTTTTGAAATTGCAAATTAGCCCGGGCCTTCTTTTTAGCCCCTGTGCCATTCGACCGCGCCCCGCTCGCCGTTGCCTCGCCGCAGAGCTCGCCGCCGGCCATCCTCTCCGGTCGCCGCGCTCGTAACCAGTTGAGCCACCCCGCGCGCACGTGATAGCCACCGTGGCATCGCCTAGCCCAGCGGATAAACGCCCTCACCCCAGGGCCGTGTCTTCGCGCGCGCAACCGTTGCCGTGGCATTTGCATGTGCGTACGTGTCGTTGCCGGAGCTGCGCCGTTGCCTCCGCATCTGCGCCATCACTGGTGAAGTCCCAATGCAACTGGCAAAGCTGCAGCACCGCCTGAGCGCGATCACGTCGCCGTCGCCGTCGTTGCGCCTGCGCCCGACAAGCTTCTCCCCGGCGCAAGCAACCACTGTCGCTTAATCCCTCACTAGCTTCGCCCCTGGACCTATTTAAACCCCCCTCAGTGCTGTGAAGAAGCACAACTTCAAGACTTAGCCAAAATCCCAGTTTTTCACTGTTTCCCTTTCTTCTCCGGCGAGCTGTTTCTGGAGCCACCGTCGCCAGAGCAAACCGTAGCCCATCTCTCCAATCCAAGTTCACCAGTGAGTTCCCCTCTTCACCCTTTCTGTGTAGTAGCAACCAATTGCACCAGATCGATCCCCATCGCCGGTGATCGCCGGAAAACCAGAAAACCCCTGTTCCCTCAATGCTATCCCATTCAGCCCAAATTAACCCTCGATTCTGTAGAAGAACTTGATCAGTGAACTTAGTAGAGCAAGCCTGTTGAATCAGGATCCCCAATTGTGCTCAAATTGAAGAAATCCCGATCTGGAGGTCCACCAGTTCGCCGGACCTCGTCGCCGAGCCTCTCCGGCCGATCTCCAATGAAATTAACCCCTCCAGTAGCCTTGTTGTGCCCTAGAGATCATTCCCAAGCTTGGAATTGAGCTCATTCGCCCTGAATCAAAAATCCCCGAGCTCCAGTGTCATCTTCTCCAGCGCCGGTCGCCGGAATTCGTTCCCGGCCGATTCAGCCGACACCACTTTGTCCCTTAGCTTCGCCTCACCTCCCTGAGCAATTTCTTCCACTAGCTCGACACCTGGATCTGCCTAGATTGTGAGTTATGCCTTTGTCAAACTCTTGTCCAGATCAATGTCTGTGCCGTGTCGCCACCGCAGTTCATCGCCAGATTTAGCCACCCTCCGGCCACTTTCAGCCCTTATTCCTGTTGAGTGTTTTGTTCCTGTTAGTAATGCCTACCTCCCAGACAAAGTGTTGCATCAATTGGAGCCCTGGATCAAAAGTTAAGCCATGCCCTAGTTTCTGGCCATGTCCAGCACTATGTCAGTGCATGTCAGCCACTGGCATTAGCTTGGTTTGACCCCTTCTGGTTGAGCAATTGAAATGCCACCTTGTCCTTTAGATTCCTGGAGTTGAGATCTACATCTTTCCCTTCTATCACTTCTCCAGAAAACCATCCTAAGATCAGTTTGAAGTTATGCCAAAGCCATGAACCGAATGTCGACCCTTCGACGTTCAATCCTTTTTAGCCGTTTCTTCGACCAGAGCCCTTGTGACCTTGCCCTAACCTTTTCCCCTGCATGCATGACTTATTTACTTAATAATTTCTATGGAAACTATTTTCTGTATGCTTATGGTATGTGTTTGTGTGTTGGTTGATTGCCGCAGAGTCAGAAGCTGAAGGAGCGGAAGAAGTCTTTGAAGATCCGTCTGAGTATTTAGACCCAACATCGCAAGGCAAGCCTCATTCCTTTGATCATGTCTCACCCAATATTTTCATATGAAGTATATTCACTGTTTCTTACTATGCATACTTATTTGAGATACAAGTTATGTTTGAATGACATGAATAGATATTACCTAATGAATCATAAAACCCCTTTTGTTATTGAACCTTCATATATATGCTTTTGTCACCCTAGGACTCATATACTGAATATCCACATTAAACTTGAAATGGTCAAATACATGAGAAGTTATAACGAAAACCGTTTTGTCAAGAAAACTGATGAAAGGGATCAGTAGTGAGGATTGGTTTGTATGGAGAGGGTGGGGTGCGCACCAGGGAATGTGAATGCTCCTCACTATTGGTTCATAAGGACGAGAACCTTGTGCTGTGTCTTTATGCGAATTGTAAACGTACCAACCACTTGCCTGGTATGGGACAGGCACAACTTAGTAGCTTTTTGGTATTAGCAGTTCCCTGCATGGTTTGTCGATCTGGTTTCTCGCGTGGAAACTGGAAGGCCAAGGTTCGGCCACGAGTGATGTGAGTTCAGAAAAATGATGAGAGGAAAAGGCGTAAAAGAAGGAAGGCGCCCTAGACCTGATTAAGCCGTGAGCGGTTGTAATCTTAAATGGTCGTATGTCTCGCGTGGACATAGACCAAGGCTATGTGTCCTACGGGAACATAGACCAGAGAGGCTAGGAAGTAAGGTAGTGGGGAAGACCCACAACGGTACTTGAGACTTAACTGTCTATTTACCGGGCAGGGATACTGTTAATACTGAACTGTAAAAGCATTGTGTGATCTCGGCCTTGTCACATGTGTATAAGTCACATGGAGCTGATCCGACTTGAAAGCCGAGTGAACCAGTGGATTTAAAAAGAGGTACACCTTTGCAAAGTGTAAAAGAAGTATCAGATACTCTGTACTCTCAGGTTCAGGAGTCTTTTCGTAGTGGATGTTATCCATGGGTTATAGCACAAGTAATGTTTTGGAATGTTTTCATAATGCGGTTAACAAAGTAGTGACTCATGGGAGACCACTACATCTAATGTTTTATTGAAAACCTGTTTAATGTTTAAAGTATCATTTTCATGACAAAAGTACTGTTTTACGGAACAAATGACTTGGGAATCTATATATCTCTATCCATATGAAACTAAAACCCCGTAATCATATGTTTCACCCTCATGTAAGTACAATTGCATTAATCACCGGAATGAGTGTTGCTGAGCACCAAGTGCTCACCCTTGCATTTATATATCCAACTGTAGAAGAGGGATACGAGGATCCCGATTCCTTGAGTTATGAGTACTCACTTGAAGATGGAAGCACCCCGGGCGAGCCCACGTTCTAGAAGGATTACGCACCGAGTCAAGTCAGATGTGGGAGAAGCCCCTCCAACTCCGCTGCGGATGGAAGTCAAGCTATTCGTCGTTGCTTTGTGCTTTATGTTGTGTGTTCGGTACTTGGTTACCGATTCTGGTTCTGATAAACTAGTTATTTTCTTAGCAACTCTACTTAGCGCCATTTTCGGTGCTTTGGCTATGTAATATTGGCCATGTTGGCCTGATACTTGTTTAATGATATTACTATGCTTGCGTGGTTTGAGCTCATGTAACATCCTGCTGTGTGTAACCTACCTGGGCGGTTACCAAGGTGATCCTCAAATGGGGGTCTCACACCGGTGGCCTCCTGCGAGCCGGCGACTGTTGTGCATGAGCTCCCTCCACCCACGGGGCTGCCTCCGAGGGCTCCCCCGGCAGACCAAACCTGCTTCACCCAGAAGGAGGTCGAGCGAATGTGCACCACAAAGTCTAGGGAGGCCCCCTCCCGCTATCGATCGGAACTCCCCCCGGCCCGCGGTCGTGGTGAGCCACGCTCCCGTCCCGACCGAGGGAAGAGACCGACCGAGGAAGCGACTGCCACCTCTGCGGGACACCCGAACATCCAGGAGGTTAGCTCGACTAACCCCGAGGAGAAGAGGTGCTACCGTTGCGCTGGCAAACTGTTGGGACCCCTCCCCGACTTCGATAACGAGCGCGCGTCTCCGGTCAAAGGGGACAGCGACCGAGAATCTCCCAAGGAGGTTGAGGGGGCTAATCAGCCACTGTGCCACCATCTCCAGTGCATCCATTGGCCGCGGCCTTACCGCCCGCCGCATATCGAGTATTACAATGGTGAGGCCGACCCTTACGAATTTGTGCAGGTGTACTCCACCGCTATATCGGCAGTTGGGGTGGACGAGATGGTGCAATGCAACGTCTTCCCCCTCTACCTCACCTGGATCGCCCGCTCATGGTTCTACAACCTGAGGGTTGGTTCCATCAAGTCCGCCGCGCAACTCAAGCACGAGTTTTGCGCAAACTTCCAGGGGAACTACGTGCGTCCCCTGGACTCGTCGTAGCTTTACACTGTCCGGCAGAGGATGGGGGAGACCATCCGCAGCTTCTTCAAGCACCTCGCTCAGGTCAAGAGTAAAGTGGCTCACGTCCCTAACTCTACAGCCATCGAGGCATGCAAGAGCGGGATCCTCCCTGGGGAGCTCCATCGGAGGATCTCCCGGAGCTGCCCCACCTCCGCCGACAAGCTCTTCACTATGCTCGAGAAAGATGCCCGTTCGGAGGAGGACGACCTCTGGAAGAAGAACCAGGGACCCCCTCAACAAGCATCCTAGGAGGAGTGATCGTGGTGAGCCACTGCCTCGGGATAGTTTTATCCTCGAGGGCGCAGGCGGCTCGCGAGACGGCAACAAGGGCAACCGCCCTTTCCCTAAGTCGAAAGGTTATGGGGGGACAGTCGTCCCGCGGTCGTGAAGGTCCCCCCTGGGAAGGCAAGGAGGGCACGGCCAACTTGTGGTGCGCCTTCCACAAGTCAAATACCCACTCTACCTGAGAGTGCTACTAGCTCTTACAGCACTTCGACTCGTTTCTCGACCAACGTGGGCAGGGGGGAGGGAGCTCTGCCTCCTTGCCCCCCCGTCGGCTTTGTCGGCTCTCCCTGCTCCTGCAGGGGAGCAGCAAAGACCAGCACAAGAAAGGGGCTCAGCTGAAGAACTCCCCTTCCAAACCTCCCAAAGGCATGTAAACGTCATTACGGGGGGATCCGCCTCGGGGCGGGACTCCAAACCCCAGTGCAAGGAGTACGCACAGGAGGTAAAGGTTTTGGGGGTGGTACATACGTCCCAGCCACCAAAATGGTCGGACGTCCCCCTCACCTTCACAGCGGAAGACGCGCGCGGGGTTCGCTTCCCCCATTACGATGCACTCATCATCTCCGCCACCGTCTACAATTGCCATCTGGCGCGTATTCTCATCTACGGCGGAAGCTCCGCCGATGTCCTGTACCTGAAGGCGTTCAGGGAGATGCAGGTCAACGAGAAGTTGCTGCAGCCCACAGCCAGGCCATTGCAGGTCTTCGTCCCAAGGAAGACCATCCACCTGGTGGGCAAGGTGGATCTCCCCATGACCTTCGACACCCCAGACAACTACCAGACGGAGATGGTCCAGTTCAATGTAGTGGACCTCCCCTCTTTATACAACGCAATCATGGGGAGGACCACAATCAACCGTTTGGGGGCGGTGATCCAACAGAGCTATCTCTGCGTGAAGATCCCTGGGCCGCACGACGTGATCACCGCCCGAGGCGACGAGGATGTGGCCCGCGCTCTATACGAGCGTGCCACTGTGATGATCGGGAGTGACAATCTGATCAAAGCCCCGGGGGGACAGGACTCTTCCCCGGCGTCAGACACCCCGGTCATCCCCTCCAGGAAGCCTCTTCCAAAACCACGCCCGGAGGGGACCTCCGGAAGGTCCTGCTGTCCCTAGACGACGAGGGCAGGACCGTCAAGATCGGGGCGGACCTCTCTAAAGAGCACGCAGAGAAACTCGCGGCCTTCCTAAGCAAAAACTCTGACGTCATTGCCTGGAAGCCCGCTGACATGTGCGGTGTCGCTCAGGATGTCATCGAGCATAAGCTTGATGTGACACCCGGCCGCCCCCCAATCAAGCAGAAGCTAAGGAAACTCTCCCTTGAGTGCCAAGAGGCCATCAAGGCGGAAATTGCCAAGCTCCGAGAAGCAGGGTTCATTCAGGAGGTCTTGCACCCTGAGTGGTTGGCAAAGCCTATTCTTGTGAAGAAGTCAAATGGCAAGTGGAGGATGTATGTTGACTTCACCAACCTCAGCAAGGCTTGCCCAAAGGACGACTTCCCACTCCCGCAGATTGACCAACTGGTCGATTCGACCGCAGGGTACGAGCTTATGAGCTTCTTGGACGCATATTCGGGCTATCACCAGCTCCGGATGGCGGAAGGGGACGAGGAAAAGACGAGTTTTATAACTACCCTCGGCACCTTCAACTACGTCCATATGCCCTTCGGGCTAAAGAACCCTGGAGCAACATTCCACCAACTTATGTCGTTGGTCTTCAAGGACCAAATCGGCTGCAACGTCGAAGTCTACGTCGATGACACGGTTGTTAAAAGCCTCCGCACACCCGCTCACATCGACGACTTAGCGGAGACCTTCCGCAACCTCCATGAGTACGGGTTGAAACTCAACCCGGAGAAATGTGCACTCGGCGTACGCAGGGGGAAGCTGCTGGGCTTCCTCGTGTCCCAGCGGGGCATAGAGGCCAACCCCGAAAAGATTCGGGCCCTGCTGGACAACGGCTTACCGGCCGCATGGCCGCACTAAGCTGCTTCGTCTTGCGGTCGGGGGAGTGCGGCCTCCAATTCTTCAAGATCCTTCAAGGCCTTGAAGGATTCCGTTGGACCCCCGAGGCCCAAGCATCTTTCGACGATTTGAAGAAGCATCTCATGAGCGCCCCGATGCTCGTGAGCACATCTCCGGGGGAACCTCTGTTCCTTTACCTCACTACGACCCCGGTCGCTGTAAGCGTGGTACTGGTGAAGGAGCGGGATGGCCAACAGCGCCCGGTGTACTACATGAGCGAGGCCCTTCAGGGGGCTAAGACTCGGTACACGGAGATAGAGAAGATTTTCTATGCCCTTTTCATGGCATCCCGAAAGCTCCGTCACTACTTCCTGGGCACCCGATCACGGTCCCGTCATCTCTCCTCTTAGGGGAGGTACTACGGAATAAAGAAGCCACCGATCGGATCAGAAAGTGAGGAGCCGAGCTCGCTCCTTTCTCCCTCTTGCTCACGGGCTACTCCGCCATCAAGTCACAAGTCCTCGCTGACTTTGTGGTGGAATGGACCCCCGCCTCTGGGACAGAGGGGGAGAACCTCCCCGAGCCGCCCCGACGCGACGACCATTGGACCCTCATGTTCGATAGCTCCTTGTGTCTCACTGGGGCCGGCGCGGGGTAGTTCTCTAGAGCCCCGAGGGAAGGGCGCTGGAGTACGCGGCGAGGCTTGAATCCCCCACTATGAACAACGTCGCCGAATATGAGGCCCTGCTCCTGGGGCTGTGCCTCGCGCACTCCCTGGGGATCCGTCGCCTTCTTGTCAAAGGGGACTCCCAGCTCGTGGTTTGCCAAATGGACAAGTCTTACTCGTGCCATGACACGAACCTGAGCCTATATTTGGGGGAGGTGCGTAAGATGGAGAAGCACTTCGAGGGTCTGGAAGCCCGGCATATCCCCCCGAGGGATAATGATTGGGCAGACGCCTTGGCTCAGGTTGCCAGTGTAACATCCCTGTTTTCTCAAATCCTGACTTGCCTCGCCTCGCTCTCTATTTTAGGTTGAGATCCCAGTTGTGCCAGTGTTTTACCCTAAAAAGTCGGCAGTCAAATTCCCTCGTTCAGACCTTTTTACAAATCAATCCAAAAGTATCACAGATCAGTCCTTTTCAGATTCTTTAGAAGTCCGAAAAGGCTAAAAGTCACAGACCATCTCCAAATCTTGATCTGATTTAGAGAATATCTCCCATTCACTTTTCTTAACAATTTTCCCTTCTGGAAGAATTTCAAAATCTCACACGAAACCCTAGTCTTCAGCCACGCCAAATTCCAAACCCTAATTATCCTATTTTACCCTGTTTTCGTTTCAGCTCAGAACTTGGTCAAAACCCAAGATTTTGCCATCTGTCGCTGCTAAACTATTTGATAAGTTTACTATGCTCATTTGGTGAAACCAATTCTCTTTTTACCTAAGCCATTTACCAGATTTGCAGATCAGTTCGTGGAATCAAGTTTCAAAATTGCAAATCAATCCTTTTCCTGTTTTTCAGTCCTTTCGACCAGCCCCTGGTCGCTCCCTTCTACCAGAGCTCCTGCCCCCGTTTCCACCGGAGCTGTGCCGTGTTTCTTCGCCGCCGGCCAGAAACTATTGTCGCTTGTGCTCATAAGCGATCGTGCCACCCCGTGCGCACCTGACCTCGACCAGAACCTCGCCGTGGCAGTGCTGTGACTGGAGGATTTTCGCCTACACCTCAGCTGCACCTTCGCGCACACCCTCGAAGAAGTGTTTTGCATGTGTCTACGTGTCGTTGCCGGAGCTACATCGCTACCTCCGCTTCTGCGCCGTCCCAAACCTAGTTCCAACGTCCCGACTGCTGCTGGAAAAGCTGTTGGACCGCCTGTGCGCCGTCGCATCACTGTTCACCACTGTCGCGCCTTCACCAGGCCAGTCATGTCCCTGGCTCAATTTCCCTCGTTGTTTCCCTCGCGAGCTTGGTCCTGCGCCTATTTAAACCCCCAGTGATCTATTCTTGTGTTGTGCATCGGACTTAGGCAAATTTTCACCATCTTCTTCTGTTTCTTCTTCTTCCCCGACGAGCCATTTTTGAGGCCACCGTTGCCAGAGAAATTCACAGCCCCTCACTCCAATCCAAGCTCACTTGTGAGTTCCTCTCATAGACCTATCCGTGTTGTAGCATCCAATTGGCCACCGGTGATCTTCATCGCCGGTGATCACCGATAAAAGCCAGATCCCCTGTTCCTGCAATTCACACCCCTCTAGCCTATTTCATCCCTCCTTCCAGTGGAACAAAATGATCCTCTTAGCTTTTCCTGCAAGCCTGTCAAGCCAATTTTTAAATTACTATAGTGTCGTGAGTTATCCTTTTTCTACGCGCGCTGCCGTGGGCGGTGCACGTCGCCGGCTACTTCTTCCCCATATCATCTAGATCATGTGATCCAACCCAATTGCCCTACATTGTCGTGTATCATCGGCATCCCTTTCACCGTCGTCTTCAAGCCCGGCGTCACCCCCGGCGAGCCTCAATTGACCACCATAGTTCAATTCCTCGCTCCAACACGATCTGTATCACCTTAGGATCAAAACCCCTCAGCCAATTTCTAGAATCATCAACCCTATCTCCCTGTCACCGTAGCCCATCTTTGTTTCAAGCGGCCGACGATTTGAATCTCGCTGTTCATCACCGTCAAGCCACATTTACCCAATTCACTACACCAGTAGCTTCATCTTGATCTCGCCTACATGTTTGACAAACTTAGACAAGCAGCGCATGCGTGGTTTGTTCAGATGCGCGTGCCCTAGTTTGCTGCAGTGTGCTGGCACTCGTTTTTCCTGTGCCAGGGACCTAGCTGCAAATTCTTTGTTTTCCTGGACTTTTCTGTCAAATTCCATTTGTCCATTAGATGCCTTATTGCGTTTTGCACCTAATGCTCCCTTTTGATCTCATCTTGACTTTTTAGAAGCCCCAGATTAGCTCTATGCCATTCTCAGGCATTGTCTGGCCGCGGACCGAATTTCAACATGTAGACATTAGTCTAATCCAAGCCAAACCCTGTGAACCAGACCCAAGTATCTTCTCTCCCACTATTCTACCTTCGACCAGATCATCTCCTTTGCATACATGTTTATACTTCACCTATTATTTTCTATATTAAGTAATTTCTGAATGTGTGGTGTGTTGCTGCTTTGTTGTCTAAGTTCGAGAGCAGTGCCAGGACCGGAAGAATCAGAGGAGATCTTTGAAGACCCGACAGAGCTGTTAGAACCCGCGTTGCAAGGCAAGTCTCACCCCCTTGACCATGTCTCTCCCAATATTTTAAAACAAACTAGGTTAATTCCTGTTTTAAGTATATGCATGCTTTATTTTCAAACACTATGTTGGAAGAAAATGAGTAGATATAACCTAATCTCTTGAAAGCCTTCTTTGTTTGTATATCCCGTGCAACCCTTGTCACCCTAGGAGATTATGCTTAGATTGTGCTTATACTTAAATACATGCGTTGAGTGTTGAATGGTCAATTATATGATAAACATGTTTGAAAACCCCTTTTTTGTGACAGAAAATGTGAATTAGAATTGAGAGTGATGATGGTTTGATTGGTTGGCTGCTGTGTGCGCATTGGGTATGTGAATATCTCCTCACTATTAATTCATAAGGACAAGAACCTTGTGTTGTGCCTCTGTGCGGCATGAAAAACGTACCAACCACTTGCCTGGTATTGGACAGTGATGAGAACATCACTCCTATGGATATGGATATGGATACCACTGTAACTCATGGCCCAATAACACGAGCACGTGTAAAACGACTCAATTACAAGGTGAGCTCATTCCTAAGTGCTAATACTTGTTCTAATGAGAATGTGCTGCTGCATAACCTTCCTTGTGATATGTTGTTACTTAGGAGTATGGGACAGGAGATGCCAAGTCAAGGGGACCCCATCCACATTCCACATTTCAACACCTATGAGCCTCATTCAAGTCAAGTCCAAGCCCAATTGATGCCATCCATGTACTTCAATTCGTGCTACAATTCGACTCGGAGTCAGCCTGATAGCACTGGACTAAAAAGGCCATAACTCCCTCATACGGAGTCCGTTTGGGCTGATCCACCACTCATTGGAAAGCTTATTTCAAGATCATTCCAATGGATAGAAGCCCACTGCATGATTCTTTGGGGAAGGCCACCAAATCGACGCGACAAATTTCTGCTGTTGCAGACTCTGCATCTGAACCGTTGATTAGTCGCCCTTGTCGTTTGTTCTTTATATATACTTTGAAGCGGCCACTTCTAGGGTTAGGTTATTTTTCTACATTGTTCCTCCCGTGTGTGAGAAAATTGTTCATCAAAGTAGTGTTCCAGGACCTGGTTTGATGAGAGATAACCTCAACTTTGTTCGTTCTAAGATTCAGATTGTTTCTTTCTCATTCTTGCTCGTCTCTTCTATTGCGTGCAGGAATCAACCCTCGTGGTAAGGTCTTCCAGGCGTGAGCACGGTTGATAATGAAAGGTGTGTGGCTATAGTGATTGCAAGGATTCAATCTCGCTGGTTGGAGGCCTTGGAACACGAACATCTCCGTTTCACAAAAGTAGAACCTAACGGAAGATCGGCCCGCTGATTGCATCAGACAGGCACAACTTAGTAGCTTTCTTGGTATTAGCAATTCCTTGCATGGTATGTCGGTCCGGTTTCTTGCGTGGAAACTGGTGGGCTGCAGTTCGGCCATGAGTGATGTGAGATCAGAAAAATAATGAGAGGATATGGTGGATGGAAGGAAGACGCCTACGCCTGGATTAAGTCATGCGCGGCTGTAATCATAGGTCATATGTCTTGCGAGGACATAGGCCAAGGCTAGGAAGTAAGGCAGTGGGGAGGACCCACAATGGTAATTGGGACTTAATGGTCTATTTGCCGGGCGGGGATACTGTTAATACTAGACTGTAAAAGCGTTGTGTGAGCTCTGCCTTGTCACATGCGTAAAAGTCTCATGGAGCTGATCCGACTTGAAAGCCGAGTGAAGAAGTGGATTTAAAAAGAGGTACACCTTTGCAAAGTGTAAAAGAAGTATCGGATACTCTATACTCCCAGGTCACGGAGTCTTATCATAGTGGATTTTATCCATGTGGTTCAGCACAAGTAATATTTGGAATGTTTTCATAATGTGGGCTGATAAAAGTGATAACTCATTGGAGACCATCACACATAACAATTTCTAAAGTATAACTTAAGATTTCAAAGTATTTCTTTTGAAACTAAAAGCTTTTCTCTATAACTTTAGAGTGAAAATCTATTATATTCTTACATATAAAACAAAGAACTCATTTCTTGAGAACCCCTCATCTATATACCTGCATTCTCATAACGAGACTTGCAGAGCATCCTGTAAAAACATGCTCACCCTTGCCTTTGCACACAAATTTAGAAGAAAGGATCCGTGGATCCTGATTCCTTTGGCCTTGAGCGCCAAGAAGACGAAGGCACCTTTCCAGACGATTCAAGCTTCTATGAGGGTCATGCCCCAAGTTGAGTCCGATGTGGTGGAAGCCCTTCCAGAGCCACTGCCGATTGAAGTGAAGACCTTTGTTTTTGCTTTTTGTGTTATTTTCTGAGTTTGGTACCTCGATACCGACTCTTGCTTTGAAAAACTTACTACTTTTGTATCAACTTTAATTAGTGCCAACCTTGGCATTATGATATTGTAATATTGGTCCTCGTGACCTTGTACTTGTTTTAACTATCTGCTTTACTGTTTAAAGTAAATCCTGTTGTTGTGAGCTTGTGATGTACCTTTTTGAGTGCAATCCACCTGGGTGGTTGCCACCGGATTCCTCAAATGAGGGTCCCACAGCCAGTGCCCTGGAACCTCTCCCCGGGGGTGCTTTATTGGAAATCATCGTGAAGCCCTCGATGACCTCTCCGGACGCGGACCACGAGTCCCGCACCCCAGAGGTCTCCAAAATCATCCGAGCAGCATCTTGGATGGATCCCCTTGTCTCCTTCATAAGGGGGGAAGGGGACCCTCCCAACGAGACCAAGGGAAAACACCTCTGCGCCAAGGCACGGGCATACCTCCTGCTAGAGTGGAAACTCTACAAGCGGGGGGCTTTAGCCCTGCTCCGCTGCCTCCCATGGGCAGAAGGACTTCAACTCCTTGAGGATATCCACTCGGGGAGTTGTGGGTCTCACTTGGCTCCGCGCGCCGTCATGGAAAAAGTCATTCGCAGGGCTTCTATTGGCCACCGTGGTCCGCGACGCACGGGAACTGGTCTCTGTGTGCGAGGCCTGCCAGAAAATGGCAAGGGGCTAAAACTTTCCCTCAACAACATTGCAAACCATACCCATCACTTGGCCCTTCGTGTTCTGGAGAATGGATCTCTTAGGTCCCTTCCCCACAGCGCCTGGGGGAACAAGTATGCGGTGGTTGTAGTGGACTACTTTTCCAAGTGGGTGGAAGCTGAGCCCTTGGCCAGCATCACCTCCCGAGCAGTGCAGCGATTTTTCTGGAAAAACATCGTGTGTCTCTTCGGGGTCCCCAGGGAAATCACTATCGACAACAGGACCCAATTCGACTCCGCACACTTCCGGGAATTTTGTGAGGGCTTGGGAGTTACCCTGCACTTCACCTCTGTAGCCCACCCCCAGAGCGACGGAACCGTCGAAAGGGTCAACGGTGTGATCCTACAAGTGTTACGCCGGTGACTCGAGCAGGCAGCCTCCATGCGGAGCGCATGGGCAGGGGAGCTTCCGAGCATCCTCTGTTCCATGCGCATGATCCCGAGTCGGGCAACGGGACGCACGCCCTTTTTGCTCGTATACGGGGCTGAAGCAGTTGTCCCCTCAGAGATTGGTTTTCGGTCACTGCGAGTCGAGCTCCTAGACGGAGCCATGGTAGCAGCATACCAAACCAATGAAGACAACCAACAGCTGGAAATCAACCTCGTCGAGGAAGAATGCGACCGAGCGCTACTTCGCCACGCCATCTACGAGTGCGAAATGTCGCGCGCATACAATCAGCGCGTCCGCGCGAGAGCTTTCCACCTTGGGGACCTTTTTCTCGAGCGCGTGACTGACCCCCAGGTCCAGGGTAAACTCTCCCCCAAATGGGAAGGCCCTTACAGGATCTCCACGGTCCTGGGGTCGGGGGCTTACAAGCTCTCCAACCTTGAAGACCAGGAGCAAAAGCATACTTGTAACATAGGCTTGCTCCGCAAGTTCTACATTAGCCTCTGGGCTTCCCCTTCCCCGTCGCGATTTCGCAGGGGGAGGCACGGCGTAGTGCTCGCCACTCCCTCCCCAACGCGGTCACGCGGGGGGGGGGGGGGGGGGGATATTGTATTCACTATTCCCTCCCCCGCCGCTGCTCCGTGGGGGGAGGCATTGTATTCCATCTTCGTTAATACAAATGGTTTTTTGCCCACGAGTTTTTACAGACTCCTAGATTATCGTCTCTAAGGCAATGCCCTCTATGAGGATGCCCTCCCCGTGAGGACGTAGGCTATCGCAGTCTAAAAGTCCCTACATAGGGCGGCTTACGGTAACCCCTCGTGGACTGAGGGGGTAAGCGGCAACCCAGTTCTCATGAACTGCGGTAGCGAGTCACTTTGAGAGACTAGTCCCCCCTCAAACACTCAAGCTCTTCATCGGGCTCATCCTCCTCTGGGAGCTTCCCCCTCCGTGGGTTATCAAGCTCGTCCTCCCTCGGGAGCGAGCTTCCCCTCCAAAGGGCCTTGGAAATCTCAATTGTTGGAATCCTTCAGAATTTTTCGGCCAGAAGTTTCCTTACTGGCTCCCCATTCTCATAAAGACCGGGGGAACTTACTACCGGCCCTCGGAATTTTTTCGGCCAGGAGACTTCCCTACCTGCCCCCCGTTTCTCACGGCGACCGGGGGAACTTATTACCGGCCCTTGGAATTTTTCGACTGGAGACGTCCCTACCGGCCCCCCGTTCCCACAATGACCGGGGGAACTTTTTACCGGTCTCCAGAAGCTCCCAACCGGGCTATATGATTTTGGTAATTATCGGCGTCCGGGCCTCTTCGTGCCTTACCCACAGCGGGCTGAGGCAAGGTACCCCCCGCTGTGGGTGGGGGGATAACCCGGGCCCAGACAGTTCAATATCGTTGGAAAATTTCGAAGACCAGAAAAGTTCAAGGAACGAGCAAACTCAAACTTTATTGATACATCTAACCGGGGGACATCCCCCCCGGTGAGTATTGATACAACATTTAACTGGGGGACAACCCACCCCCCCCCCCCACTGGGTCAAGACGTCCTAGGGATGAAATCCTCAGGCAAATACAAGATACAACCCGGGGAGTTAAACCCCCACGGGAAAATACAATGGGGGACAGCCCCCCCGGGGGCGCCTACACCTAATAATCCCGGAGGCCCTCCGACAGCTCCCGGGTGAGGTCTCGGTATAAGCTTCTTATGCGCCACTAGGCCTCTCGAAGCAAGCTCTCGGGCCAATACTCGTAGCCCGCCGGTGGGAGTATCCGAAACAGCGGAACCCTTCGGGATCTCGGTCTCGGAGGAGACAACTCAGTGTGGTGGTTGTCGAAGTTGCCAAGGCGCCACTCCGGAAGCCACCGCAACCGGATAGGCTTCTGGGAGGCACCCTCGCCGCGCCCTCCGGAGGCAAGGCTTAACAAAACCAGTGCTACTTGGGTTTCCCCCTTCTGGGAGCGAATCCCCGGGCTCCCGGGGAGCTACCCAAGCAAAAGTGCTCAACCCTCGGGAGCCCTCTCCCTGGACTTAGCTCGTGGGACACCTGCTCGAAGTGAATCAAGACTTAGCAAAATTGAGTCAAGATTTAGAAAAAACTGAAAAAACTCTTTCGTTCATTGAAGAGAACTTTGTACAACTCTTCGGGGCTTCCTCTAAGAAGCTACGGGGAGCAAAAATCCTAAGCAAAAAGAGACCTATCTAAAGGCCCGGGGGGATGCTCATACTTGGTTATCGTCGTCGTCCCCCAGGGAGGCTTCCCTCGCTGTCGGAGCCAAGATGTCCACCCTCGGGGGCATCAAAGTCGAAAATCACGCCCGCACAATCTGGTCGTAGAAGCCCCCCGCGAGCTCCTCCACCTCCCGCTGTTGCGGTTTGAAGAAGTCGGCAAAGCCTTGTGAGATCTGGCCTCCAATCGCCAGGGCGCCGGTCCCCCAGAGCTCCACGAGGCCCGCAGTGGCGGCCACCACCGGAATAGCCCAGCCCCGGGCCCGGGCGTCGGTGGCGTCCGGGATCATGGAGACTTGTGCGTTGAGAAAACGGAAAGCCTCTGCAAATGTGGCCGGTGCCACACCAAAACCACCTCCCGGGCCAAGGCGCAGCATGAGTGCCTTGAAGGCCGAACAGACGGAGCAGCCCGCCTCCGCCAGCCCACGGATGCTGGAGCCCTCGAGCTCCCGAAGGGCGCCCTCCTTCACCTTCGCCTCCCTTCGGAGGCGGTCGTTGGCACTCTTCGAGGCATGGAGTTGGGCCCTGACCCAAGCCAACTCCTAGAGCGCCTCGTCCCGCTCGCCGCAGAAGGCTGCGGCCTTCCCCTCCGCCTCCTTCAACGCCCTTTCGAAGCGCTCCTCTATGCCCCAGGCGAGGGCTACCCCCTACAAAAGCGAGGGTTATTTGAAACCAAGAGTTAGAAAAATTTTTGAGGAAAAAGTAGCCGGACGCCTCGGAAACAAACTTACATGGATGTGGAGCAACAACAACTCTCCACACCAGTCGTTGAGCATCCCTTGCGAGATGTACTGTTGGACCTTCGGGATCTGGAGGCTCGCAGCCAACCGGTGAGCCTCGCCCGGAGACAACAAGGGGGTCTCTCTCCCCGTACCCCGGGACCTGTCTCCACTGGTGGGCCCTAGTCTCAAGGCTGCAGGGGTGACGTGGACCGGAGTGGCCCTGACCGCGGCCCTCGTTGCCGGGGACTCAGTCTCTGAGGAGGTGGAGGACGAACTCTCCGAGGGGGTGTCGCCCCGGGGATGGATAAGGAGTCCCTTCCCCTTTTTGTGTCGCGGGGCCCCCATAGCCGCGGGGACCACGCTGGTCGAGGGACTCACCCCCTCATCCACTGGCCACTCGACTCTCAGAGGGGAAGCCTCCGCGAAGCGTACCTCCTGTAACATCCCAGTTTTTGCTATCCTTTCTGCTTAGAAGTCAGCATATCTTCATTGGAATCCCAGATGTCTCAACCCCATTTTGATCTCTTATCTCAAAATCATGATATTAGGTATGCCACTACCTTGACTTAAAAAGTTGGTAGCTAAACTCCACCTTTCAGATCATTTTCGCTTTTCAGTCCAAAAGTATTTCAAATTAGTTCTTGTCAGAATTGTCAAGAGCCCAAAAAGACTAAAAGTCTCAGACCACCTCCAAATTCTGATCTAATCCAGTGATTGTCTTCCCTTCACTTTTCTGAACATTTTTCCCTTGTGGAAGAACTCAAAAATCTTAACCGAAACCCTAGTTTCAGCCTCGCCAAATTTTCAAACCCTAATTACCCTGTTTTTTATTTTTGTCAAAACCACCAGATCTTATCGGATTTTACCATTCTTCTTGCTGGATGAGATCAAGTGATTTGGTGACACTCATCTGCAAAATCAGATTTCAAATCAGCCCTCCAAATCCCCAGAATTGCAAACAGGTCCAAGATCCCAAGAAAATCCTCACAAATCAGTCCAAATCTTTGCGGATTAGTCCCTGGCCCCTTTTTCAACCTCGACCAGGGCTGAGCCCGTGTGCGACCACGACCAGAGGCCACCACGACCACAACCACTGCCGTTCCCCATTGTCGTGGTATTGCGAATACCCCGGCAGGTTTTTAGAACGATCCTAGCGAAGATTACGCGGCGCGGGTTGACCGAATGACCGGTCCTCCCCGCCGGACAAGCACAAGAAATGACACATGGATTTATACAGGTTCGGGTCCCGGTGGGGGCCCTAGTCCTGTCGGTGCGCTCCCGACCGGAGTCGGCTGGGGAGGCTCTCTCCGGGGGAGAGGCTTCTGGAGCACACCTGTTAGTTTTTAGCTATTCCAACAAATGAATCACCTCATTACAACTGAGGGGTACAAGGGCTATTTATAGCCCCAAAAAGAAGCAAAAAGCCTAAACAACCCCGGAAGCCACCGTCGGATTGAAGGGTAAGAACGTCCGTCTCCCGGTCAAACGTCTTGGATGCTTGACAGGTGGTCGCTGATTCCCGAGGCGCTCCACGCGTGACCTGCACGTGACAAACAACTCGAGACTTTACCTTTAGGAGGGCGATGAGGCCCGGGACGGCGCCGGAGGCCAGGTCCCGGGGGCCAAAAGGCGGCGCCCGGGGAGGGGGCCGGAGGCCACATCCCCGGGCAAATGGCGGCTGTGGGACCCCCATTTGAGGAATCCCATGGCAACCGCCCAGGTGGATTGCACACAGGTTGGACCATTACAAAACTCACAACAAGCGGAAAGCAGTTATAACATAAAACATAATTAAACGGGTACGGGATCACAAGGACCAATATTACATTAACATAGCGCCCAGAATGACGCTACTTAGAATTGCTACGAAAATAACATGTTTATCCACACAAGAGTCGGCATCAAAATACCGGACACACAAAACAAGGCAAACAGCAACAAAAAAGATCTTCACTTCTGGCAGCAACGGTTTTGGTAGGGCTTCATCCACATCGGACTCAACTCAGCGCGAGACCCTCCTAGAACTCCGAATCATCTGGGGCGTTCCCATCTTCTGCTTCATCTTCATATCCAAACGAATCGGGATCGGCGAATCCCTCTTCTGATTTGTTTAAAAAGGCAAGGTTGAGCATGCTTTGACACAATGCTCAGCAAGTCGCTTATTTACAAATGCAATTATATAGATGAGGAGTGATCAAGAAAAGGGGTTAAATCGTATAATCATAAATAGTATAGATTTCAATCCTTTGATCTTTCAAATAAGGGTTTTGTTTTCAATAGCGGGGTTTTTGAAAATCTTATAATAGACTTTAAGAAAACATTATGAATGGCGATCCTCCGTGATCCACCATTTGAATTAACCATATTATGAAAACATTTCAAATGGTTACTTGTGTTGAACCACATGGATAAATCCACCGCGAACATACTCCATGAACTGGGAGTACAGAGTATCCGATACTTTTCTTACGCTTTGCAAAGGTGTACCTCTTTTTACATCCACTACTTCACTCGACTTTCAAGTCGGGCCAACTCCATGTGACTTATACACATGTGACAAGGCCGAGATCACACAACGCTTTTGCAGTTTAGTATTAACAGTATCCCCGCCCGGTAAATAGACAATTAAGTCTCAAGTACCGTTGTGGGTCCTCCCCACTGCCTTACTTCCTAGCCTTTGGCTTATGTTCCCGCAAGACACATAGCCTTGGTCTGTGTCCACGCAAGACATATGACCATTCAAGATTACAACCGCGCACGGCTTAATCTGAGGCGTAGGGCGTCTTCCTTCTTTCCACCTTTACCTCTCATGCTTTTTCTGAACTCACATCACACACGGACGAACTGCGCACAACCAGTTTCCACGCGAGAAACCAGACCAACAAACCATGCAGGGACCTGCTAATACCAAAAAGCTACTAAGTCGTGCCTGTCCCATACCAGGCAAGTGGTTGGTACATTTTCATGCCGCATAGGGGCACAACACAAGGTTCTAGTCCTTATGAATTAATAGTGAGGAGCCATCCACATTCCCTGGTGCGCACCACACCCTCTCCATACAAACCAATCCTCACTATCAATACTAATTTGACATTTCATTTCACAAAAGGGGTTCCAAATCCATTTCTCATATATTAACCATTTCACATCCAACATGTATACTTAAATAAGATTAAAGCCTAAGCATGGTATCCTAGGGTGACAAGGTTGCATGATGATTCGATATCAAAAAGGGGTTTCCACATGAAAGTTGGGTCATATCTATCCACATATTTCTAAACATAGTTCTATCAAATATTCAGCATGCATATATCTTTAAAACAGTGAATCTACTTTATTTCAAAATACTGGGTGAGACATGATCAAGGGTGACGACTTGCCTTGCGAAGTTGGGTCTAAGAAATCTGCTGGATCTTCAAACGTTCCTTCCAAGTCTTCCGCTCCTTGCTCTGCATTCGCACGAGAGCACACACAACACATACAATACATAAGCATCCAGAAAATAGGCTTTATACCAAACATAAGTAAAATATACACATGAATGCAAATGAGGGAGATTGTGCAGAAACAGAACAGCGGAGAAAAGGATTCTAGGGTTAGGTTCACTGGACAAGACTCGATTGCGATGAAAGCCAAGGGTTGGCATTCTGTTCGCGAACAGATAATGTCCGAGAAGGACACCAAGATGATTTGGGGCTTATAGATGATCAAAAGTGGTGCAAGAGGTGGCATCGTGTGCCAAATGCTGTGAGGGACCTAAATGACAAAGTGGACTTTTCAGAAAAGCCCTAGAATTAACAAAAATTCACAGCAAAGCTCTGGACACAGGAAATCAAATGCCACTGTACAGCAGCAAACTAGGGCACATGCGTCTGGACGAATCACGCATGCATTGCTTCGCCAAACATGTCAGGGAGGTAGGCGGGATCAAGACAAGGTTGCTGGTGGAAGGAATTTGACTGGGGTGGTTTATCGGCGACGAACGGCGAGGTTGAAATCTTCGGCCCCCTGAGACAAGGACGAGCCACGGTGACAGAGAACTAGGGTTAGCTAAACTCCAAATTGACCGAGGGGAAACACTTCTGGGGTGGTGTGGATTGTTCCGGAGAGAGGGATTGGGCAGTGGTTAAGCGTGCGAGCTCGTCGATGTTGTCACCGGAGTTGGAGAAGACGGTGTACGACGAACTGGCTCCACACAGCAATGCAGGCTATAAGCTTTGGGCTACACCATCTAGGGGTTACAGGGAAGGTGTATGTGGCTTCATTTTGGGGAGAGCTGCAGCGAGGCACGCCGGCGACGTGCGACGTCCATGGTGGCGCGCGAAAATTGGGAAAATGCACGACACTGCATCAATTTGAAAACTGGCTGAATAGGCTTGCTAAGAAAGGGCTAAGGATCATTTGATTCTACTGGGGTGAGTGATGAAAAGCACTGGAACGAGTTTAATTTCTGGAACAGGGGTCTTCTGGTTTTCCGGCGATCACCGGCGCTGAAGAGCACTAGGATGCAATTGCTTGCTTGGACACGGAAAGATGGGTGTGTGGATCTTACTGGTGTGCTTGGATTGGAGAGAGGAGTGGTGGTTTGCTCTGGCAACGATGGCCTCAAAATTGGCTCGTCGGCGAAGAAAGGAAAACAGTGAAAACTCGAGAATTTGGCTAAGTCCTGGAGTTGTGTTTCTTCACAGCGCTGAAGGGGGTTTAAATAGGCGTTGAGGCGGAGCTTGCGAGGGGAAACGGCGAGAGAACTTGTGCCAGGGACGAGACCGGCCGGGTGCAGCTGCGACAGCGGTGACCGGCGATGTGATTGCGCACTGGCGGTGTAGCAGCTCTACAGGCTTTGTCGTTTGCATTGGGACTTCACCAATGATGGCGCAGATGCGGAGGCAGTAGCAAAGCTCCGGCAACGACACGTAACGCATGCAATTGCCACGGCGACGGTTGCGCGCGCAAAGACATTGCTCTGGAGCGCGGGCGTTTATCCGCTGGTCATGGCGCAGTACTGGTGGCTGGCACGTGCGCGCGGGGTGGTTCATTTGCTCACAAGTGCTGGCGATAAGAGGCGGTGGCCGGCGGCGAGAAAACGCGGCGCGGCTCCGGCGATGCAGCACTGGTCGAAGGCACGACCAGGCGCTGGTCGAAAACAGCAGAAAAAGGATTGGAGGGCAGATTTGCAATTACAGATTCTTGATTCTAGGGACCAATCTGTAAATCTGGCATTTGGCTTAGGTAGAAAGAGTTTTGACTTTGCTAAATTAATCCACAAAGTCTAAGATATTGATCAGCAGCTAGGGATGACAAAATTTTGGAGATTTAGGCAAGTTTTGAGATGAACTGAAAACAGGGTAATTAGGGTAATCTAGATTTTAGAAATTTGACAAGGCTGAAACTAGGGTTTCGGGAGAGATTTGGGGATTCTTCCAGAAGGGAAAAATGTTCAGAAAAGTGAAGAAAAGATATTCACTGAATCAAATCATGATTTGGAAATGATCTGTGACTTTTGGCCTCTTTGGGGTTCCTCGGATATCTAAAAAGGACTAATTTGCGAATCTTTTGGACTGATCTGCGAAAATGACTTGAATGAAGGAGTTTGGCTGCCAACTTTTTAGAGTAACACTCTGGCATTACCAAGATCTCATCCTGATATGCAGATAGTCAAGGTAGGCTAGGGTTGGGAAAAACAGGGGTGTTACAACCTAACCTCCTTAAAAACAATCTCGTCCTCGAGATTCTGGTAGGTCTGAGAACAGGTATGGAAAGTTTCGGCGTAGCTCTTCTTCCTTCTCCCAAGTGGATTCTTCCTCTGAATGGTTGTTCCATTGGACTCTGCAGAATCTGATGGTCCTTGATTTTAACCTCCTTTCGCTGATTTCAAGTATCTTGATGGGATACTCTTGATATGACAAATCTGGTTGTACTTCTGCTTCTCTGGGAGATATCTGTTCTGTTGGCCTCTTCAAACATTTCCTCAGTTGAGACACATGGAAGACATTATGTACTCCAGCCAACTCAGGTGGTAGTTCTAGCTTATATGCTACCTCTCCTTGCTTTTCCAGAATCTTATAAGGTCCAACATATCTCGGGCTCAACATTCCTTTCATTTGGAATCGACGCACTTCTTTGTAAGGTGTTACTTTAAGATAGACGTAATCACCTTCTTCAAATGATAGTTCTCTTCTTCTGTGGTCGGCGTAGCTTTTCTGTCGAGACTGAGCCGTTATCATTCTTTCCTGAATGATCTTCACATGAGCTGTGGCCTCTTCCACTAGTTGTGGCCCTAAAAATTGCTTTTGACCCACTTCGGTCCAGTATAGTGGGGTACGGCATTTCCTTCCATAGAGTGCTTCGTATGGTGCCATCTTTATACTTGCTTGATAGCTGTTGTTGTATGTGAATTCAGCATATGGCAGGAATGATTCCCAAGAATCTCCATATTCCAATGTACAAGCTCTTAGCATATCCTCTAAAACTTGGTTCACTCTTTAAGTTTGTCCTCCAGTCTGCGGATGATAAGCGGTACTAAACTTTAACTTGGTTCCCAAGATTTCTTGTAGTTCCTCCCAGAATTTTGATACAAACTGGGGTCCTCTATCAGATACTATTGCTTTTGGTACTCCATGCAAGCTAACAATTCTTGAAAGGTATAGTTCTGCCAATTGCTTGGTTGAGTACTGGGTTCTCACTGGTAGAAAATGTGCTACTTTTGTCAACCTGTCTACTATGACCCATATGGAGTCGTAACCTTTTCTGGTCCTCGGTAATCCTGTTACGAAGTCCATTCCGATTTCGTCCCATTTCCATTCTGGGATTGGTAGGGGTTGTAGCGGTCCTGCCAGCTTCAGGTGTTCTGCTTTCACCCTTTGACAAGTGTCGCAAGATGCTACGAACTCAGCAATTTCTCTCTTCATCCTTCTCCACCAAAACTGACTCTTCAAATCTCGATACATTTTTGTACTACCCGGGTGGATTGAGTACGGGGTATGGTGAGCTTCATGTAAAATTGCATCTTTGATTTCCTTATTATCCGGAACGCAGATTCGATTATGGTGCCATAAAATCCCTTGTTCATCTTCTCTGAAATCGATTGCGTTACCGAGCTTCATATCCTCTTTCAGCTCCTGGATATGTGGATCCGTTACTTGAGCTTTTCTGATTTGATCCTTTAACTCACATTCCATCCTTAAAGTAGCAATGGATCCTTGTTCAACCAATTCCAACTGTAGTCTTTTGAAATCCTTGAGCAGTTGGTGTGGTAAATCCAGATTCTTTGCTTGGCTACAGTAGGACTTTCTAGTCAAAGCATCTGCCACCACATTTGCTTTTCCAGGGTGGTAATGCACCTCAAGGTCATAATCCTTGATAAGTTCCAACCATCTTCGCTGTCTCATGTTCAGATCCTGTTGTGTGAAGATGTACTTTAAGCTCTTATGATCTGTGTAGATGTCACACTTATTACCCAGTAAGTAGTGTCGCCAAATTTTTAATGCATGCACGACAGCAGCTAGCTCTAGATCATGCGTTGGGTAATTCTCCTCATGAGGTCGTAATTGTCTTGATGCGTAGGCTACCACTTTTCCTTCTTGCATCAGAACACAACCTAATCCTTGCTTAGATGCGTCACAGTAAACTTGAAAATCCTTCTTGACGTCAGGCAGTATAAGGATAGGTGCAGTCGTCAGTCTTTTCTTCAACTCTTTGAAGCTCTCTTCACACTTCTCAGTCCACGTAAATGAGGCATTTTTCTTCAACAGCTGGGTCAGTGGCCGGGTGATTTTGGAGAATCCTTCAACAAATCTTCTGTAGTATCCAGCCAATCCTAGAAAGCTTCTTACTTCTGTCACAGTCTCTGGTTGTTTCCATTCCATTACTGCTTGAATTTTCGAGGGATCCATGAATATCCCTTTATTCGAAATGATGTGGCCTAAGAAAGAAATTTCTTTCAACCAGAAGGTGCACTTATCAAATTTAGCATACAGTTGATGGTCTGCTAGCTTCTTCAGCACTAGCCTAAGATTGTCAACATGTTCTTTCTCTGTCTTGGAGAAAATCAGTATGTCGTCCACAAATACAATAATGAACTTGTCCAGATATTCCATAAGCACTTTATTCATCAGGTTCATAAATATAGCTGGTGCATTCGTTAGCCCGAATGGCATCACTGTAAATTCATATAGTCCATATCTAGTTATGAACGCAGTTTTCAGAATATCCTTCTCTCGGACCTTCAGTTGATGATAGCCTGATCTCAAGTCAATCCTTGAAAATACTTGGGCTCCTCTAAGTTGATCGAAAAGATCATCAATCCTTGGCAGAGGGTACTTGTTTTTGATCATCATGTCGTTCAACTTCCGGTAATCAATACAAAGTCTCAGGCTACCGTCTTTCTTCTTGGCGAATAGCACTGGGGCTCCCCAAGGTGAAGAACTTGTTCTGACGAATCCTTTCTCTTCCAATTCTTCCACTTGCTTTCTCGGTTCTTCTTGCTCTTGACCTGTCATACGTGCAAGTTTTCTAGCATAAGGGGCTGATCCAGGCTTTAGCTCAATGGCAAACTCTACATCCCGGTCTGGTGGCATTCCGGGGAGTTCTTCAGGGAATACTTCTAGAAATTAGTTGACCACTGGGACATCATCTACTTTGATCTCTTCAGCACTATTCAGGAAGTCCATGAGATCACTCAATGGGGTTCTACTTGCACTGAATGTAACTTGTCTTTCTTCGGCATTGGTCAGGGTGACGGTCTTCTTCTCACAATCTATCTGACCTTTGTGTTTGGCTAACCAGTCCATTCCGAGAATGATATCTAACCCTTGAAGATTCAGAACTAGCAAGTCTGCTAGGAATCCTAGGTTGCCGATACAGAAGGCAATGTCTCTACAGATAGATTTCACTGGCATTCTAGCTCCAGGGGATTGGATTAGAATGGAAGATTCTAGTGCGGACTCAGGCAGTTTACTTACCAAAGCAAAAGATTTCGACACAAATGAATGCGTAGCACCCGAATCAAATAAAGTAACAGCAAGCTTAGAGTGGATTTGAATTCTACCGATCACGACGTCTGAGGCTTCCCCTGCTTCAGCTGTGGTTGCATAGTTCAGTCTGCCTCGGCCTGTTGCTGACATCCCTCTTCCTCTGCTGTTCTGAGTTCTTCCTCCTCTTGACAGTTGAATGCCTCTACCAGGGTTCTGAGCTGGGGTAGTGGATCCTGCTGCTCTAGCTCTAGCAACACTGATAGGCAAGTGTTGGAGTGAGCAAGTTTCTTTGCAATGACCTCTTCTCCCACAGTGATAGCATTCGACGTTCTTCAAGGTGCAGTCCTTGTAAAGGTGATTTCCTTTACATCCGGTGCATTGTGGTGTTGAGGTAGGTGCTGGTCTTGGAGCTCTCTGGGGCTGTCTGAAATTGGGTCGGAAACTTGGTGCTGGTCTTCCTCGACTGGTATTGCCTTGATACGGGCTAGACGAAGCTTTCCTCTTCCGATCTTCCTCGATTATTCCTCGCTTTTCCTCCATCTTGAGTAATCTTTCGACCAAGATATGGAAATCTGTAAATTCTTGTGAGGCTATCTGATACTGTAAGAAGTTTTGCAGGCCTTCACAAAATCGATCGATCTTCTCTTCAGTTGCAATATCCTCTGGTGCATATCTCGCGAGCTGGATAAACTCATGTAGGTATTGTCTGATTGGTTTATCCCCTTGCTTGAGATTTCTAAACTCTCGGCGCTTGGCTTGCATGACGCCTTTTGGGACATGATATTTACGGAATTGCTCCTTGAATTCATCCCATGTAATTGTGTCTGGACTTGGGTGTACGGATTGATAATTCTCCCACCAAGCTGCGGCGGGTCCAGATAGTTGGTGTGGTCCATACAAAAGCTTTTCCTCATTATTGCATCTAACCGTGTTCAGTTTCCTCTCCACATCCCTTAACCAATCATCGGCCATAATGGGGTCCTTGGTACATGAAAAGGTTGGAGGGCGAGTTTTCTGAAAGTCTGATAACTTAGCTCCGATCGTTGATCCTCCGGTCTGTCCTGACGAGAATTGTTGCATCATCTGTTCCCACATCTGGTTCTGTGAAACCATGGATTGTTGCCTGTTATGCTCCATCCACATCAGTACTTCATTGATGTTACTCCCCTGCGGTATGGAAGATGATCCTGACTGGTTCTGATCAGCACGAGCTCTGTTTCCAGATGCGTCTCTTGCGTTCTCAGCGTTTCCTTCGGACATCCTTCCTTGAGATCTTCCGCGGGTGTTGACCATTCTGTCCTGATTGGGGATCAAAGAAATACTGCCGGTTCAGAGAGAGACACAGATAAGGCACAAGCAGAAGGCTGAGATCAATTCATGAGACAAGGATCGGGAAGTGCAGGGTGTTTTTCATAAGATAGTTTTTCACAAGATACATAATTTTAGCCTCCACGGCTTACAAGCACAGCATACAACCAACACGATCAAAGCAGCTACAAACAAGGGTACAGACAAACAAAAGATCTAGCGATTGCCGGGGTTAGGTACAGAAAAAGGGTCGAGCCAAAAGGAAGTCTACGATCACTCGTCGGTTTCGGAAGAACCACAGGGTTCCACTTCTTCTGGATCTTCTTCTTCAGGGTCTTCGTCTGCATCCATCGGATCTAACTCCATGTCGTCGTCTTCTTCTTCATCAGACAAAGTGTTGGTGTCGTCTTCAACAACTTCTTTTCCTTTGCCGATAGGAGCTTCTCTTCTTTCTCCAGTGTTGAGGCGTTCAGGGTCTTGAGAATTGATGATGATTCCGCGCGATGCTGGTGTGAATTGGCCAAGGTAATCCTTGAGCTTTCCCACACTCTTGCATGCGGTAATCCTCAGCTTCAGACGATTCTTCTTGTTGACGGACTCCGATGTTCCAGGGTTTCTATCTTTGCTTGGACCGACTAACTCTTGGATCTGCTTCTCTTTTTCTTGGAGATTTGTTCGAGCTCTTGCAAGCATTCCCTCAAGGTAGTGGCGATCATCCCGAGTGTTCTCATGCTCGCGCAACAAACGGTTATATCCTGTTTCCAGAGCTTGAACAACATCCATAGTCTTCGTTAGCACTGCATCTCTTTGGTCACTTGATGGGTGGACAACTCGGCGATCTGACCTGGGGATCTGACAAGGCACAAAACGGAAAGGGGAATCTACAAGGAAATCCACGTACAACAATCTGATGGTGCCTATAGCGTGACGAGCAGCGTCTAGAATCGCATCTTCTTCTTCTGCTCTGCGGGCTTCTGGTTTCACGGGACCTCTTCCAAGCCTTGGAATTTCATAGACCACCACAGAGGCACGAAAGCCGTAGGGTCTGTTGTCTACTTCTTCCTGTCGGACATAGTACACTGGCCGCTGGCTATCCAAAGCTCCAAGAATTACAGCATCATCCATAAAAGCAATGCCCATGATCCTAGCTCATCTCCATGCACAAACTTCTTGCTGGAAGCCATCTGAAGAATAGAACACAGAACTTCTAGGAGTTAAAATGATTTTCAAATCCTTTTCAAAGAGACAAGGTGAGGAGATAAATTATTTAGTATAATTTGTTTAAAGAAATTAGGTTTTCAAAATTAATTTTTAATCAAATATACTAACGATTTTTGCTGTAGGCACACCAATATCTATCTAAGGGTCACGACCTATAGTCGAGCCTTTGCTCTGATACCATCTCCTGTGGGACCCCCATTTGAGGAATCCCGTGGCAACCGCCCAGGTGGATTGCACACAGGTTGGACCATTACAAAACTCACAACAAGCGGAAAGCAGTTATAACATAAAACATAATTAAACGGGTACGGGATCACAAGGACCAATATTACATTAACATAGCGCCCAGAATGACGCTACTTAGAATTGCTACGAAAATAACATGTTTATCCACACAAGAGTCGGCATCAAAATACCGGACACACAAAACAAGGCAAACAGCAACAACAAAGATCTTCACTTCTGGCAGCAACGGTTTTGGTAGGGCTTCATCCACATCGGACTCAACTCGGCGTGAGACCCTCCTAGAACTCCGAATCATCTGGGGCGTTCCCATCTTCTGCTTCATCTTCATAACCAAACGAATCGGGATCGGCGAATCCCTCTTCTGATTTGTTTAAAAACGCAAGGGTGAGCATGCTTTGACACAATGCTCAGCAAGTCTCTTATTTACAAATGCAATTATATAGATGAGGAGTGATCAAGAAAAGGGGTTAAATCTTATAATCATAAGTAGTATAGATTTCAATCCTTTGATCTTTCAAATAAGGGTTTTGTTTTCAATAGCGGGGTTTTTGAAAATCTTATAATAGACTTTAAGAAAACATTATGAATGGCGATCCTCCGTGATCTACCATTTCAATTAACCATATTATGAAAACATTTCAAATGGTTACTTGTGTTGAACCACATGGACAAATCCACCGCGAACATACTCCATGAACTGGGAGTACAGAGTATCCGATACTTTTCTTACGCTTTGCAAAGGTGTACCTCTTTTTACATCCACTTCTTCACTCCACTATCAAGTCGGGCCAACTCCATGTGACTTATACACATGTGACAAGGCCGAGATCACACAACGCTTTTGCAGTTTAGTATTAACAGTATCCCCGCCCGGTAAATAGACAATTAAGTCTCAAGTACCGTTGTGGGTCCTCCCCACTGCCTTACTTCCTAGCCTTTGGCTTATGTTCCCGCAAGACATATAGCCTTGGTCTGTGTCCACGCAAGACATATGACCATTCAAGATTACAACCGCGCAGGGCTTAATCTGAGGCGTAGGGCGTCTTCCTTCTTTCCACCTTTACCTCTCATGCTTTTTCTGAACTTACATCACTCACGGACGAACTGCGCCCAACCAGTTTCCACACGAGAAACCAGACCGACAAACCATGCAGGGAACTGCTAATACCAAAAAGCTACTAAGTCGTGCCTGTCCCATACCATGCAAGTGGTTGGTACGTTTTTCATGCCGCATAGGGGCACAACACAAGGTTCTAGTCCTTATGAATTAATAGTGAGGAGCCATCCACATTCCCTGGTGTGCACCACACCCTCTCCATACAAACCAATCCTCACTATCAATACTAATTTGACATTTCATTTCACAAAAGGGTTCCAAATCCATTTCTCATATATTAGCCATTTCACATCCAACATGTATACTTAAATAAGATTAAAGCCTAAGCATGGTATCCTAGGGTGACAAGGTTGCATGATGATTCGATATCAAAAAGGGGTTTCCACATGAAAGTTGGGTCATATCTATCCACATATTTCTAAACATAGTTCTATCAAATATTCAGCATGCATATATCTTTAAAACAGTGAATCTACTTTATTTCAAAATACTGGGTGAGACATGATCAAGGGTGACGACTTGCCTTGCGAAGTTGGGTCTAAGAAATCTGCTGGATCTTCAGACGTTCCTTCCAAGTCTTCCGCTCCTTGCTCTGCATTCGCACGAGAGCACACACAACACATACAATACATAAGCATCCAGAAAATAGGCTTTATACCAAACATAAGTAAAATATACACATGAATGCAAATGAGGGAGATTGTGCAGAAACAGAACAGCGGAGAAAAGGATTCTAGGGTTAGGTTCACTGGACAAGACTCGATAGCGATGAAAGCCAAGGGTTGGCATTCGGTTCGCGAACAGATAATGTCCGAGAAGGACACCAGGATGATTTGGGGCTTCTAGATGATCAAAAGTGGTGCAAGAGGTGGCATCGTGTGCCAAATGCTGTGAGGGACCTAAATGACAAAGTGGACTTTTCAGAAAAGCCCTAGAATTAACAGAAATTCACAGCAAAGCTTAGGACACAGGAAATCGAATGCCACTGTACAGCAGCAAACTAGGGCACATGCGTCTGGACGAATCACACATGCATTGCTTCTCCAAACATGTCAGGGAGGTAGGCGGGATCAAGACAAGGTTGCTGGTGGAAGGAATTTGACTGGGGTGGTTTATCGGCGACGAACGGCGAGGTTGAAATCTTCGGCCGCCTGAGACAAGGACTTGCCACGGTGACAGAGAACTGGGGTTAGCTAAACTCCAAATTGACCGAGGGGAAACACTTCTGGGGTGGTGTGGATTGTTCTGGAGAGAGGGATTGGGCAGTGGTTAAGCGTGCGAGCTCGTCGACGTTGTCACCGGAGTTGGAGAAGACGGTGTACGACGAACTGGCTCCACACAGCAATGCAGGCTATAAGCTTTGGGCTACACCATCTAGGGGTTACAGGGAAGGTGTATGTGGCTTCATTTTGGGGAGAGCTGCAGCGAGGCACGCCGGCGACGTGCGACATCCACGGTGGCGCGCGAAAATTGGGAAAACGCACGACACTGCATCAATTTGCAAACTGGCTGAATAGGCTTGCTAAGAAAGGGCTAAGGATCATTTGATTCTACTGGGGTGAGTGATGAAAAGCACTGGAACGAGTTTAATTTCTGGAACAGGGGTCTTCTGGTTTTCCGGCGATCACCGGCGATGAAGAGCACTAGGATGCAATTGCTTGCTTGGACACGGAAAGATGGGTGTGGGGATCTTACTGGTGAGCTTGGATTGGAGAGAGGGGTTGTGGTTTGCTCTGGCGATGATGGCCTCAAAATCGGCTCGTCGGGGAAGAAAGGAAAATAGTGAAAACTCGAGAATTTGGCTAAGTCCTGGAGTTGTGTTTCTTCACAGCGCTGAAGGGGGTTTAAATAGGCGTTGAGGCGGAGCTTGCGAGGGGAAACGGCGAGAGAACTTGTGCCGGGGACGAGACCGGCCGGGTGCAGCTGCGACAGTGGTGACCGGCGATGTGATTGCGCACTGGCGGTGTAGCAGCTCTACAGGCTTTGTCGTTTGCATTGGGACTTCACTAGTGATGGCGCAGATGCGGAGGCAGTAACAAAGCTCCGGCAACGACACGTAACGCATGCAATTGCCACGGCAACGGTTGTGCGCGCGAAGACATTGCTCTGGAGCGCGGGCGTTTATCCGCTGGTCATGGCGCGGTACTGGTGGCTGGCACGTGCGCGCGGGGTGGTTCATTTGCTCACAAGTGCTGGTGACAAGAGGCGGTGGCCGGTGGCGAGCAACTGCGGCGAGAAAACGCGGCGCGGCTCCGGCAATGCAGCACTGGTCGAAGGCACGACCAGGCACTGGTCGAAAACAGCAGAAAAAGGATAGGAGGGCTGATTTGCAATTACAGATTCTTGATTCTAGGGACCAATCTGTAAATCTGGCATTTGGCTTAGGTAGAAAGAGTTTTGACTTTGCTAAATTAATCCACAAAGTCTAAGATATTGATCAGCAGCTAGGGATGACAAAATTTTGGAGATTTAGGCAAGTTTTGAGATGAACTGAAAACAGGGTAATTAGGGTAATCTAGATTTTAGAAATTTGACAAGGCTGAAACTAGGGTTTCGGGAGAGATTTGGGGATTCTTCCAGAAGGGAAAATGTTCAGAAAAGTGAAGGGAAGATATTCACTGAATCAAATCATGATTTGGGAATGATCTGTAACTTTTGGCCTTTTTGGGGTTCCTCGGATATCTGAAAAGGACTAATTTGTGAATCTTTTGGACTGATCTGCGAAAATGACTTGAATGAAGGGGTTTGGCTGCCAACTTTTCAGAGTAACACTCTGGCATTACCAAGATCTCATCCTGATATGCAGATAGTCAAGGTAGGCTAGGGTTGGGAAAAACAGTGGTGTTACAGCGGCGCCCGGGACGGCGCCGGAGGCTAGGTCCCGGGAGCTAAATGGCGGCGCCCGGGACGGTGCCGGAGGCTTGGTCCCAAGAGCCAAAAGGCGGCGCCCGGGGAGAGGCCGGAGACCACGTCCCCGGGCAAATGGCGGCGCCCGGGACGGCGCCGGAGGCCTGGTCCCGGGAGCCAAAAGGCGGCGCCCAGGGAGGCCCCGGAGACCACGTCCCCGGGCAAATGGCGGCGCCCCGGACGGCGCCGGAGGCCTGGTCCTGGGAGCCAAAAGGCGGCGCCCGAGGAGGCCCCAGAGGCCAGGTCCCCGGGCAAATGGCGGCGCCCGGGACGGCGCCGGAGGCCTTGTCCCGGCAGCCAAAAGGCGGCGCCCGGGGAGGCCCTGGAGGCCAAGTCCCCGGGCCAATGTGACGCGACTTACCTGGACTTAGCGCCGCGGAGATTTCCCCCAACAGCAGCCCCCCATGCCCCCCGGGGACGATGCTCGACTCCCCGGTGGGTATGGTACACGTCACCGAGAAAATCTCCGGACCAAGTCATCAGAGCCGTAACACTTCGGTTTCCGTGCCGGACGCTTATGGCCGCGCCGTTTCGTCATAAATGCGCTCGCGGTTCGAACCGGCGCCTCGATTCGCGCGCCCGTCCCTTCGTTTCCCGCGCACGGTTTGAACTTCAATGGTCCAGATTGCTCCGCGGGGTGCCACATGGCGCCCATCTAGACCACGTCTCGTCCCTATAAATAGGGCCTTGGGGGGCCCGGAAGTTCATTCCAAACTTTCACAGCCTTAGCGATTTTTGCTCTCCCGGTAGCTCTCTCCCAGTAGCTCTCCCTGGTAGCTAGCGCCCGGTAGCGAGCGTCCGGTGCCTTTAGCCGTAGCCTCCTGAAAAGTTAACCACCGAAAAAACAAACCTGATGGCACCGAAAGGTCGAGCGAAGACAACCGAGGTGACCCCGGAGGAAGTCACTCCGGACTTTCTCTGGGCGTCCGAGTTTACGGCCGAGGACGCCGAGTCCATGGTCGAGCGCGGCGTCGTCGCAGACAGGGACATCTGAGTCCCCGTGAAGAAAGACGGAGAGGTCGTGGCCTTCGAGGCCTTCCTGGAGGCGGGGCTCCGGCTCCCGGTGCATCCCATGCTCCGAGAGTTTCTGAAGGAGTACGCGCTGGCGCTCAACCACCTCACGCCGAACGCCCTCATCCGGATGGGCATCTTCATCTGGATTTTTGAGACGGCGACCGGGAGGGAGCCCACCCTACGCGTCTTCCGGTACTTCTACGAACCAGCGGCGCGGAGCTCCCACTTGGTGAAGGGGGAACCCAAGTCCCCCTTCGGCTCGGTCATGGTGCAAATGCTGCCGTCCCGGGTGGCTGACTACCCGGTGGCAGCCTCCCGGGATCACTGGGGGGACTGGATCCGGAGGTGGTTCTACCTCCGGGTCCGGGACGACGGGGTGACGTACGCCCCGGAGCCGGCCTCTTACAGCCGGTCGTCCGCACCAAAGCCTCCGGTGTGGACGGACGAGGAGCTCGAGCTCATCGGTAAGGTGATCATCTCCCGGAAGGCCCGCTCTATGCGGGACGCCGCCGAGGAGATGATGCTCCTCCGGATCTCCCCCTTCTCACGCGTGAAGAGGGGGATCGGCATGGGCCCCGAGCAGCGGCCCCCGGTCAAACCGATGACGCGACGTAAGCTCCGGGAACCTGCTGCATTATATTTACGAATTTTTGAAAATTTGACTAACTCTTTACCTCTTGTAGTCCGGCCGTACCCGGCGACGCGGGAGAAGGCGGAGAACCTCCTCGGGAGGTACTTCGCCGACGAGCACGAGCGCGTCGTGCGCCTCGTGGGGGAGGGTCCTCCCTGGAACCTGGCGAACCCTAGGAGCTACCTGAGGAGCTCTCGCTAAACCACACCACACCACACCAGCAACCTCATAGATTAGCTCTCGTGTTTACCATCTTCTTCCCCGACGAGCTACCTGAGGAGCTCTCGCCGCCAGCTCAAGCTACTGCTTCCCTCTCCAATCCAAGTTCACCAGTGAGTTTCCCTCACCTTCCTCTCTGTATCATAGCGCTTGATTGGACCCCGGCGACCACCGGATTTTCCCTTTTGCCCTGTTCCTCCAATGCCGAGTGATTTAAACCAAATTGACCTTCGTACTAGTAGAACAAAGTGATCAGTGAGCCAAGTAGAGTAAGCCTGTAAGATTGAAACCTTCAATTTTGCCCAGAACGAAGAATCCCCAATTTGGGATTTTCATCAGTTCACCGGAGCTCGCCGCCGAGCTTCTCCAGTGATCCTCTAGCCAAATTAACCTCCCCAGTAGTTTTGTATTGTCCCCAGGATGCTTCACAAGCATGGAATCAAGCTCAAATGCTGTAAATCAAAAACGCCCAATTCCTTTGTCTTCGTCTTCGGCTCAGTTCACCGTAGTTTGCTTTCCGGCCGATCTAGCCGATGCCACTTTGTCAATTAGCTAGGTCTCAACCCCCTGAGTATTTCATTCCACTAGCCCGATCCATGAATCTGCTCAAATCAAGAGTTATGCTCTTGCCAAGTTTCTGTCCAGAACTGTGCCTGTGCCGTGTTGCCACCGTAGTTCATCGCCGCTGTTCATCGCCGTCCGGCCATCATTTTCCCTGAAACCACAGCCAATGTTTTCCTGGCATCCACGCCTACCTCCTAGACATAGTTGGCAAAGAGTTTGAAGCCCAGAACTGGATTTACCCCTCTGCCCTAGTTTTTGACAGTGTCAGTGCAGTGTCAATGCATGTCAGTCACTGGCATTGGCCTTGTTTAACCCTTTCTATTTGAGCAATTGAAATTCCACTTTGTCCACTAAGCTCCTGGAGCCATGTTCTACAATATTCTCTACTGTCACATCTCCAGAAAACACACCTAGAGCCAACTTAGGGCTATGTCTAGCCATAGACCGAATGTCAGCCTTTCGACCTTCAAGTCCTTTTGAGCCCATCTCTTCATTCAACACCCAAGTGACCTTGTCCAAACCTTTCCCCTGCATGCATGATATATTTACTTATTATTTTCTAGTGCAACTATTTCTGTATGCTTATATAGTGTGTATGTATTATTTGTACCCGCCATGGAACCAGAGGTTGAAGGAGCAGAAGAGATCTTCAAAGAATCGTCTGAGCAACTAGACCCCTCACTGCAAGGCAAGTCTCAAACCCTGATCATGTCTAGCCTAATATTTTGAAATGAAGTATGTTAGCTGTTTTCAAGTATATGCATGCCTTATATTCAAATGAGAACTATATTCAAATAAAGTGGTAGATATGACCTAAATAATTGTAAAGCCCCTTTTATGATTGAATATCCATGCACCCTTGTCACCCTAGAATATCATGCTTAGGCTATACTATGCTCAAGATTATATGTTAAATGTTAAATGGTCACATGTGAGAAAAGCATATTCAAAACCTCTTTTTGTGAAAGAAAATGTGATTGGAATCGATAGTGAGGATGGTTTGATCGGTTGGTGCTGTGTGAGCACTGGGAATGTGAAAGACTCCTCACTAAAGATTCATAAGGACTAGAACCTTGTGTTGTACTTCCATGCGGCATGAAAAACGTACCAACCACTTGCCCGGTATGGGACGGGCGCAACATAGTAGCTTTCTCAGTATTAGCTTTTCCCTGCAATGGCTGTCGGTCCGATTTCTCGTGAGAAACTGGTGGGCCACTGAGGGCCATGAGTGATGTGAGATCAGAAAAATAATGAGAGGATAAGGTGTAAGAAGGAAGACGCCCTACGCCTGGATTAAGTCGTGCGCGGCTGTATTCAAAAGAGGCTATGTGTCTTGCGAGAACATAGACCAAGGCTAGGAAGTAAGGCAGTGGGGAGGACCCACAACGGTAATGAGGATTGGAATGTCTATTTACCGGGCAGGGAATTGTTAATGCTAGGATTGTACACTGTTGTGTGATCTCGGCCTTGTCACATGCGTAAAAGTCACATGGAGAGGTACCGACTTGAAAGCTGAGTGATCGGTGGATTAAGATGGTACACCTTTGCAAAGTTATAAAAAGTATCGGATACTCTGAGCTCCCAGGTCATGGAGTCTGCGCGCGGTGGATTCTATCCACGTCGATGCAGCACAAGTAGCTTTTGAAAAGTTTTTCATAAAATCTGAGTAAAGTGGTGACTCACGGGAGACCACCACACACAACATCTTCTGAAAATCTAGCTTAGGGTTTTAAAAGCCTCGCTTTCGAAAACAAAAACCTTTTCTTCAAAACTGAGAGTGAAAATCTATTCTATGAGCCAAAGAGCCATTCTTTGAGAACTTCCCCCCTCATCTATATATATCTGCACTCTTAATTTGGGACTTGTTGAGCACCATGTGGACAATGTGCTCACCCTTGCTTTTGCAAACAAAATTTAGAAGAAGGATTCATTGATCCCGAGTCCTACGGTCTTGAACCCAACATGGAACAAGAAGAAACTGCTCCAGAAGATCCATCTTGTTAGAGGGTCACTTACCAAGTGGAGTCCGATGTGGAGAAGGCCCAAGCAACGCCGCTGCAGTTGAAGATGAAGACAGTTGAAGTCCTTTTGCTTATTGTCGATGTTTTATTTTGTGCCGACCTTTGTGTCGAAGAAAACTCCTTAATTTTGTATCAACATTACAGTGCGTCATTTGGCGCTATGTTATTGTAATGTTGGTCCCTGTGATCAGCACTTGTTTTAATTACTTGTATTTTTATATAATGCATCCTGTTGTTGTGAGCTGCAATGTACCATTTCTGAGTGCAACCTACCTGGGCGGTTGCCACCAGATTCCTCAAATAAGGGTCCCACACCTCCGGGCACTCTGGTTCTGCTGCCTCTGGAGCCATCGGAGGCGCAACCACCAGAGCCACCGGAGGCACAACCACCGGGGATGGCGAGGGGTCGTAGTTTGCCGAATCGGACGCCGGCCCGTCACCGGCCTCCCCCTTCTCCCCAGCCTTGTCGGAGGCCTCGAGGAGGCGCATGAATTCTTTCGTCGCCGCCGGCCCCCCGGAGGGCTCCTCCTCCAGGGGGCGGCGTGGCCCCGTGCCTCGGGGGAACCTGCGCACACCCTGACCCGGCGACTGCACCCTGGGCCTTCGCGGGCATAGAGCCCGGTGTCGTCGCCAGGCCGGGGGCCTTCTGCGCCTCGGGGCGCTTCGTCTCGGGGCCCCTGGCAGCCTCCTTCCCCCGCTTGTGGGAGCCGATCAGGAGAGGCATCCTCGCCGATAGACTGAGCCCGAAGGCTTCCGCTACCAGGTTCCGGGGAGGCCCCTCCCCGATGAGGCGCACGATACGCTCATGCTCGTCGGTGTAGTACCTCCCGAGGTGGTTCTCCGCCTTCTCCCAGGCGGCCGGATATGGTCGGACTACAAAAATGAAAGTGTTAATGAAAATTCCAAACTAAGGAGTGGGTCACCGGACACTAACGTCGGGTAACCGGCTTCTGCGGGGGCCGCTGCGCTGGGCACATCCTGATTCCCCTCCTCCCGTGTGAGAAGGGGGAGAGCTTGAGGAGCGCCAACTCCTCCGCGGTGTCCCTCATGGACCTAAGGCCCCGGGCGCCCACTGTTTTGCTGAGGAGCTTCAACTCCTCGGAGGTCCACACCGGGGGCTTGGGGGTGAACGACCAACTGTAGGAGGGGGGCTCCGGGATGTAGGTCACCCCAGTGTCCTGAACCCAGAGGTAGAACAACCTCCGGAGCCAATCCCCCCAATGGTCCCGGGAGGCCGCCACTGGGTATTCCTCCACCCCGGACGGTAGCAGCTGCATCATTATGGAGCTGAAGGCGGACTTCGGCCCTCCCTTGACGAGGTACGAGTCCCTTGCCGAGGGCTTGCAGAAGTACCGGAGGAGCCGGAGCATCGGCTCCCGTCCGGTGGCTATCTCGCACGGCCAAATGAAGAGGCCCATCTAGACGAGGGCATTGGGCGTCAGATGATTGAGCCCCACACCGTATTCCCGGAGGAACTCCCGGAGCAACGGATGCACCGAGAGCCAGAGACTGGCCTCGATGAAGGCCTCGAAGACGACCACCTCCCCGGCTCGAGGGCGAAGCACCGTCTCCTTCCTCGGGGGAATCCAGCGTCACCGTCCGCAAGGATCCCCTGGTCCACAAGGGACTCCAAGTCCCCTGAGGTAAACTTGGACTCCCAGAGGAAGTCCACGGTGACTTCCTCCGGGGATACATCTGCTGCTTTGGCGCGACCCTTCGGTGCGATTTGGGTTTCCGGTGGGCTAAGCTACCGGTAGGCTAGGTTTCTGGGAACCTAAGTGTCTGGAGCACCGGTGGGAAGTTTGAGGCTTGGAGTTGAGAGTGTGCTCTCTCCGGGCCCATCGGGGCCCTATTTATAGAGCCCAAACTCGGCCCCGATGGGCACCACATGGCCCCCCAGGATCAATCCGAACCGTCCATTTCAAACGATGCGTGCAAATCAAAGGGGCGCTTGGGAAACGACGTGCCGGTGGTTCCAACATGCGAGGCCATTATGGCCGATGGCGTGCACTAATCGAGGCCTGTGGCGTCATGATGATCGGCGACGCCACCATAAGTGCGTGGTACGAGAACCGAAGCGTCACAAAGGTGCTGGAGGTTCCCTCCGGGGGAGATGTTCCCGGTAACGAAGACCATTTCCTCCGAGGACTTAGGACGTGTCCCCGAAGGACATGAGGGGCTGCTGTTGGGGGAAATCTCTGCACGATCGGTCCCGGTGACCACATCCCAGACGCCACCATCTGCCCGGTGGCCTTATCCCGGGCGCTGCCTTTGGCCCAGGGACAAGGGCCCCGGTGACCCCGTCCCGGGCGCCGCCATCTGCCCGGTGGCAGAAGCCCCCGGTGGTCCTGTCTCGGGCGCCGCCTTTCTCCCGGGGACAAGGGCCCCGGTGACCCCGTCATTTGGCACGGGGACAAGGGCCGAAGTGACCCTGTCCCGGGCGCAGCCTTTCGCCCGGGGACAAGGGCCCCGGTGAACCCGCCCCGGCGCTGCCTTTCACCTGGGGACAACGGCCCCAGTGTCCCTATCCCGAGCGCCACCTTTTGCCCGGGGACAAGGGCGCCGGTGACCCCATCTCGGGCGTCGCCTTTCACCAGGGCCCCAGTGACCCCGTCACAAGCGCTCGCCCCCCCAGGCGCAAGGTCACATGGGGGTCACGTGACGAAGACCTCAAGAACGGGCAAGGACACTTGTCAAGCATCAAGCCTCACTCAGTCGGTGGAATGACAATGGTACCCCCTGATCCAACGGCTGTAGCCAGGGTAGTCTAGTCTTTTTTCTTCTTTTGGGCCTATATATGCCCTTGTACCCCTTTTGTAACCAAAAACAATTCATTTGCATCAATACACAAAAAACCAATAGGCGTGCTTTGGAGCACTCTCCCCGCGAGAGAACTCCCCCAGCCGACTCAAGTCGGGAGCACGTCAACAGGACTAGGGTCTCCACTGAGACCTGAACCTGTATAAATCCTCGTGTCACTCTCTGTGCTTGCCTGACGGGAGGTGATCGGTAACACGGTCAGCTCGCGTCATTGTTCATTAGCTAGGATCTTCTTCAAAACCTGCTGTGGTATTCGCAATACCATGACATATTCTTTTTGATGCAAGATGGTAAAACTATACAGATTATCAAATAGGGGATAGCAACATAAAATTAACCAAACATGTTTGATGTGGTCAAGAATAATACTTGACTTGCTTTTCGTAAAATCCAGTTGAAGAATCTACCAGGGTATTGACATTCTCGTGCTCGCCTCGCTTGGTATCTATTTAGACATCAATCAATAGGCAAGCAAAAATAATAGTTAGTATATTTGTTAATACATATATCTATGTTTGATGGTGATCAAGGGGTTGAATGCTGGAATAGTGAAATGGTTTAGATGACTAGGTTGTGTGAAAGATGCTAGATAGGATTAACAAGGATGGTCGAAAGGTGATAGATGAATTTGGTTTAAATCCTAATTGTCGGTCAAGTGTAGGAGACACGATCGGGGAAAATCTGGGTACGGTCAACAGTGTGATCGGTGTAGGAATTGACTTAGAAAATAGGGAAGGTTCTATCTGGTGTTTGGATGGATTATTAGATTATATATATGTAAGATTAAGGGCAAGATGGACAAGGTGACGTGAACGTATCTTCAATCTAAGGTTCCTAAGGTTGCAAACGACATAGGCATGTCGATGAGAATGGCATTAAACGCAGACTGACAAGGCATAGGTTGACCTGCTATGGTTTCCTTCATGGATTGGGTCGATAAACAAGTGGAACATGTCTGGGGCCTTAGTTGGATGGTTGAAATACTAGGGTAAAGTCGATTTCTAGATTGGACGCAAATGCGATGACGTTCGGACGTCGACGGACGACAATCGACTGGGACGACGCGGCTGAAAATAGGTCAAGATAGAGTTTTCTCACAAAGGAACAGTTGAAGAAAATGTAGAACATGAGATTATGAACTTGGTAGACAAAGAGGATTTCAATTTACATGCATGAAAGTGGCTAAACAGGGCTAATGCCACTGGTTGACATTAGTTTGGCATGGACTGACAAAGGGTTGACATTGTCTGGGATTTAGGGTATGGACGTGCGGGTGTGTTAGGCCTCAATGGCTGCACTAACTTGGTCAGGGAGATAGGCGAGGGTGACAGGAACTCAATGGAGGTGGTTTCGACCACTGGGGCGAATGGATGGCGATGAATGGCGTCGAAGAAGAACGGCGGCGACACGGCGAAGCTGCTACTACTGGATAGATTTTGGCATAAGGTTAATTCGTAGTTTTGTAAAGCATCTGGAGGCGATGCAGTGGAGTAAAATATTCAATGGATTACGGCAGGCCTGTTGGACAAGGCGACGTCAACGGGGGTGGCCGATGGTGAGGAACAGCGGTGTCGACACAGCACTAACACTATTCTAGCACAATCTTCATCTGTGGTTTTAAGTGATTTCAAATGGATTATAGTTGATGATGCCGTGGAGTAATAAGTTTGCTTTGGCGAGGTGGATCTGGTGGACAAGGTGGTGATGACGATTTCAGCCAGCGGCGACGGCGCGGCACGGCGACGGCACGCCTAAGTCACGGAAAAAGGTAATTTTGCTATCGAGGCTTTAGTGTGAGGCTCTCGATCGTCTAAGAGTTGTAAGTTACTACTCCTCACGAGTTTTAGTTGATGACTTGGTTGGCGGTGAGCGGCAGTGATTCGCACCGGAGCAGAAGAGCGAAAATGGAGGCTTCAACGGTGCTGGGCTGGTGGGGTGATTCGATCCCAAAATTAAAAGAGCGTTTAGGTTTGTGGTGTTACCTAGATGGTGTAGCTATTGGGACTTGGTCTACGGCGGCGCCGGTGAGGAGTTCGACGATGCGACCGGAGACGATGAAGATTGGATTTGGGCTTTTGGGCTACGGTCCTTTGGAGTTCAATTCACTGGCATAGGAGCAAGAGGGAGGCAAGGGAAACCTACTGGTATGACTAATTTGGCCGGAGAAGCGGCGGTGCAGGCCGGCGGCGAGAGCACGGCGACGCCGAACAGGACAACATCGGCTTCGCCAAATGGTGACGAACTCTTGGAAAAGTTGAGAAGGAAGATGTTTCTATGATGAAGACAAGGATTTCACTCTACAAGCTTGATCAGTTTTGGTAGCCAGAGCATAGTCCGATGAACTAGCAAAGAACATCGCTGGTGGCGAGGAAAATGCAAATTCACAGCGACTGAGGACATCAGAACTCACGAGGATGCTTGAAGTGGCCGAAAGGAGTAAGAGGGAAGAAGATTTTACCTTGGAGAGTCATTTGGAGGTGTGGTGGCTCGGGGTGGCTTGCTCTCTTCACACGGCCGAGGGAGAAGAAGAAGAAGATGAACAGGAGCAAAGATTGGTGTGTGTGTGTTGAATTATGTTGTAAGGCTGATTTATCTGGTGTATTGAGCATGCAACCGACTTACGTTGGGGCTGAGGTGGCTGATTTCACTTTTCTGGCGAACAGGTGGCGATGCTCTGCGCTTGATTGGTGTAATCTGGACTGGTTTGCAAAATCAGAGAATCTGAGGGGGTTTTGTGCAAGATTTACAATGCAGTGCAATATGGAATGTCCCAGGGGCTAGATCGCAAAGCTGAGGATTAATTGAGCCTCAGGCCTTTGGCCTGGTGTTTGGGCTGAGCTTCTAAAAGAAAAATCTTTCTTCATGCCTCCTAAGGCTCAGAACTAATCCGAAATGATCTGAATTCGAATGCTGGATGAGGACAAGGAAATACAGGGCTAAGCATCTATTTGTGTACGTATGTGTGAGTATTTGTGTATATGGATATATAGATATATATGCATGCAGAGATGGTGCAGAAGGTTTTCAAAGTGTAGAAATTCAGAAATTGACAGGGTTTGACAAAAGGACTAAATTGTGATTTTGGAGACTTGCGTTGGGCTGAATTGTGATCCTAACAAAAGTATGTGTGTTTTCTTCTCACCCATACATCTGTGTTGTGTAGGTGTGGTATAAATATGCATTTAGATGTAACCCTTTGATAAAAGAGGAGCAGGAGATGGCTTGATGAGGTGTATCATTATATCTGTGTATATGCAGTGTATTTTCAGTTGTGTTTGAGGGGTGTGTGTAAATGATAATGTGGTGTTGGTGCTGCAGCAGAAGAAAAATAAGTGTACAATTATATGCATAACTTGTTTATACATACACATGTATATATATATATATATATATATATATATATATATATATATATATATATATATATCTAAATGTGTGTGTATATGTATCAGTCTTGTGTGGTCTGAAGATATACACACATCTGTGGAGCATGTGTTTGCATATGCATTTGTATATGTGTGTGTTGAACTATATATATATATATATATGGCTGTGTGTGTGCACATCTATGTATATGTAGGTGTCTAGTGTAAGGCCTGAAGGAGAATTGGATTCAGAAGTCTGAGTTTTAAACTGAATTGAATAAAGAGTCTGCAAAGACGATTTAATTGTAAATATGGAAGTTGATTGGACTAAATTGCAAACAATCATTATCTGGAAATAAGTCTTCTAGACATCCGTTAAAAATAGTTCACAAGAGAGGCAGTTTAAAGAAGTCTAGAGTAAAAATGAGATTGAATCGAAGATGAAAACGAAAATAGAATTAGGATACAAGTGAATAGTACTTTTACTGAAAACAGTTGAAACCATGAATAGCTAAGTCTCGGGGCTAAATCTGAACTTGTTGCAGAAGGAAAACTTGTATAAAATAGCAGAAGGAATATAGCCGTTCAGTTGGGTTGGAATTTGGAGGGCTTTCTTGCCAATTCTGATCTTCGAGCGCTGAAAAGGATCGATTCGCTATGAAATTTGGACTGAATCACGAAATGTGATCAAATGAACTTATTTGGCTGACAAGTTTTAGGACTGGTATGTAAGAGTACTAAGATTTAAAATTCCAGAAGAATCTAGGAGAAAACTACACTGGAGCTGGTGGAACTGAAATCTGAAAAGATCAAATAGGGTAATTAGAGTAATTAAGAATTTAGTTTTCAAAAACAGAGCTGGGATTAGTTTCTGGGCTTTAGGATCTGAGTTTGATCTTGCAGCTGAAGACAAATCAGTATAAGATAGGTAGGAAGTCCTATCTATTCAGTTTGATTGCAATTCTGAGCTGTCTGGGAAAATTTTGGCTGATTCTAGGTCTGAAAGGACTGCACTGCGATTAAGAAAATCAGGAGTTTGGACTAGTTTGTAATTACTTTGAAATAACTTAATAATCTAGCTTTTGCCTAAAATATATTTCAGGTAAAGAGGTATTGTAGGCTATTTACAAATTAGGGCTTAGTTTATAAATAATTAGGGTTTCTGAGTCATACTAGAACTATTGCTTAAAAGAAAGTCTTACACTTAGAAATCATAAATAATTCTCATTAGATGATAAATGGCATTTTACAAGAAACAAAAAATAGTGTTTTTAGTGAAATAGGTACACATGCATACATACACATGCTTGTGCACATATGCACAAGTACATTTAAGGAAAATATCTTTAAACTCGTTGCGAATTAATTTTATATTTTGGTTAAAACTTCTTAAAGAGTACTCTTAAAAGTAGCTTTGCAGTTAAAACAAAAATGAAATTTTCAAGTTCAGGTTTTTGTAAAACAAAATTTTCAGGCCCTATTTTTGGGGTATTACAGCATCGAAAGCTTCTCTGATCATGCCTAAACCACGGCTTGGAGCGTTGGTTAGTACTGCAAATATTTTATAAAGGGCTTTCTTCGGCTACCCAGGCATATATCGATGCCGCTGCAGTTTGTAGGATCATGAACAAGACTTTAGACAAGGCTTTTGCACCTATTGAGAGCATGGCATCCCACCATTTTCAGTGGTCAAAGCAGTAGAGATTTATCCTAGTCGAGTGTGCATGAGGTCAAGTCCTTTGATTTCATGAATGCTAGGATAGGCGCTCTCTCTCATTCTGTTAATCAAATTCCTCATGCTGTCAACCAATCCATTGCACAACTAGTTAGTACACTACTTATTACTCCTCTGGTTGTACTTTTATGTCAAATTTGTGGGATTGAGGGCCATTCACCCGCTGAGTGTCAGCTGGGGAAGACATCCACTCCTGAGTGTGGCAAGGTGACCTTCGTTCAAACGAGCGGACCACTTCTCAACACTCGCAACGGCAATCATCCAAATTTTTCATATAAGAACAACCCTGATATCTCATCAGCTCCTGCTAGTGCCCCCTTTCAAGCATCCAGGTATGGGCAGCGTCCGCCATTTCAATACCAAGGCTATCAACAGTATCAGCAAGCCCCGACAGTAGCACAACAGTCATCCAAGGTAGAAGCTTTGTTGGAAGCGCACATAAGCTCTGTAAACTCACTCCTGGTGAAGCAATCAGACGACTTTAGTGTGATGAAAGCAGAGTTTCAGGACATGCAGTGGTAGAAGAAGGAGATACAGGATACACTACATACCATGTCATCACGCATGGATAGCATGACAAACCATCCTTCTTCGAGCAGTTCTTCGGGGAAGCTTCCTTCTCAACCCAAAAACCATCGAGGACACTGTCGAGCTATTACCACTAGGAGTGGGAAGTCTACCGTAGATCCACTACTTCCTACTCCACCACATGCTAGTGTGACTTTCCTGGTTCCCCTGTCAGGTTTAGTTGGCACTTTAGAGAAGTAGCTACCACTACCGCTCCACCAGGAGACCCCAGTTCGTCTACCTCGACGTCAATTCAGCCACCTCCGTTGCCGTTTCCAGATCGGTTTACCAAGACTAATGAGGACAGACAATTCACCAACTTCCTCGACATGATGAAGTCTGTTCAAATCACCATTCTTCTACTTGATGCAATCTTGGATGTACCATCCTACTCTAAGTTCTTCAAGGAGCTGCTGACAAAGAAGAGGTGTATTGAAGACCCTGAGACCATTCCTCTCATGAAGGGGTGTAGTGCAATGATTCAGAACAAATTTCCTCCGAAGCTAGCTGATCCTAGAAGATTTTATGTGTCATGTTCGATTGGTCCATGCAAGTTCAGAGCTCCGTGTGACTTGGGCTTGAGTGTCAGCATCATACCACATTCTATCTACAAGGTCCTTTGTAACATCCTGAGTTTTGGGGTGAAAAGTTCTTTCTTAAAAATCATGCATACATATGTCTCTTCTAGATCAACCAAATCAGCCTCAGCTTTATTCTGTTCTAGCCCTAAAATCTCCAAATTTATCCTGTGACCCCAAGTCAAGATCTGACTTTCCAGATTTGATCTATCAGTTATCCTAAATCTAAAAGCCTTCAGAACCTAGATTCAATTCTATCTCTAACTTCCAGATTTATCAACTCCTTTCTGTTTTCGAAAACAGAATATTTGTTATTACCTTTTACCCTAAGTTTCAGAAATTCAGATTTAATCAAAATCTTAGCCAAGTTCAGACCAGATTATTCCTGGATTATGATCAAGGGTATGCCAATACCTTAATCCAAAAAGTTGGCAGCCAGATTTCATCATCTAGACTCTTTTCGCAAATCAGTCCAAGACTATCGCAGATCAGTCCTTTTTCCAGATTTTCCAAAAACCTAAAAAGGGAAAATGTTGCAAATCATCTCCAAATTCGAATCTGATTCAGGGAACATCTCCCAAATGCTTTTTAACACAAATTCTTCTTTTATGAATATCTCAAAATCAAACCCTAAATCCCAGAATTCGAGATCAATAAGTTTTAGACTTATTTTACCCTAATCTACTCTGTTTTCAGTTCATATCAAAAGTCATCCAAATGTCTCAAAATTTATCTTCTAGCTGTGCTAAATCATCTATGGAATTAAGTATACCAAAACAGTAGAATCAATTCCAGATCAAACCTTCCAAATCTCCAGATTTACAGTTCAGTCCAAATCAAGAATTGGAAATTGCAATCAAGCCCAAATTCGACCAGGACAGTAGCTGCTGTGCACGACCAGAGATCGCCGTGCATTTGCGCCGCGCTTGCTCGCCGTCGGCCACGCCTCGCCTCGCCTGAGCTCGTGCTCACTTGAATCTGCATGTGCGCACGTGTCCGTGTCCTAGCCTTCGCCGTGGCAGCACCGACGACAACAATTGCTCCTGTGCGCGACCAGCAGCAAGCTTTTGTCAGAAACACCGCGCCACGTTGCTTTGCATTGCCAGCTCCTGTTGCCACTGCTTGCACCGCCCGACAATATGGAGTTCCAACGAGCCGACAAGCTGAGCAGTAGTCACCTCGCCTGAGCACCGTCGCTTCACCGCTCGCCGTTGTTGCAGCTGCGCCCGGCAAATCTTGTCATCTGGCACAAATTCAATGTTGTAAATCCTTGCAAGCTTCGCCCTCTGGTCTATTTAAGCCACCAGTGCCTTGTATCATCTTCTCTTCACCAGGACTTAACCAAATTCTCAAACTCCTTCACTGTCGTCGTCTTCTCCGGAGAGCCATCGAGGAGCTTCACGGTGCCAGCACAATCTGCAGCACCTCTTGCCAAATTAACAGCATCAGTGAGTTCCCCTTATCTCTCTCATCGTGCTGTATCACTTAATTGGATTTCCTTGCCTCCTATCGCCGGCGATCACCGGAATTTGCTGAAATTCAAAGAATGCCCTGTTCCGGCAATGCAGGCCAAATTACCTCGAATTAGCTTTCGATCCTGTGGAAGAAAACGATCAGTGACTCATTTCCAGCAAGCCTGTGCATCAATATCTCCAGATTGAGCTTCAATCGAAGCTTTCCCCAATTTTGAGCTTCTCCAGAAACCGGCGATCGTCGCCAGGCTTCTCCGGCCATCCTCCGGCCAAATTGATCGTGCAGGTAGTTTCCTCTTACCTCTCTTTCACTTCCCAAGCTTGGAATTGAGTTCATTCGGCCTAAATCGAAAATCCCCAAATGGCAGTGTTTCTTCTTCGGCGTCGATCACCGGAAAACCTATTCCTGGCCGTTTCAGCTTCATCCACTTTGTCATTCAGGTGTGCTTCAACCTCCTGAACATATTTGTCCTCTAGCTCGATCTTTGAAACTGCCCAGATTTCAAGTTACAGCCATGCCAAGATTGTTGTCCAGTGGCTTCACTGTGCCGTGTCGCCACCACACTTCTCCTTTGAATTTCATCACCTTCCAGCCATCTTCTGCCCTAGATCCTGTTGAATGATTTGTTCCTGTTATCAATGCCTACCTCCCAGACAAAGTGGTGCATCATTTGGAGCCCTAGATCAAAAGTTATGCCAAGCCCTAGTTTTTGGCATTGTCAAGATCAATGCCAGACTATGTCAGTCAGTGGCATTAGCCCTTTTCACTCCCTTCCAGATGTGCATTTTGGGCATAACTTTGTCTCTTAGATTCCTGAGGTTGTGATCTACATTTTATTCTTCTATCACAATTTGATTTGAGCCCTTGAAATGCATGTTATGCTAAACCCTAGTTTTTGACACTGTCTCAGTGCATACCAGCCAATGGCATTGGCCTTGTTTACCCACTTCTGATTGTGCATTTTGAAAGCCACTTTGCCCACTGAATTTGTAGAGTTATAATCTACACTTTCTTCTACTGTCATAACTTGAGATAAGCTCTCTAGTTTTCCTTAAAGTTATGTTAGAATCTTGATCTGAATGTCAATCTGCTGACATTCGCTGTTCTTGATCAAACCAGCCACAAAACTGATGTTCTTATTGTAACCTTGAAATCCTAAGAGCATCTAACACCATTCTTAGCCTATTCTTTGAAACCCTAGATCTCAACTCAGTTCAGCTCGCAATCTCAATTATCTCCAGTATCGTTTAGTCACTCTTGTTAAGCATATCTGCATATAGATCCTAAATCATCTTAATATATAAGTAATATTTGTGTGTATTGTTTGGTTTGTCGTCGAGCAGATCTAGAAGCTGAGATCGAGGACTTCGCTGTTGACCCGTCATCAACTGCTGTTTCTTAAGACGCGGAAGGCAAGTCATATCCTTGGTCATCTTGAACCTATATTTTAAATGTTGCTAAAACATAACCTTGAATATAGATAATATTGCATGAGAAAGATTGAGAATGGTTGATTTATGAATTGGCAGTACTAGACTGGTTATCTGTGAAATGTGAAATAAACAAGTTTTGAGCCATGAATTATTATATGTATTTATATACTTATATTCATGAAATAAAACCCCTAGCCGTGACCAGAAAATGGTATGGAATGGTGGTAGCACTGGAGGTGCTAGACTGCAAAGGAATGCAGGCACTGAAGGTGCAGGGTTGTGGATGGTCTGGTCACTGGCATATAAGGACTAGAACCTTGTGTTGTGCGTCTAGTGGCATGAACAACGTGCTAACCGCAAGCCTGGTATGGGACAGGCCTGAACAAGTACTTATGTGAATCACACATGACACCCCTGCTGGAATTGTGTAGTGATGCACGATAAACACGGAGTACGGCTCCCACACATATCACTGAAGGTGATCTCGCACGTTGATCCAGTAATGGAAACATATGTAGGGGTGGAGGTTTGGATACAACCTACCACAACTGTGTCTCGCAGAGAGCCACAGGGTCGGGGGTGAATTGTGAGTGATACATAACAAAAGTTCTTGTTATTTCCACCTTGCCGCTCACAGTATGAAGTGAGTCAGGGGTCCAATCATTTTGTTATGATAGGAAAGGTTTGAAAGTGGAATATCTTGCGGGTAAATTGGTACCTCTCTGCAGAGTTAAAAACGTATTCGAATACTCCGAGCTCCCGGGTTTATAGGAGTCTGCTGCGGTGGATTAAATCCACGGGGTGTGACACAAGTACTATTTTCTAAATAAAATATGTTTAATCAAGATTACCCAAATGACATGTGTTGTCATGATAAGGAGTGCTGCCGTGGGCTGTCGTGTGTCAACGTGTCGTTGTAGTGCTATAATCTAGTGAACATGAATGATGATGTTATATTATGAAAGGTGCTGCCATGAGATGAGGTATGAAAGAAAAAGATTATTTTATAAACATCCATAATTCTTGACTAGTCTAGGTTCATGTCATCACTACTATATGTATCTACTCTTACCTATGAATTGCTGAGTACGTAAGTGCTCACTCTTGCAACCTACAAATCAATAGACGGAGCGATCAACAATCAAGATGAAAGCGTGGAGAACTTATTGGATCCAGAAGGTGGAGCGTCAGTTCCGCCAGAGCCCTGATGTGTGTTGTTCTGCCGTCCACTTCTCTTTTGTGGGTGGGTCACCTATCTTCTGCTGTGTAGATGTTATTTTGCTAAACCATGTATGCCGTGAAGGCATTGTAATCTCCTTATGTAATATCAAGGCCAGCAGGCCACACTGCTTAACTATTTTGTAAGTTACTCTGTTGCAATGTGATATACTCCTGTGCTTGACTTATCCTGGGACGTCAAGGGTATGTGTATGCTATGCATATATGGGACTAGCTGCAGCGAGCTAGGTCTCTACAGGAGTAGTCGTAGTCCCAGTTTCGGGGCGCGACATCCTTTCTCCAGGACCATTAAGATCTACATGGATGACTCTTCCGCTTGCCGATCATACCACTCGATAGCCAGTTGGAATTGTTGATGAAGTCTTGGTTGGAGTTGCTATATTTTCCTATCTGGTCGACTTCATGGTCTTACAGATAGAGGATGACAACCCCTTCATCATACTTAGCAAACCATTCCTGGCCACAACAGGAGAAATCATCGACATGAAGAACACTAGTCTGATACTCGAGTTTAGTTAGGAGACAGTTACCTTTGACATGCGACATGCCAGTCATCTCCCACCTTGCTTGGATCATTGTTGCACGATCGATGTTATTAATGAGGTTGTATCATGCACACTATAGGAGCTCTCACAGACAAATGCCATTGTGATCGATGCTGAATCCATGGTTTATCCTAACCCTTAATTAGATGTTTCTCCTACGCCTAATCCTACACCCTCCATGGCTCCGAAGGTTGTGCTAAAGCCACTTCCTGACCACTTTCGATATGCTTTCCTTGGCCCTATTGATACTTATCCTGTGATTGTTAGCTCTCATTTCAATACCGATGAGGTGAGTTGTTTATTAGAGATCATGCATCAATATCGTTCTATTATTGGTTATTCTCTTGATGATATTGTCGATATCGACCCATCTATATGCATGCACCATGTATTTCTTAAGGATGGTTGCAGGCCTACACACGAGCATCAGCGAAGACTCAACCCACACATGCAAGAAGTCTTCAAGAAGGAAGTGCGTAAGCTACTTGATGCTGGACTCATCTACCCCATCTCCGACAGTAAGTGGGTTAGTCCTGTTTAGGTCGTACCCAGGAAAGAGGGCATGACAGCTGTGCCGAATGAGGAGGGCAAGATGATTCCCAAGAGGACAATGACAAGATGGCGCATGTGTATCGACTTCCAAAAATTGAACAAGGCCACTCGCAAAGATCATTTTCCTCTGCCCATCATCGACCAAATGCTCGAGTGGTTAGCAAGACATTCATATTATTGCTATCTCGATGACTATTCAGGATTTCTGCATATTCCGATTCATCTGAAGGATCAAGAGAAGACGACATTCACCTACCCATACAGTACCTTCGCCTACCGACGGATTCCATTCAGATTGTGCAATGCTCTAGGGACTTTTCAGCGTTGCGTCATGTCCATCTTCTCTGACCTCATCGAGCACATCATAGAGGCATTTATGGATAATTTTACGGCTTATGGACTAACATTTGAGGATTGTCTAGCAAATCTTGAGCAGGTGTTACAACAGTGTTCATCTATGAACCTCGTGCTTAATTGGGAGAAATGTCACTTCCTGGTTCATGAGGGCATTGTACTCGGACACTTGGTCTCCTCGTGAGGGATCGAGGTTGATCGAGCGAAGGTCGAGTTCATCAAACGCCTTCCTCCACCATCAAATGTGAAGGGTATTCGGAGCTTCCTTGGACATGCAAGCTTCTACCGTCGATTCATCAAGGACTTTTTGAAGATCGCGAAGCCACTGACCAAGTTTCTTAGCTCTGAGGTACCTTTCATATTTTATGAGTCATGCACTGACACGTTCTACAGATTGAAGGCCGCTCTGACCTCTGCTCCTATCGTACACCCACCTGACTGGTCCTTACCCTTTGAGCTCATGTGTGACACGAGCAACCATTCCGTCGAAGATGTTTTGGGACAAAGGCAGGACGGCAAGCTCCATGTCGTCTACTATGCTAGAAGGATTCTCGATGATGCGCAGATCAACTACACCACCACTGAGAATGAGCTATTAGCTATCATTTTTGCATTTGATAAGTTTCGCTCCTACCTAATTGGCTCTCATTCTATTGTTTACACTAACTATGCAGCCATTAGGTACCTACTTAGCAAGAAAGATGTGAAGCCGAGACTTATCCGATGGATCCTATTACTTCAAGAGTTCAACGTGGAGATTCGCGGCAAGAAAGGTATGAAAAACTTAGTTGCTGGCCATCTATCTTGATTACCTCTATAGGACTCCGAGATCACCCCGGTCCCCATTGACGATTCGTTTCTAGGTGATCAGTTGATGACAATCTTGCATGTCTCCTCCAAATCAACATGGTATGCAGATATTGTAAAATATTTAGTTTGCCATGTTACCACTCCTAGTCTTTCCTCACAACAACAAAAGAAGTTCCATCATGATGCTTGCTAGTACTCTTGGAACGATCCATATTTGTACCGATAGAAGCATCCGTCACTATATTCCTCAGGAGGAGGTTGAGGACGTCATGTTCCACTACCACTCTTCAGCTTATGGTGGACATATGAGTACCGTCAAGACGCAAGCAAAGGTGCTCCAAGCAGCATTCTATTGGCCCACCATGTTCAGGGACATCCATAGGTACGTGCGGTCTTGTGATGCATGCTAGCGCTCGGGAAATATTTCCTGTCATCATGAGATGCCCCAGCATGACATCTTTGAGGTGGAGTTATTTGATGTTTGGGCTATCGACTATATGGGACCATTATCTTCATCCCAGGGATTTAAGTTTATACTTCTTGCATTCAATTATGTTCTAAGTGGGTGGAGGCAATCCCCACTGTTTGTGCTGACGCCAAATCTATTTGTAAGTTTTTTCGACATATTATCTTCCCTACGTTTGGAGTTCCTCGCATTGTGATCAGTGATGGCAATACACACTTCACGAACCGCTAGTTCGAGGCTCTCCTCGCCAATATAGAGTCCATCACCATCATGTGACCACTCCATACCATCCACAGGCGAATGGACAGGCCGAGGTCTCGAATAGGGAGATCAAGAGCATTCTGCACAAGACTGTGTCGAGTACGTGAGCCAACTGGTCACACAAGCTTTCGGATGCTTTGTGGGCCTATCGGACTGCGTACAAGACACCACTTGGTATGACTCCCTTTCTCTTAGTGTATGACAAAACTTCTAACTTACCTATTGAGCTTGAGCACAGAGCTCCTTGGGCAATTCGGAAGCTCAACATGGATTTGGAAGCAGCGGGAGAGCACCACAAGCTTCAATTATGTGAGCTAGATAAGCTGTAACTTGACACATGTGAGAGCTTGCACATCTACAAGGAGTGCACGAAGCGTTGGCAGGATCATCATATACTTCACCTTGACTTTCATCGTGGTGAACTCATTCTAGTTTTCAATTCACACTTTCATGTATTCCCAGGAAAATTCAAGTCACGTTGGTATGGCCCATGTGTTGTCAAGCAGGTACATCCGAGTGGTGCCATTCAGGTAGAGAGCCTGAGAGGATGAGAGCTTTTGCGGTCAATGGGCAGCACATAAAGCACTACATCGCAGCAGCACCCTTACCGTCTCTAGACGTCAAGGAGGGTGGACTTGAAGCACATTAGAGTCCGACTCTGACCCCTTCTTGCGTTTTTGAGCCTCATTCACACACCCTTGGAGGGTCGAGCTTCCGACCTAAACGAAGCGCTTCTCGGGAGGCAACCTGAGCTCTCTTTTTCCCCTCTTTTGTTTTATCTTTTTTCGCATTTCCTTACTTTCACCCTTTCCCTCTCTTTCACAAAATAAGATGCTGGAGCAGGAGTCGATTGGATGCGAAGATGGAGAAGGGATCAGACCAGCTTTGATTATTTTCATATCCGGTGAGCTATTGCAGATCTCCCACCCGCCCCTTTCCATGCAAACTTAATTAATGCCTTCATCTCATTCTATTTATCACTGCTTGTATGCATTGCAGACTATCCATCATTTAAGCATAGGGGGAGTGCACTCAAAATCTAAAACTTAAAACCTGGGGTAAAATTTTTTGAAATTTTGGATATTTCGTGTATGGTTGAGATTCAATTCCTTATATTTGTGTAGTTGTGAGTTGTATGGCTATATATGCTTACTCATGTATGTGGTTGTGATTATCTAGCCATGTGGGCTCATATATTGTATGTGTGTGATATATCTCTAGTATTGAACTATTTGTCCGACAAGTTGATTACAAGAGAGATCATGCTGAAATTTTTCTTGAATTGTGTTTAAGTTGCCAACACTAGCCATGTTTCGAATATTGTGCAAATTTGAGTGAAATTTTTTGCATCCTTGTTACCATGTTTATCTTTTGTATGTAATATTCAAGAGATTGGTTTAGATCATTTAGTCGCTTGATTTATGTACTTTGCCTCCTAGATATCACTCCTGGCTCTTTAAACCATGTTTTTACAAAACTTTGCAAAATAAGGTTACAGATGCTGCTCTCTACCTAGTAGGCAACTTCCATTTCACCACTTAATAAAAACTCCTCTACTCTCCGCTCATCTGAGCTAGTCGATGTTTGACATGTTTTTGCATTATTAAAATGTTAGCTTTTTCATTTAATCATCAATTGGGCTCATGAGTGTGTTGATCACTCCATGGAACACATCGCCTAGTGCGATGGGTCCAGGGTAGAGTATGAAGGGACCCACAATTAATAAGTCGAATTGGAAGGAGCTAGCTAAAGCACCAAATTTCAAAACAAATTCAATAAGATTAGAAAGTGATTAGCATGATGTCTAGGGAGGCTAAAACATGTAATCATTGCAATTATCTGATTTTTAAACTTCTCTTTTGGTATTGATATGCCTGTAGATGCGTTAGTAATTTGTTTATGATTTTTCAGTCATTTTTTCTAAATTCAAGATATGATTGGTCGTGTGTAATTTGTACATGATTCATAATCATTTGCGACCTTTCTATGAGCCTTCTCGTGTTTGCGGAATAAATAGTTATAATACACTAGATTGCCGCATTCATACATTACGTGTTGTCCTTCTTCATTTACTGATTTCATTTGCTTGAGAACAAGCAAAAGATCAAGCATGGGGGGGGTGATAATTCTCATAATTGCGCATATTTTCCAAATATTTTTCCCCTTGTTTATGCTTGATATAGTCATAAAAGTCATTGTATATTTACATACAGCTGCATTTGCTGCCGTTCAAACTCCACTGTTCGTTCTGTTTGTTTTTATCGCTATTTAAATCTCCTGCAAGAACTTGAATTGAATTCTATCTAGGTTACTCTTGATTTTGATGATTTAGCAGAAGAACTGTGAGGGAACTATCTCAGTCATTCTCTAAATTCTGTTATGGGATCTTTGTGTGGTTCACCAGTTAGCTTGAGGATTGATTTTGTTTCCTATTACTGCTTAAACTGCTGTTTGTGAACCTGTGCCCTATAGATTCAATGAACTAGTCCATGTTCTATTAAGTTCAAAAATTGGATAGATGTTGCACTAAGATCCTGAGTGAACTAAATTGCAATCATCTCTTCTCGAAATTGTTCTGTGAATCAATTGTCTGTTGATGTTTTATGAATTAAATAAGAGGCTACTCCAGAATTGAAATGAGATTAGTCTTCAGTGTAATTGATGTGGTTATGTGCTATTCAAATTAATCCTTGCAAAAGAGAATTGATTCTAAGTTATTCAATCTTAGCTCATCAATTCTTTCATGCAGCTTGATTGGTAAACTTCTATTTTGGTCAATAGAAGGTACTAAGGAAGGTCCAAAATCTTGTTCCAGTATCCCTATTCCGCTAAATTCATTTGATCAGTCCTATCTCGCAAGATTACTGTTTGGTCACGTATCTATCATTCACTATCATGAATACGAGTATGAACCTAGCATTGCGCATTGACGACCATCCTTCTCTTCCTTTGTATTCCTTCTTACACATTCTCTCTCTTTCTCTCCTAAATTTTATTTTCGTTTCACCCTCGATTTGGTTTAGTTTTACGCATTTAGCTTTTCTAGTCCATGTGAAAAGAACGATAGAATACTGCCATATTATTGCGATCTCGTCCTCTTGCGAGACAGTTTTGGCTGGTATCAATTTTTTCCATATTACTGTGATCTCATCCTCTTGAGACATGGTTTTGTCTGGTATCAGCACTTACAAAGATTTTTAAATCAAGTATAAATAGGGGAGGCACATGTTTAATATGGGTACGTGCATCTTACATGGCATATTTGATAAAGGTTTTGCCCTCATATTTTAATAAAACTAGGTGAGACCCCGTACGTTGCCATGGGTATTGAGGAAATAGATTTATAGATGATAAGATATTGTATCTACAAATGTTGAAGTTGACAAGGACTTTGCCTTTATGTTTGAAATTATAGCTCCGATCTATGATTCATTATAACCGTTGAGATTATAAATTCAAAGCAATTTGATTGACATAAATGGATTGTCAATAGAAGTCATATATGAGAAGATATCATATCGTATTATATTTTAAGATATATAAGCCTGGTTGATGATCTGATTATGTTGATTTGATCGTTTTCAACTTGTAATTTCATTGGTTTATACGGATTGTCAATCAGAGTTATAGATCAAAAGATATATCAATTGTGGAAGAATTTGAAAGTTAAATTGTACTCGTTTAAATTATACTGAGACTATCTATGGTTTGGATAGTAATTATCTATGGTTTTGATAGTGACTTCCTGCGGTTTTCATAGCGATTGCACATGGTTTTGATGGTAATCGGTTGTGGTTTTGATAGTAATTACACGTGGTTATGATAGTGATTGTCTGTGGTTTTTGTTGTGATTGAATGTGGCTTAGATAATGATTGCTCGAGGTTTTTACACTAATCACTTGTTTTTTTATAGTAATTCAATGGAAATTGCATATGGTTTCGATGGTAATTGTCTATGGTTTGGATAGTAATTGTTTGTGGTTTTGATAATAATTGACTGCAGTTTCAACGGTAATTTCCTATGGTTTGGATAGTAATTTCCTATGATTTTGATAGTGAGTGCTTGTGGTTCTCACAGAAATTGGCTGTGGTTTTGATATTAATCGCTTGTTGCTTGGACAGTAATTGCCTATAGTTTGGATATTAATTGTCTGTTGTTTTCTGTAACACCCTGGGTTTGGGGTGAAAATTCTTTTCTTAAAAAGTCATGCATGCATATGTCTCTTCTAGATCAGCCAAATCAGCCCCAGTTTTATTCTATTCTAAGCCCAAAATTTTAAAATTTATCCTATAGACCCAAATCAAGATCTGACTTTTCAGATTTATCTACTATCTATCCTGAGTATAAAAGCCTTCAAAACCCAGATTCAATTCCATCTCTAACTCCCAGATTTATCAACTCATTTCTATTTTCGAAAATAGAAATATATTATATTACCTCAAATACCCTAAGTTTTAGAAATTCAGATTTAATCAAAATCTTGACCAAATTCAGACCAAATTATATCAGGATTATGATCAAGGGTATGCCAATACCTTAATCCAAAAAGTTGGCAGCCAGATTTCATCATCTAAACCCTTTCACAAATCAGTCCAAGAGGTATCACAGATCAATCCTTTTCCAGATTTTCCAGAAGCCTGAAAAGGCAAAATGTTACAAATCATCGCCAAATCCAAATCTGATTCAGGGAACACCTCCCAAATGCTTTTCAACACAAAATCTTCTTATATGAGTATCTCAAAATCAAATCCTAAATCCCAGAATTTCATCATTTGACAAAATCCAGATTTCGGATATCCTAATTTACCCTATTATCAATTTCGCTCAAAAACCATTCAAATGTTTCAAATTTCATCTTCTATCTGTGCCAAATTAGCTGTTGAATTAAGTTTGCCAAATCAGTAAAATCAAATTTAACTCTAACCATCCAAATCTCCAGATTTACAAATCAGCCCAAAGCTAAGAATCAGAAATTGCAAATCAATCCAGATTCGACCAGAGCCCAGCTGATTTTCGACCAGAGCCTCGCCGTGGTCTATGTGCCGTGTTCGCTCACCGTCGGCCAAGCCTCGCTTGCGCCTGTGCCCGTGCATGCTTGTGTTTGCATATGCGCTCGTGTCTGCGCCTCAGCCATCGTCGTGGCAGTGTCGACGACCAGCAACTGTTCCTGCGCGCGACCAGCAACTGTTCCTGCGCGCGACCAGCAGCAGCAGTAGCAACTTTTGTCAGAAACTCCATGCCGTGCCAGCCATTGTTGCCACCGCTTGAATCGGCCAACGTCAAGTTCCAACGCGCCCCGACCACTGCTGGCAAAGCTGTTGCACCGCCTGCGCGCCATCGCATTGCCGCTCACCGTTGTTGTGCCTGCGCCCAGCCCCGGCGCCAATTCCCTTGCTGTTCCCTCCTCGCCAGCTTCGCCCTAGCCTATTTAAGTAACCCAACACCCTGTATCATCTCCACCTCACCAGAAATCGGCTTAGTCCCAAATTTCCCCACCTACGTCTTCTTCTCCGGCGAGCTCAGCATGAAGGCTCAAGGTGCCAGCACGCCCCACTGCACCAACCTTCAAATTGAAGCCACCAATGAGTTCTCCTCATCAAACTCTCTGTGCTGTATCATTTAATTAAACCCCCGTGCCCCTCATCGGTGGCGATCACTGGAATCTTTGATTTTCCCTGTTCTGGTAATGCAGCTTGATTCAGCCCAAATTAGCCCTCGAATCAGTAGACTAAAATGATTAGTGAACTAAGTTTAGCAAGCATGTAAGCTCAGAATTCCCAATTGAACTCAAATTGAAGCTTTTCCCGATTTTGAGCTTCACCAATCGCCGGCTCTCGTCGCCTGTCTACACCGGCGATGCTCCGGTCAAATTGACTTCACCAGTAGCTTCCTTGTATCCCTCTATCACTCTCCAAGCAAGGAATTAAGTTCAAACCTCCTGTATCAAAAACCCCCAATTCCAGTGCCTTCTTCTCCGGCGCCGGCCACCAAAAAGTTATTCCCAGCCATTTCAGCCCTATCCACTTTCTCCAGTGTGTGTGCCTTGAACTCCTGAGCATTTTTGTCTTCTAGCTCGACACCTGAATCGGCCCAGATCGAGAGTGGTAGCCATGCCAAGACTTTGAGCATAAGCTATCTTGTACAGTTCGGCCACCATGTTTCTTTGCTAGAATTCGTCACCGTCCGGCCGTCTTAGTTCTTGAAACCACCACCATTGTGTTCCTATCATCTTTGCCTACCTCCTAGACATAATTGGCACAGCAGATGAAGCCTTCAATTGCATTTTCTGCTAAGCCCTAGTTTTTGACAATGTCAGCCCTTGTCAGTTTATGCCAGCCAGTTGCATTGGGCCTGTTCAACCACTTCTGGTTGTGCAATTTGAGAACCACTTTGTCCATTGAATTTGTAGAGTTATGATCTACACTTTCTTCTACTACCACACCTTGAGATAAGCTCTCTAGCTTTCCTAGAAGCTATGTCAGAGCCTTGATCCGAATGTCAATCGGCTGACATTCGCTGTTTTTGAACAAACCAGCCACAGACTTGATGTCCTTATTGCAACCTTGATACCCTAAGAGCATCTAACACCCATTCTTAGCCCAGATTCCTTGAAACCCTAGAATCTCGACTCAGTTCAGCTTGCAATCCCAATTATCTTCAGTATCGTTCAATTATTCTTCTAAGCATATCTGCATATAGATCATAAAACATTTTAATATAGTTAGTAATTATTGTGTGCTTGTTTGTCACCGAGCAGATCCAGAAGCTGAGTTTGAGGACTTCGCTGTTAACCCATCATCAGCTACTGTTCCTTACAACGCGGAAGGCAAGTCATATTCTTGAACATCTTGAACCTATATTTTAAGAGTTGCTATAACATAACCTTGAATATACATAATATTGCATGTGAAAGAATGAGAATGGTTGAATTATGAATTGGTAGTACTAGGCTGGATGTCTGTGAAATGTGAGATGATCAAATAGTGAGCCATGAACTATTATATATGTACTTATATATATATTCATGAAATAAAACCCCTAGTCGTGACCAGAGTTTTGGTATGGAATGGTGGTAGCACTGGAGATGCTTAACTGCAAAGGATGAGCAGGCACTGAAGGTGCATGGTTTGTGGATGATCTGGTCACTGGCATATAAAGACTAGAACCTTGTGTTGTGCGTCTAGTGGCATGAAACACGTGCTAACCGCAAGTCTGGTATGGGACAGGCTTGAACAAGTACTTATGCGGATCGCACATGAAACCCCTGCATGAGATGTGAAGTGATGCATGATTTGCATGGAGTGCGACTCTGTCGAGCCCCGAGACTGGGACAACGACTACTCCTGTAGAGACCTAGCTCGCTGCAGCTAGTCTCAACCACAACCCTTTGACTTCCCAGGATGAGTCAAACACAGGAGTATATTACATTGCAACAGAGTACTTACAAAATATTAAGCAGTGTGGCCTGCTGGCCTTAATATTACATAAAGAGGATTACAATGCCTGCAAGGCATTCAGGGTTTAACAAAATATTTAACTACACAGCAGAAGATAGGTGACCCTCCCACAAAAGAAGTTGACGGCAGAACAACACACTTCAGGGTTCTGGCGGAACTGATTCTCCTCCTTCTGGATCCACGTAGTACTCCGTGCCATCATCTTGATCAAGGTAGGCTCCATCTATTGAGTTGAATGTTGCAAGGGTGAGCACTTACGTACTCAGCAAGTCATAGGTAAGAGTAGATATATATAGTAGTGATGATATGAACCTAGACTAGTCAAGAATTATGGATATTTGTAAAATAATCTTTTTTTTTTTCATACCTCATCTCATGGCAGCACTTTTTATAATATAACATCATCATTCATGTTCACTAGATTATAGCACTACTGCGACACGTCGACACACGACAGCCCACGGTAGCACTCCTTATCATGACAACACATGTCATTTGGGTAATCTTGATTTAAACATATTTTATTTAGAAAATAGTACTTGTGTCACACCCCGTGGATTTAATCCACCGCAGCAGACTCCTAAAAAACCCGGGAGCTCGGAGTATTCGAATACATTTTTAACTCTGCAGAGAGGTACCAATTTACCCGCAAGATATTCCACTTTCAAACCTTTCCTATCATAACAAAATGATTGGACCCCTGACTCACTTCATACTGTGAGCGGCAAGGTGGAAATAACAAGAACTTTTGTTATGTATCACTTACAATTCACCCCCGACCCTGTGGCTCTCAGCGAGGCACAGTTGTGGCAGGTTGTATCCAAACCTCCACCCCATTGCTTATTCCCATTACTGGGTCAGCGTGCTTGATCACCTTCAGTGATATGTGTGGGAGCCGCGCTCCGTGTTTATCGTGCATCACTACACATCTCATGCAGGGGTTTCATGTGCGATCCACATAATTACTTGTTCAGGCCTGTCCCATACCAGGCTTGCGGTTAGCACGTTGTTCATGCCACTAGACGCACAACACAAGGTTCTAGTCCTTATATGCCAGTGACCAGACCATCCACAACCCTGCACCTTCAGTGCCTGCATTCCTTTGCAGTCTAGCACCTCCAGTGCTACAGCCATCCATACCATTTTTCTGGTCACGGCTAGGGGTTTTATTTCATGAATATAAGTATATAAATACATATAATAGTTCATGGCTCAAAACTTGTTTATTTCACATTTCACCGATAACCAGTCTAGTACTGCCAATTTCATAAATCAATCATTCTCAATCTTTCACATGCAATATTGCCTATATTCAAGGTTATGTTTAGCAACATTTAAAATATAGGTTCAAGATGACCAAGGATATGACTTGCCTTCCGCGTCGTAAAATACAGCAGTTGACGACGGGTCCGCAGTGAAGTCCTCGAACTCGGGCTCTTGATCTGCTCTCAAATCAAACAAACAACCAATAATCATAATCTTTTCAATACATTATTATACTATATGCAATGATGCAAAGATGAAGTCTTGATGATTCTGAAATGATTGGGTTAAGAGGCTGATTAGGGTTAAGTTAAGGAAACCAATGTTAAGATTAGTTGTCAAAGGTTTACAAGGTTCCAAATGTCTCAAAATATCAGAATGATGTCAAGGTTGCGACTGGTTCGCTCAAAAACAGCGAACGTCTTTAGATCGACATTCGGTTCAAAGCATCGACATAGGGTCGATGAATGATAGAGGGGTTATTTTAACTTGTGGTAGTAGAATAAAATGTAGATCACAACTCTACAAATTTAGTGGACAAAGTGATTTTCAAATTACACAACCAGAAGTAGGTAAACAAGGCCAATGCCATTGGCTGGCATATACTGAGAAAATGTCAAAAATTAGGGTTTAGCAACAAACATAATTCAAGGGCTCAAATCAAGTTGTGATAGAAGAAGAAATTGTAGATCACAACTTCAGGAATCTAAGGGACAAAGTTATGCTCAAGATGCACATCTGGAAGGCAGTGAAAAGGGCTAATGCCACTGACTGACATAGCCTGGCATTAATCTTGACATGGCCAGAACTAGGGCTTAGCATATCTTTTGATCTGGAGCTCCAAATGATGCACCACTTTGTCTGGGAGGTAGGCATTGATAACAGGAACAATTAAGTCAACAGGATCAAGGGCAAGAAATGGCTGGAAAGCAAGAAATTTGATGATGAACAGAGATGAACTGGCTGCACTGGAGCAGTTCTGGACACAAACTTGGCATGGCTATAACTTCCAATCTAGGCCGATCTAGGTGTCGAGCTAGAAGACAAAAATACTCAGGAGGCTAAGGTACATCTAAATGACAAAGTTTCGAGGGCTGAAATGGCCGGGAACACTTTTCTGGTGAACTGTGCCGGAGAAGAACACTGCTATTTGGGGGTTTTTGCTACAAGTCGAGAGAACTTAATTCTTTGCTTGGAGAGCATCTAGGAGGTATAGGGAAGCTTCTGGTAACATCAAATTGACTGGAGGATCACCGGAGAAGTCTGGCGACGATCGCCGGTTTTCTGGTAGAGCTTGAATTTGGGAAAAGCTTCGAATGATGTTTAATTAGGGATTCTAAGCTTACAGGCTTGCTTGAAATAACCCACTGATCAATTTGCTTCACAGGTTCGAGGGCTAATTCGAATTGATTTGGCCTGCATTGCCGGAACAGGGCAATCTTCGATTTTCAGCCAATTCCGGCGATCACCGGCGACTGGATGCAATATAGCTCAATTAAATGGTACAGCACGATGAGGGAGATGAGATATACCTTCTGGTGCTGTTAAGTCGGTGAGGAGTGCAGCAGGGCGTGCTGGCACCGTGAGGCCTCAATCTGGACTCGCCGGAGAAGAAGACCAGGACAGGAGAATTTTGAGACTTAGCTGATTTCCAGTGAAACAAGAAGTTGCTGGGGGACAGTGGTGTATAAATAGGCCAGGCGAAGCAAGCAAGAAGGAGACAACGAAGTAATTGGCAGCCGGTGACTTGACTGGTTGCGTGCTGGAGCAACAGCGGCGAAGACACAGCGAAGAACGGTGATGCGACGGCGACAGGCTTGCAGTTGATCACAGTGTCGCCTCATCGGGACCTGGCAAAGTTGTAGCAAGCGGTGGCGACAACACTGGCGCGGCAAAGCGACGTGGCGAGGAGTTGCTGACAAAAAGCCGTTGATCGCGCGCGGGAGCAGCACTGGTCGTCGACGTAGCAGCGGCCTTGCCACAGCACTAGCTGGAGTGGGGACACGTGCGCACCGGCATGCATGGTCACGAGCGCGGGCGAAGCCTCACCGGCGATGAGCAACCACGGCGCACAAGCACGGCAGTTCCTGGTCGTGCGCACAGTAGCTAGCCTGGTCGAAATTGGGCTGATTTGCAATATTTGATTTTCACAATTGGACCAATCTGTAATTCTGGAGATTTGGGAAGGTTAGAGTTGAATTTGATTTCACTAATCTGGTAGATTATATTCAACAGGTTAATTGGCAATGATAATTGATAAAATATGATACGTTTGAATAGTTTTTGATACAAACTGAAAATAGGGTAATTTAGGGTAATTGAAATCTGAATTTCATTTGGTTTTGAATTCTGGTACTTAGGATGAGATTTTGGAATTTGAACAGAAGAGAAACTTGTGACAAATAGCATTTTGAGAAGATTTGCCAAAGAAATTTTGAATTTGGAGTTAATCTGGAGATTTTAGCCTTTTTGGATTTTCAAATAATAGATAAGGACTATTTTGCGATAATTCTTGGACTGATTTGTGAAAAGAGTCTAGATGGTGAAATATGGCTGTCAACTTTTTAAATTAAGGTATTGACATACCCATGATCATATTCCAGAAATAATCTGGTCTGAACTTGGTCAAGATTCGGATTAAATCTGTATTTCTGAAACTTAGGGTATTTAAGTAATAGAAGGTATTTCAGTTTTCGAAAACAGAAGGAGCTGATAAATCTGAGAGTTAGGGATAGAATTGGATCTAGGTTCTGAAGGCTTTTAAGTTCAAAGTAACTGATAGATCATATCTGAACAATCTGATCTTCATTTGAGGTCACAGGATAGATTTTGGAGATTTCAGGGCTTGAGATAGAAACTGATCTGGCTATTACTACAGATACATGCATGCATGCTATTTATGAAAAAGGAAATTTTCACCCCTAACTCAGGGCATTACAGACTCCTACACATATCACTGAATGTGATCATGCACGCTGACCCAGTAATGGGAAGATGCAATAGGGGTGGGGGTTGGGTACAACCCACCACAACTGTGATTCGCGAGAGATCCACAGGGTCAGGGGTGAATTGTGAGTGAAACATAACAAAAGTTCTTGTTATCTCCACCTTGCCACTCACAGTATGCAGTGAGGAAGGGTCTAATCATATTGATAGGATGGGCATGAAAGTGGAATATCTTGTGGTTAAATTGGTACCTCTCTGCAGAGTTAAAAACGTATTCGAATACTCCGAGCTCCCGGGTTTATAGGAGTCTGCTGCTGTGGATTAAATCCACGGGGTGTGACACAAGTATGTTTTCTAAATAAAATTTGATAAGGCAAGATTGCCCAAATGACATGTGTTGTCATGATAAGGGGTGCAGCCGTGGGCTGTCGTGTGTCGACGTGTCGCGGTAGTGCTATAATTTAGTGAACATGAATAGCGATGCTATGTTATGAAAAGTGCTGCCATGAGATGAGATATGAAAGAAAAGACTATTTTACAACCATCCACACTTCTTTACTAGCATAGGTTCATATCATCCCTACTATATGTATCTACTCTTACCTACGACTTGTTGAGTACGTAAGTACTCACGCTTGCAACCTACAAATCAATAGATGGAGCGTTCCATGATCGAGATGAAGGCATGAAGAATTATGTGGATCCCCTGATGTGTGTTGTTTAGCCGTCAACTTCTCACTGTGGGAGGGTCACCTATCTTCTGCTGTGTAGTTGTTATTTTTGCTAAACCATGTATGCCGCAAAGGCATTGTAATCTCTTTATGTAATATTAAGGCCAGCAAGTCACACTGCTTAAATATTTTGTAAGTTTTTCTGCTGCAATGTGAATATACTCCTATGCTTGACTTATCCTGGGAAGTCAATTGTATGCATGTATGGGACTAGCTGCAGCGAGCTAGGTCTCCACGGGAGTAGTCACAGTCCCCAGGTCGGGGCGCAACATTTTCATAATAATTGCATATCATTTCGATCACAATTGCCTGCAGTTTCAATAGTAATTGTGTGTAGTTTTCTTAGTAATTATCTGCAAGTGCGATAGTAATTGTCTGCTCTCTTTTGTAGTGATTGTCTGTGATTTGGATAGTAATCACGTGTGGTTTTGATAGTAATTTTCTATAGATTCAACAATAACTGCCTGTGGTTTTCAGAGACTATGGTTTGGATAGTAATTGTCTATGGTCTCGTAGTAATTGCTTGTGGTTTTCATAGTAAATGCATGTGGTTTTCACGTTAATTGTCTGTGGTTTTGATAGTAATTGGCTATGGTTTCCACAATAATTAGCTATGGTTGCTATTGACAGACATTATTACCCAAGTTATCTGTTTGTGCCTTTCTGTGGTCGCCACGACCATGGAGAGAGATTATGTGATACTCCAAGATCTTTTGGACTTAATATGGCCCATCTTGTCAAACAAACATGAAGACCCATCGCAGATAATCATTATGCTTGTCGTGGTATTACGAATACCTCGGCAGGTTTTGTGGATGCTCCTTGCGAAGAAAATACGACGTGAGCTGACCGCGTGACTGGTCCTCTCCCGTTGGGCAAACGCAGCAAGTGACACGAAGATTTATACAGGTTCAGGCCTCAGTGGAGACCCTAGTCCTGTCGACGTGCTCCCAACTAGAGTTGGCTAGGGGAGTTCTCTCGGGGAGAGATGGCTCCTAAGCACGCCTGTTTGATTTTTTGTGTATTGGAGTAAATGAGTTGTCCTTGGTTAAATGAGGGGTTACAAGGGCTTATATAGGCCCAAAAGATGCAAAATGACTAAACTACCCTGGTTACAACCGTTGGATCAAAGGGCACTAGCGTCCTTCTCCCAGTCAAGGGGCTTGGATGCTTGACAGGTATCCCCGCCGATTCCCGAGGTGATTCTCTCGTGATCCTCACGTGACCCGACACCGGGGGCCCTTGTCTTCGGGAAAATGGCCTTGTCTCCGGGCAAAGGGCGGCGCCCGGGACAAGAGTCACTGGGAACCTTGCCTCCGGGCAAATGGTGGCGCCCGGGAGAAGCCGCCGGGGGCCTTGTCCCCGGGCAAAGGGCAGCGCCCGGGACAAGAGTCACCGGGAACCTTGCCTCCGGGCAAACGGCGGCGCCCAGTACAAGCCACCGGGGGCCTTGTCCCCGGGCAGATGGCGGCGCCCGGGACAAGTCACCGGGAGCCTAGTCTCCAAGCAAAGGGCGGCGCCTGGGACAAGAGTCACCGGGAACCTTGCCTCCGGGGCAAATGGCGGCGCTCGGGACGAGCCGCCGGGGGCCTTGTCCCTGAGCAAATGGGTCCACCAGGAGCCTCACTTCTTACCTGGACTTGATCCCGCGGAGATTTCGCCCAACAGCAACCCCCCATGTCCTTTGGGGACGCTGTTCGAGTCCCCGGTGGGGATGGTTCATATTACCGGGAACATCTCCTCTGGGGTCGATTTTTGGCGCCTTGTCGACGCTTCGATCTTTGCACCAGATAATTATGGGAGCACCGTCGGTCATCATGATGCCACCGCCTTGAGCGCAGCGCGCCGTCGGCAATAAATGCCTCGAGCAGTTCAAACCATCGTTGCTTCGTCTCCCGCGCTCGCGCCCTTTTGGTTTGCGCACGTCGTTTCAAATGGACGGTCGATATTGATCAGGGTGAACTACGTGACGACCATCAGAGTCGAGCGAGAACCCTATAAATAGGGCTTCGAGGGCCCACGGAGGTCTCATTCCAAACTTCAAGCCTTCTTCTTCTCGCCCGCGCTCTAGCCTCCCGGTAGCTTTCTCCTGGTAGCTCTCTCCTGGTAGCTTTCTCCCGAGGATCCCGATGGCTCTGAAGGGTCACGGCAAGGTTGTCGATGTTCCCCCAGAGGAAGTCTCCGCGGACTTGCTCCGGGTCTCGGAGTTCACCGCGGGGGACTTGGAGTCCCTCGTGGAGCGGGGGGTGGTCGCGGACGGGGACATCCGGATGCCCTCAAAGGAGACCGCACCACGCCACCGGCCCGGAGAGGTCGTCGCCTTCGAGGCATTCCTCGAGGCTGGTCTTCGTCTTCCGGCACATCCTTTGCTCCGGGATTCCTCCGGGAGTATGAGGTGGCGTTGAACCACCTCACTCCCAACACACTCATCCAGCTGGGTCTCTTCGTCTGGCTGTTCGAGACGGCCACCGGGCGAGAGCCCATGATTCGGCACCTTCAGTACTTCTACGAGCCTTCCGCGAGAGGCTCGTAAATTGTTGGGGGAAATCTCCGCGAGACTAAGTCTAGGTAAGTTGCGTCACACGCGCCCGGGGACGTGACCTCCGGTGCCTGCCCCAGGCGGCGCCATTTGCCCGCGGATGTGGCCTCCGGCACCGCCTTTTGTCTCCCGGGACCTGGCCTCCAGTGCCGATCCCAGGCGCCGCCTTTTGGCTCCCGGGACTTGACCTCCGGGGCCGGTCCCGGGTGCCGCCATTTGCCCGGGGACGTGGCCTCCGGTGCCTGCCCCGGGCGCAGCCTTTTGGTTCCCGGGACCTACCCTCCGGGGCCGGTCCCGAGTGCCGCCTTTTGGCTCCCGGGACCTGGCCTCCGGTGCCAGTCCCGGGCGCCACCTTTTGGCTCCCGGGACCTGACCTCCGGCGCCGGTCCCGGGCGCCGCCATTTGCCCGGGGACGTGGCCTCCGGTGCCGGTCCCGGGCGCCGCCTTTCGGCTCCCGGGACCTGGCCTCCGGGGCCGGAACCGGGCGCAGCCTTTTGGCTCCCGGGACCTGGCCTCCGGTGCTGGTCCCGGGCGCCACCTTTTGGCTCCCGGGACCTGACCTCCGGCGCCGGTCTCGGGCGCCACCATTTGCCCGGGGACGTGGCCTCCGGTGCCGGTCCCGGGTGCCGCCTTTCGGTCCCGGGACCTGGCCTCCGGTGCCGGTCCTGGGCGCCGCCTTTAGGCTCCCGGGACCTGACCTCCGGGGCCGGTCCCGGGCACCACCATTTGCCCAGGGACGTGGCCTTCGGTGCCTGCCCGGGTGCTTCCACCCGGACGCAGCCAGGCCCAGGTACCGCCTGCCGCCTTTCCTCTTAACTTAGGTGCTTCTACCTCCAGGTCGCTCCCGGTGACCGCGGGGACCTCGGCTAGGACCAGTCTCCCCCCGACGGCTCCCCCGGCTCCCCGGGACGCCCTGCTTGAGGCTTTAGTGGAGGGCCAGCTCCGCGCCCAGTGCTCTATGGATGAGCTGCTCAGCGTGTTGGCGCGGCCTCCGGCCCCCACATGTGCGCCGCACCCATACCCGGTGGCTATGCCCCCGTTTATGGGTCACCCGGCGGCCCCTCGTATGGTCTCCGGAGGTTTGGCCGCCCCGGATGACCCCACCGGGGGGTTCCCTCCCCTTGCGGGCTATACGTCCGGACCCTTCGTGGTGCCTGGGGGATACCCCATTCCGAGCCCATTCCCGGGGCCGGTGGCCCATTACGTGCCGGGGGTTTTCCCTACGCCGGGAGCCAGTCCCCCCCCCCGCGCGTCGCGTTTATCGCACCAGGGGTGGTCGACGGAGCAGCTCCCGTGCCTCAGCAGACTTCCCCCCGCATCGGCTCCCCGGCTCCGGACGCCGCCCCGGGGGCTCCCTTGACGCCGGTTCTGGATATTACAGGGGCTTCCCCCTTTTCGGTTTCGGTCATTGCCACGGGAGCTCCCTCCACTTCGGTTCCAAACGTCGCCGTGGGCGCCCCCTCCCCGGTTCCGGATAATACAGGGGCTTCCCCCTTTCCGGTCCCGGGGGTTTTCGCAGGGGGCTTCCCCCAGCCAGCCCCGGAAGCCTCCGGGCCGGTAGCTACAGTGCGTAAGCTCCCTCCCTCGGCGGAACAGGTCCGTTTCTCCCAGGGGGAGGTCGAGGGAATGCATTCACCTGAGCACGGGGAAGAACTTCCCCCTGGCCGCAGGCGTGGGGAGCCTCGCTCTCGCACCGGTCGGGGGAAGAGACCCGCTGAAGAGCCAGCCTCTCCGGAGGAGAGCCCGGACATCCGGGAAGTCAGCCCCGGTCCAGAAGAAAAGCGTCACCACCGCCACTCCGGCAGACCTCTCGGACCGCTCCCAGACTCCGATAATGAGGGTGTGTCCCCCGTCAAAGAAGACAACGACTGGGACTCCCCGGGAAGTGCAGGGGGCTAACCAGCCCCTATGCCGAAGACTTCGCAGCATCCGGTGGCCGCGGCCCTACCACCCTCCGCACATCGAGCACTATAACGGTGAGGCCGATCCTTACGAATTTGTGCAGGTATACTCCACAGCCATCTCCGCGGCCGGGGGGGATGAGATGGTACAGTCCAACATCTTCCCCCTCTACCTCACCGGCATTGCCCGCTCCTGGTTCTACAACCTGAAGGCTCCATCAAGTCTTTCACGCAGCTCCAGCGGGAGTTCTGCGCGAACTTCCAGGGGAACTACGTGCATCCCCTGGACTCCTCGCAGCTGTACACCGTCCGGCAGAGGACTGGGGAAACCATTAGAAGCTTCTTCAAGCGCTTCACTCAAGTGAAGAGCAAAGTGGCCCATGTCCCCGACTCTACGGTCATCGAAGCTTGCAAAAGCGGGATCCTCCCGGGGGAGCTCCACCGAAGGCTCTCCCGGAGCTGCCCCTCCGTCACCGATGAGCTCTTCAACGTACTCGAAAAGTACGCTTGGGCGGAGGAAGATGACATCTGGAAGAAGACCCAGGCGGCTCCCGCCCCCGCCGACCGAGGGGCCAGGGATCCCCTCAAATGCCCCAGGCAGGGGGGGCGTAGCAAGCCACGGCCTTGGGACACCTTTGTCCTCGAGGGCGGAGGCGGCTCGCGCGACCCCCCAAGGGGCAACCGCCCCTTCCCCAAGCCGAAAGGCCATGGGGGAGGACAGTCTTCGCGCGGCCGGGACGGTCCAACGGGGAGAAGTCGGGAAGGACCGTGGTGCAGCTTCCACGGGTCCAGTACCCACGCTACCCGAGATTGCCACCAACTGCTGCAACACTTCGCGGCGTTCCTCGACCAGCATGGGCAGGGGGGGACTCCGGCCTCCTTGCCCCCTCGGCCAGCTGTTCCGGCCCTTCCCGCTCCCGCAGGGGGCCAGCAGGGGTAGACGCAGGAGGGGGAGCCCCCAGAAGCTCTCCCCTTCCAAACTTCTCAGCGCCGCTTCAACGTCATCGTTGGAGGGTCGGCCTCCGGCGGAACTCTAAGCGCCAGCGTAAGGAGTACGCGCGCGAAGTCAAGGTTGTGGGGGTGCTACACACGTCTCTGCCACCCAAGTGGTCGGACGTCCCCCTCACCTTCACGGCGGAAGACGCGCGAGGGGTTCGCTTCCCCCACGACGACGCGCTCATCGTCTCCGCGACCATCTACAACTGCCACCTGGCCCGCATCCTTGTAGACTGCGGGAGCTCCGCCGACATCCTATTCCTGAAGGCCTTCAAAGAGATGCAGGTGGATGAGAAGCTCCTGCAACCCGCGGCAGGGCCCCTGCAAGGGTTCGTCCCGGGGAAGGCGATCCATCCCATGGGAAAGGTGGATCTCCCTATGACTTTCGGCACCCCAGAGAACTACCGGACCGAGCTGGTCCGCTTCGACGTAGTGGACCACCCCTCCTCCTTCAACGCAATCATGGGGAGCACCACAATCAACCGGCTGGGGGCTGCCACCCATCAAAACTACCTCTGCATGAAGATCCCCGGGCCGCACGGCGTGATCAACGTCCAGGGAGACCAAGACATGGCCCGTGTTCTATACAAGCGCGCTGCCGCCACAATCGGAAGCGTCAACATTATCAAGGCACCCGGGGGGGAGGCTTCTCCCCCGAATTCAGACGTCGCTGCGCCACCGCCCGAGAGGCCCCTCCTGAAGCCGCGTCCGGAAGGAGGCCTCCCGAAGGTCCTACTGTGCCCGGGCGACAGAGACAAAACCGTCCGGATCGGGGTGGAGCTCCCCGAGGAGCAGGCAGCGCAACTTGCAGCTTTTCTGCACGAAAACTCTGATGTTTTTACGTGGAAGCCTTCGGACATGTGGGGCGTCGCCTGGGAGGTCATTGAGCACAAGCTCGCAGTGGCCCCTGGTCACCCCCGATCAAACAGAAGCTGAGGAAACTCTCCCTCGAGCGCCAAGATGCAATCAAGGTGGAGATCACCCGGCTCCGAGAGGCGGGGTTCATTCGGGAGGTCCTGCACCCCGAGTGGCTCGCGAACCCCGTCCTCATGAAGAAGTCAACCGGTAAGTGGCGGATGTGCGTGGACTTCACCGACCTTAACCGCGCCTGCCCCAAAGACAACTTTCCGCTCCCGCGGATTGACCAGCTCGTCGACTCCACCGCGGGGTGCGAGCTGATGAGCTTTCTAGACGCCTACTCGGGCTACCATCAAGTCACAGGTCCCGCAGGGGACGAGGAAATGACGAGTTTCATAACTCCCCTCGGAACCTTCTGCTACGTCCCTATGCCCTTCGGGCTCAAGAACGCGGGAGCGACCTTCCAGCGCCTCATGACGCTGGTCTTCAAAGATCAAGTCGGCCGCAACGTCGAAGTCTACGTAGACGACACGGTCGTCAAAAGTCCCCACGCGGCCTCCCACATCGACGACCTGGCAGAAACCTTCCGCAACCTCCGCTCGTTCGGACTTAAGCTCAACCCAGAGAAGTGCGCCTTCGGCGTGCGCGGGGGGAAGCTCCTGGGTTTCCTCATGTCCCAGTGGGGCATAGAGGCAAATCCCGAAAAGATCTGGGCATTCCTGGACATGCCCCCGCCGCGCTCCGTCAAGGACGTCCAGCGGCTCTCCGGCCGCCTAGCCGCGCTAAGCCGCTTCGTCTCACGGTCGGGGGAGCGAGGCCTCCAATTCTTCAAGATCCTCCGGGGGCTCGAGTGATTCCGTTGGACCCCCGAAGCCCAGGAGGCCTTCGACGACCTCAAGAAGTACCTCACGAGCCCTCCAATGGTCGTGAGTCCGTCTCTAGAAGAGCCCTTGCTCCTCTACCTTGCCGCGACCCCGGTCGCCGTTAGCGTGGTATTGGTGAAGGAGAAAGGGGGGCAGCAGCGTCCTGTGTACTACGTGAGTGAGGCCCTCCAGGGGACCAAAACTCGGTACACGGAGATGGAGAAGATCTGCTACGCCCTCCTGATGGCGTGCCGAAAGCTTCGCCACTACTTCCTGGGGCACCCCATCACCGTCCTGTCGTCCCTCCCCCTGGGGGAGGTACTGCGGAACAAAGAAGCCACCGGCCGAATTGGGAAGTGGGGGGCCGAGCTCGCCCCCTTCTCCCTATCCCTCACAGGCCGCTCCGCCATCAAGTCACAGGTCCTCGCCGACTTCGTCGCGGAGTGGACTCCTGCCTCTGGGTCCGGGGACGAAGACCTCCCTGTGCCGCCCCGACGCAGTGACCATTGGACCCTCATGTTCGATGGGTCGCTGTGTCTCGTCGGGGCTAGCGCGGGAGTAGTCCTCCGGAGCCCCGAGGGGAAGGAACTCGAGTACGCCACGCGGCTCGAGTTCCCTGCAACCAACAACGTCGCCGAGTACGAGACTTTGCTCCTTGGGATGCGCCTTGCGCGCTCCCTGGGGATCCGGCCCCTCCTAGTGAAGGGAGATTCTCAGCTTGTAGTTTGCCAAATGGACAAGTCTTACCTGTGCCATGACGCAAACTTGAGTCTTTATTTGCAGGAGGTGCAAAAGATGGAGAGGCACTTCGACGGCCTCGAAGCCCGGCATATCCCGCGAAGGGATAATGACCGGGCCGACGACTTGGCCCGGGCAGCAAGCGACCGGGAATCGCTCCCCAAGGGGGCCTTCTTTGAAATCAACACGAAGCCCTCGGTGGCCTCCCCGGACACGGGCGACGAGCCCCGCGTTCCGGAGGTCATCGAGATCACTCGAACTCCATCATGGATGGACCCCCTCATCTCCTTTATCAAGGGGGAGGGGGACCCTCCCAACGAGACCGAGGCTAAGTTCCTCCGGGCCAAAGCCCGGGCATATCTCCTGCTGGAGGGGAGGCTCTACAAGCGGGGGGCTTCCGCCCTCCTGCGCTGCCTCCCCCGGCCGGAGGGACTCCAACTTCTCGAGGACATCCACGCGGGGAGCTGTGGTTCTCACCTAGCCCCGCGTGCCATCGAAGCCAAGGCTCTCCGACAGGGCTTCTACTGGCCCACGGTCATGTGCGACGTGCGAGACCTTGTCTCCGCGTGCGAGGCATGCCAGAAGATGGCCAAGGGCTTGAACCTCCCCCCTGTAGCGCTGCAGACTATCCCCATCACTTGGCCCTTCGTGCGCTGGGGATGGACCTCTTAGGGCCCTTCCCCCCAGCGCCCGGAGGATACAAGTATGCGGTGGTCGCGGTTGACTACTTTACAAAGTGGGTAGAGGCGGAACCCTTGGCCAACATCAAGTCCTGGGCCATTCAGCGGTTTTTCTGGAAAAACGTCGTTTGTCGTTTTGTGTCCCCCAGGAAATCACCGTGGATAACGGGACCCAATTCAACTCGGCTTATTTCCGGGAATTCTGCGAAGGCCTGGGGCTCGTCATCCACTTCGCCTCAGTGGCCCATCCCCGGAGCAATGGGGCCGTCGAGAGATTCTATGGCGTGATCCTACAAGGATTGCGCCGGAGACTCGAGCAAACTGCTTCTAAGCGGGGTGCATGGGCAGAGGAGCTCCCTAGCATCCTCTGCTCCATGCGCACGACCCTGTCCCTGACGACGGGACGTACTCCCTTCTCCCTAGTCTACGGGGTGGAGGCAGTCCTCCCCCCGGAAATTGGCTTCCGGTCACTGCGAGTCGAGCTCCTGGAAGGAGCCACGACCACAGCGTACCAGGCCAACGAGGCCAACCAGCGACTGGAGATCGACTTCGTGGAGGAGGAACGCGACCGAGTGCTCCTCCGCCACGCCATCTATGAGCGCGAGATGGCGCGCACATACAACCAGCGCGTGCGCGAAAGATCCTTCCGCCTTGGGGACCTTGTCCTCAAGCGCGTCACGGACCCCCAAGCCCAGGGTAAGCTCTCCCCCAAGTGGGAGGGCCCCTACAGGATCTCCGTGGTCCTGGGCTCAAGGACCTACAAGCTCTCCAACCTTCAAGAGCAGGAACTGAAGCACACATGGAACTTGCGTTTACTTCGCAAGTTCTATGTTTCGCCTAACGGGCCTGTCCCCTCCCCCGGAGCGATCACGCCGGAGGGGGAGGAGGGACACTGTATTTACTTTTCCCTCCCCCTTCGCGACTTCGTGGGGGAGGCACTGTATTTCATTTCGTTATCAATACAACTAGATTCTTTTCAACTCTCATTGCAGGTTCTCCTCATTACCGCCCCTAACGGCGATGCCCTCCCCGAGAAGAATGCCCTCCCCGCGAGGAAGCCCTCCCAGTGAGGATGCCCTCTCCGTGAGGAAGTGGGCCCAGACCCAGCAAGTCCCTCCTGTAAGGTGGCTTACGATCATCCCTCGTGGACTGAGGGTGTAAGCGGCAACCCGGTCCCCAGCGGCTGTGGTAACGAGTCACTTTGGGAGACTAGTCCCCTACCCAAACACTCAGACCCGTCATCGGGCACTTCCTCCTCCAGGAGTTGACGCTCTCCCCAGCGGGACGTCTCTGGCTTTCTTGGATATCTTTTCCCCGGAGACTTTATTCCCTGCTCCCCGTTCTCACGGCGACCGGACGATTGTCTCCCGGAAGAATTTTCTCCGGAATCTTCCTCAGGATTTCTGGCCCTATTCTCACGGCGACCGGTCGATCGTCTCCCAGGAAGCTCGCCTCCGGAAATCTCATCGGGTTTTCTTGGGTTTCTTCCACACGAGGCCTTATTCCTGGCTCCCCGTTCTCACGGTGACGGGATGATTGTCTCCTGGAAGGTCTTTCCCTTGGAAACGTCGTTTTAGAATTTTCTAACTTGGAAAAATTCTTATGCTACTATAGGACATCTTCAACCCGGGGGCCTTGTTACCCCCACAGCGCGCGGAGCTACCCTCCGGCCCGCTGTGGGCGGGGGGGATAAGGAACCCCCGGGTGTCGACCGCACCGACCACGAGCAAACATAGCTCATTCTTATGAAAAGGAGTCGTCCAGACCAACCAAGAAAAAACAAAAGAAGGCTCAAAGAAGAAAGCAAACACAGCTTTATTGGTCATTCAACCCGGAGGACATCTTCCCCCTCCGGTGGACATCAGAAACGATACAACAAAGGTGAAAACCCGGAAGCTCTCTACATCCTAAGGCTCCTACGCCTAATACTCCCGGAGGCCCTCCGCTAGCTCCCGGGCCAGGTCCCGGTACAATGGGCGTACGCGGCGCCGAGCTTCCCGGAGCACATCTTCGGGCCAGTACTCGTAGCCTGCCGGTGGAAGTATCCAAAGAGGGGGTATCATCCGGAACCCCAGACGCGGAGGGGACAATTCGGCGCGATGATTGTCAAAATTATCTGTCGTGGTATTGCGAATACCCCGACAGGTTTTGAGAATGATCCTAGCGAAGATTACGCAGCGCAGGTTGACCGGATGACCGGTCCTCCCCCACCGGACAAGCACAAGAAATGACACACGGATTTATACAGGTTTGGGTCCCGATGGGGGCCCTAGTCCTGTCGACGCGCTCCCGACCGGAGTCGGTTGTGGAGGCTTCCGGAGCACGCCTGTGAGTTTAGCTATTCCAATAAAAGTGATCCGATCCTTTACAACAGAGGGGTACAAGGGCTATTTATAGCCCCAAAATGAAGCAAAAAGCCTAAACTACCCCGGAAGCCACCGTCGGATTGAAGGGTAGGACCGTCCTGCTCCCGGTGAAATGCCTTGGATGCTTGACAGGTGGTCGCTGATTCCCAATGCGCTCCTCGCGTGACCTGCACGTGACAAACAACTCGAGACTTTACCTTTAGAAGGGCGACGAGGCCCGGGACGGCGCCGAAGGCCAAGTTCCGGGAGCCAAAAGGCGGCGCCCGGGGAGGGGCCGGAGGCCACGTCCCTGGGCAAATGGCGGCGCCCGGGACGGCGCCGGAGGCCAGGACCCGGGGGCCAAATGGCGGCGCCCGGGACGGCGCCGGAGGCCAGGTCCCAGGGGCCAAAAGGCGGCGCCCAGGGAGGGGCCGGAGGCCGTCCCAGGGCAAACGTGACGCAACTTACCTGGACATAGTCCCGCGGAGATTTCCCCCGACAGTAGCCCCCCATGCCCCCCGGGGACGAAGCTTGAGCCCCCGGTGCGTATGGCATATGTTACCGGGAAAATCTCCGGACGAAGTCACCGGAGCCGCGGCGCTTCGGTTTCCGTGCCCCGCGCTTAAGGCCACACCGTTCAGCCATAAATGCGCGCGCGGTTGGAACCGGCTCCTCGATTCGCGCGCCCATCCCTTCGTTTCCCGCGCGCAGTTTGAACTTCAACGGTCCAGATTGCTCCGCGGGGTGCCACGTGGTGCCCATCTAGACCACGTCTCGCCCCTATAAATAGGGCCTTGCGGGACCCAGAAGTTCATTCCAAAACCTCAACCGTAGCGAACTCAGCTCTCCCGGTAGCTCTTTCCGGTAGTTAGCTCCCAGTAGCGGGCGTCCGGAAGTTTTAGTAGTAGCCTCCTGAAAGGTTAGATACCGAAGAAAAAGAAGAGACTAACCTCATGGCACCCAAGGGTCGAGCAAAGACCACGGAAGTGCCCCCGGAGGAAATCCCTCCGGATTTCCTCTGGGCGTCGGAGTTCACGGCCGAGGACGCCGAGTCCTTGGTCGAACGCTACGTCGTCGCGGACGGGGACATCCGAGTCCCCGTGAAGAAAGACGGAGCCCCCCGCCCCAGGCCCGGAGAGGTCGTGGCCTTCGAGGCCTTCCTGGAGGCGGGGCTCCGGCTCCCGGTGCATCCCATGCTCCGGGAGTTTCTGAAGAAGTATGGGGTGGTGCTCAACCACCCCACCCCGAACGTGCTCGTCTGGATGGGCCTCTTCATCTGGCTCTACGAGACGGTGACCGGGCGGGAGCCCACCCTTCGGGCCTTCCGGTACTTCTACGAACCGGCGGCACGGAGCTCCCACCTGGTGAAGGGGGGACCCAAGTCCCCATTTGGTTCAGTGATGGTACAAATGCTGCCGTCCCGGGTGGCCGACTACCCGGCGGCGGCCTCCCGGGACCACTGGGGCGACTGGGTCCGGAGGTGGTTTTACCTCCGGGTCCGGGACGAGGCAGTGGTGTACGGCCCGGAGCCCCCCACCTACAGCCGATCGTCCGCGCCGAATCCTCCGGTATGGACGGATGAGGAGTTCGAGCTCCTCGGCAGGGTGGTCCTTTCCAAGAAGACCCGCTCAATGCGAGACGCCGCTGAGGAGATGGCTCTCCTCCGGATCTCCTCCTTCTCGCGCAGGAAGAGGGGGGTCGGCATGGGCCCGGAACAGCGGCCCCCGGTGAAGCCGGTGACGCGACGTAAGTTCACTACCTGCATTGCATTTACAAATTTCTGGAATTTGACTAACTCTTTACCTCTTGCAGTCCGGCCGTACCCGGCGGCGCGGGAGAAGGCGGAGAACCTCCTGGAGAGGTACTTCGCCGACGAACACGAGTGCGTCGTGCGCCTCGTGGGAGAGGGCCCTCCCCGGAACTTGGTAGCGGCAGCCTACGGGCTAAAGCTGCCGGAGAGGAAGCCTCTCCCCACCCCTGGGTCGCACAAACGGGGGAAGGAAGCGGCCGGGGGCTCGGAGCCCAAGAAGGCCAGGGTCCAAAAGACCCCCGGCCCATCGACGACGCTGGCAGCGACGCCGATGAAGGCCCGGGACACGACTCCCCGGACCGAGCGCACCCGGGCGGCGGCCCAGGAAGACGCAACACCTCCTCCCCCGAAGGGCCCCGTCGAGGCCCGGGGGAAGGAGCAGGCCATTGGCGGGGCGGGGTCCGATTCGGCGGACTACGCCCCGTCGCCACTCCCTGTGGCGATCCTCCCGGCCCTCCCGGCATCCTTGGAGCCGGAGAGGCTGGAGGTGAGATTCGCGGAGGCCTCGCCTCCGCGTGTTTGGCAGGTGGACGAGGGGGGAGTCCCTCGGTCTACAAGGTTCCCCCGGAGGAGGAGGTCCTGAGGACCTTCCGGCCCGGGGCGGGGAAAGGCCCAATGATTCCCCCCCCGGGCGGGGACTCCCGCCGAGAGCTCCTCGGCCACGTCTTCGGGGGGCACTTCCTCGGCGACGAAGACGCCGGTGACGCCGGCCGCGTTACCGGAACTCGAGGTCCGGGAACCCCCCACCGGCCGCGCTGGCAGCGCCGGGCGGGAGACCCCTCTGCTTCCTGCGGGGGAGGTCGCCCGCTACTCGGAGGGCCTGCACACCCGGAAGGTGCAGGCCTTCGTCGCGGAAGGGACGCTCCATGAGCGTTTCGAGGGGCTTCAGTCCCCCGGGGCCCAGGTAACCCGAGTCGATGACGTCTTCATTTATTTCCTGCACTTGAGATTTTTCTAACTCTATATATTTTGTAGGTGGCAACTGTTACCTGGGGCCTTGAGCAGCGGGTCGCTCGGCTGCTTAAGGAAGCGGAGGGCCGGGCCGCGGCCTCCGTAGGGCAGCATGAGGAGGCCCTCCGGGAACGCGATGAAGCCCTCGCAGAACTGACCCGGGTCCGGGCCCAGGTTCATATTTCTGAGGCTGTCAACGGCCGCCTCCGGGAGGAGGCCAAGGCCAGGGAGGAAGCGCTCCGGGAGCTCGCGGGCTCGAGCGTCCGGGCGGTGGCGGACGCGGGCCGCTCCGTCCGTTCGGCCCTCGAGAGCCTTGGCGTAAGCCTAGGCTCCGGGAGCAAGGAGGTGCCGCCGGCGACCCTCGCGGAGGCTGTGCATTTTCTCAACACACAGGTCTCCGCCATTCCGGAGGCTGCCGACGCTCGGGCGCGGGGCCGGGCGATCCCCATCATCGCGGCTGCTGCGGGGCTTGTCGAGTTCCAGGGGGTCGGCGCCTGGGCGATCAGGAGCCGCATCCCCCGAAGCTTCCCGGACTCCTTCGAGCCGTCGCGCCGGGAGGTCGCGCAGCTTGCCAGAGGATTCTACGACCGGATCATCCGGGTGAGATTCCCAGCTCCAGCGCCTCCGGCGGGGGAGGTCCCAGCCCCGGCGTCGGAAGAAGCCCCCCGGGGGGAGGACGCCAACGAAAAAGTATGAGCCTCCCCCCGGGTCTTTAGATAGGAGCCTTTTGTTTTATTAGGACTTTTGATTCCGGTAGCTTCTTAGAAGAAGCCCCGGACACTTGTACAAAAACATTTTGAATTCAATGAAGTTAGAATTTTTTCTAAGTCTTTGAATTGAATGTTTTGTTACCAGGGTTCCCGGGAGGTTGCTCCCGGGCGAAGGTCCGGGAGGGGCTCCCCGGGGGACGCCCAAGCGGCTTTAATCTTGCTAAGCCTTTTCTCCGGGAATCGCGGCGGGGAGAGCGTCCAGGAGCCGATCCGGTTGAGGTGGCATCCGAAGTGGCACTTGGACAACTTTGACAATCATCGCGCCGAATTGTCCCCTCCGCGACCGGGGTTCCGGATGATACCTCCCCTCCGGATACTCCCACCGGCGGGATACGAGTTCTGGCCCGAAGATGTGCTTCGAGATGCTTGGCGCCACGTGCGAGCATTGTACCGGGACTTGACCCGGGAGCTAGCGGAGAGCCTCCGAGAGTATTAGGCATAGGAGCCTTAGGGCGTAGAGGATCCCCCGGGTTAGAACCCGGGTTGTATCGTTTCCGAAGCCCACCGGAGGGGGAAGATGTCCTCCGGGTTTGACAATCAATAAAGCGGTGTTGTTGCTTCTTGCATTGTCTTTTTGTTTCTTCTTCTTGGATGGTCCGGACGACTCCTTTTCACAAGAATGAGCCAAGTTTGCTCGTGAGCGGTACGGTCGACACCTGGGGGTTCCTTATCCCCCCCGCCCGCAGCGGGCTGGAGGATAGCTCCGCGCGCTGTGGGGGTAACAAGGCCCCCGGGATGGAAGTCACCTGTAGCATAGGAATTTTTCTAAGTTAGAAAATTTTAAAACGAGGTTTCCAAGGAAAGGACCTTCCGAGAGAGAATCATCCGGTCACCGTGAGAACGGGGAGCCGGGAATAAGGCCTCATGTGGAAGAAACGTCCAAGAAAACCCGATGAGATTTCCGGAGGCGAGCTTCCTAGGAGACAATCGTCCGGTCGCCGTGAGAACGGGGAGCCGGGAATGGGGTCTCTGGGAAGGAAAATGTCCGAGAAATCCGCGACTTCTCCAGGAGACAATCGTCTGGTCGCCGTGAAGACGGGGAGTCGGGAATAGGGTCTCCAAGAGGCATTCATCTGGTCGCCGTGAGAACGGGGAGCCGGGAATAAGGTCGCCAGGGACCAATCGTCCGGTCGCCGTGAAAACGGGGAGCCGGGAATAACGTCGACTCCCGGAGGAGGAAGATAGATCCAATCAGGCCGCAAGGGGCCGATCATCCGGTCGCCGTGAAAACAGGGAGCCGGGAATAACGTCGACTCCCGGAGGAGGAAGATAGATCCAATCAGGCCGCAAGGGGCCGATCATCCGGTCGCCGTGAAAACGGGGAGCCGGGAATAACGTCGACTCCCGGAGGAGGAAGTGCCCGGAGACGGGTCTTGAGTGTTTGGGCAGGGGACTAGTCTTCCCAAAATGACTCGTTACCGCGGCCACTGTGACCGGGTTGCCGCTTACACCCTCAGTCCATGAGGGCTGATCGTAAGCCGCCCTACAGGAGGGACTTGCTGGGCCTGGCCCACTTCCTCGCGGAGAGGGCATCCTCACGGGGAGGGCTTCCTCGCGGGGAGGGCATCCTCGCAGGGAGGGCATCCTCACTGGGAGGGCGTCCTCGCGGGGAGGGGCGTCCTCGCGGGGAGGGCATCACCGCTAGGGGCGGTAATGAGAAAGACCTGCAATGAGACAGTTTGAAAAGCAAGACCTATGTATTGCTAATAAAATGAAGTACAGGGCCTCCCCTTGCGAAGTCGCGAAAGGGGAGGAAAATACAGTGTCCCTCCTCCCCCTCCGGCGTGAACGCTCTGGGGGAGGGGACAGGCCCGTAAGGCTAAACATAGAACTTGCGAAGTAAACACAAGTTCCATGTGTGCTTCAACTCTTGCTCTTGAAGGTTGGAGAGCTTGTAGGCTCCCGAGCCCAGGACCGCGGAGAACCTTTAGGGTCCCTCCCACTTGGGGGAGAGCTTACCCTGGGCCTGGGGGTCCGTCACGCGCTTGAGGACAAGGTCCCCAAGGCGGAAAGCCCTCTCGCGCACGCGCTGATTGTACACGCGCGCCATCTCTTGCTCGTAGATGGCGTGGCGGAGGAGCGCTCGGTCGCGTTCCTCCTTCACGAGGTCGATCTCCAGGCGCTGGTTGGCCTCGTTGGCCTGGTACGCTGCGGGCGTGGCTCCCTCTAGGAGCTCGACCCGCAGTGACCGGAAGCCAATCTCCGGGGGGAGGACTACCTCCGCCCCGTAGACTAGGGAGAAGGGAGTACACCCCGTTGCCCGGGGCGGGGTCGTTCACATGGAGCAGAGGATGCTGGGGAGCTCCTCTGCTCGAGCAAACCGCTTAGAAGCGGTTTGCTCGAGTCTCCGGCGCAACCCCTGTAGGATTACGCCGTTGACCCTCTCGACAGCCCCATTGCTCCGGGGATGGGCCACTGAGGCGAAGTGGATGACGAGCCCCAGGCCTTCGCAGAATTTCCAGAAATAAGCCGAGTCGAATTGGGTCCCGTTGTCCACGGTGATTTCCCGGGGGACACCAAAACGACATACGACATTTTTCCAGAAAAACCGCTGAACGGCCCGGGACGTGATGCTGGCCAAAGGCTCTGCCTCAACCCACTTTGTAAAATAGTCGACTGCAACTACCGCATACTTGTATCCTCCGGGCACTGGGGGGAGGGGCCCTAAGAGGTCCATCCCCCAGCGCACGAAGGGCCAAGTGATGGGGATTGTCTGCAGCGCTATAGGGGGGAGGTTCGAGCCCTTGGCCATCTTCTGACATGCCTCGCACGCGGAGACAAGGTCTCGCGCGTCGCGCATAATCGTGGGCCAGTAGAAACCCTGCCGGAGGGCCTTGGCCGCGATGGCACGCGGAGCTAGGTGAGAACCACAGCTCCCAGCATGAATGTCTTCGAGAAGTTGAAGTCCCTCCAGTCGGGGGAGGCAGCGCAGGAGGGCGGAAGCCCCCCGCTTGTAGAGCCTCCCCTCCAGCAGGAGATATGCCCGGGCTTTAGCCCGGAGGCGTTTAGCCTCGGTCTCACTAGGAGGGTCCCCCTCCCCCTTGATGAAGGAGATGAGGGGGTCCATCCAAGAGGGAGTCCGGATGATCTCGGTGACCTCCGGGACATGAGGCTCGTCGCCCGAGTCCGGGGAGGCCACTGAGGGCTTCGTGATGATTTCCAGAAAAGCCCCCTTGGGGAGCGATTCCCGGGCGCTTTCCGCCCGGGCCAAGGCATCGGCCCGGGCATTGTCCCTCCGCGGGATATGCCGGGCCTCGAGGCCGTCGAAATGCCTCTCCATCTATCGCACTTCCGGCAAATAAAGACTTAAGTTTGCGTCATGGCACAGGTAAGACTTGTTCATTTGGCAAACTATGAGCTGAGAATCTCCCTTGACTAGGAGGTGCCGGATCCCCAGGGAGCGCGCGAGGTGCATCCCGAGGAGCAAAGCCTCGTATTCGGCGACGTTGTTGGTTGCGAGGAACTCGAACCGCGCTGCGTACTCGAGTTCCTTCCCCTCGGGGCTCTGGAGGACTACCCCCGCACCAGCCCCGGCGAGACACAGCGACCCATCGAACATGAGGGTCCAATGATCACTGCGTCGGGGCGGCACAGGGAGATCTTCGTCCCCGGACCCAGAGGCGGGAGTCCACTCGGCGACGAAGTTGGCGAGGACCTGCGACTTGATGGCGGAGCGGCCGGTAAGGGACAGGGAGAAGGGGGCGAGCACAGCCCCCCACTTCCCGATCCGGCCGGTGGCTTCTTTGTTCCGCAGTACCTCCCCGAGGGGGAGGGACGACGGGACGGTGATGGGGTGCCCCAGGAAGTAATGCCGAAGCTTCCGGGACGCCATGAGATGGGCGTAGCAGATTTTCTCCATCTCCGTGTACCGAGTTTTGGCCCCTTGGAGGGCCTCACTCACATAGTACACGGGACGCTGCTGCCCCCCTTGCTCCTTCACCAAGACCGCGCTGACGGCGACGGGGGTCGCGGCAAGGTAGAGGAGCAAGGGCTCTTCTGGAGACGGACTCACGAGCATTGGAGGGCTCGTGAGGTACTTCTTGAGGTCGTTGAAGGCTTCCTGGGCCTCGGGGGTCTAGCGGAACCCCTCGAGCCCCCGGAGGATCTTGAAGAACTGGAGGCCCTGCTCCCCCGACCGGGTGACGAAGCGGCTTAGCGCGGCTAGGCGGCCGGAGAGCCGCTGGACATCCTTGACGGAGTGCGGCGGGGGCATATCTAGGAAAGCCCGGATCTTCTCGGGGTTTGCCTCAATGCCCCGTTGGAACACGAGGAAACCTAGGAGCTTCCCCCCGCGCACTTCTCCAGGTAGAGTTTGAGCCCGAACGCGTGGAGGTTGCGGTAGGTTTCAGCCAGGTCGTCGATGTGGGAGGCTGCGCGGGGACTCTTGACGACCGCGTCGTCTACGTAGACTTTGACATTGCGGCGGACTTGGTCTCTGGAAACCAGCGTCATGAGGCGCTGGAAGGTCACCCCCGCGTTTTTGAGCCCGAAGGGCATATGGACGTAGCAGAAGGTTCCGAGGGGAGTTATGAAACTCGTCTTTTCCTCATCCCCTTCCGCCATCCGGACTTGATGGTAGCCCGAGTAGGCGTCTAGGAAGCTCATGAGCTCGCACCCCGCAGTGGAGTCGACGAGCTGATCAATCCGCGGGAGCGGGAAGTTGTCTTTGGGGCAGGCGCGGTTAAGGTCAGTGAAGTCCACGCACATCCGCCACCTGCCGATTGACTTCTTAACGAGGACGGGGTTCGCCAGCCACTCGGGGTGCAGGACCTCCCGAATGAACCCCGCCTCTCGGAGCCGGGTGATTTCCACCTTGATTGCTTCTTGCCGCTCGAGGGAGAGTTTCCACAGCTTCTGTTTGACCGGGGGGTGACCGAGGGCCCCTGCGAGCTTGTGCTCAATGATCTCCCGGGCGACGCCCCGCATGTCTGAAGGCTTCCACGCAAAAACATCAGAGTTCTTTCGCAGAAAGGCTGCAAGTTGCGCTGCGTGCTCCTCGAGGAGCTCCGCCCCGACCCGGACGGTTTTGTCTTCGTCGCCCGGGGACAGCAGGACCTTCCGGAGGCCCCCTTCCGGACGCGGCTTGAGGAGGGGCCTCCCGAGCGGTGGCGCAGCGGCGTCTAGTTCCAGGGGAGAATCCTCCCCCCCGGGCGTCTTTATGAGGTTGACGCTTCCAATTGTGGCCGCAGCGCGCTCGTATGGAGCACGGGCCATGTCTTGGTCTCCCCGGACATTGATCACACCATGCGGCCCGGGGATCTTCATGCAGAGGTAGTTTTGATGGGTGGCAGCCCCCAGCCGGTTGATTGTAGTCCTCCCCATAATCGCGTTGTAGGAGGAGGGGAGGTCCACTACGTCGAAGCGGACCAACTCGGTCCGGTAGTTCTCCGGGGTGCTAAATGTCATAGGAAGATCTACCTTGCCCACGGGGTGGATCACCTTCCCCGGGACAAAACCTTGCAAGGGCCCGGACGCGGGCCGTAGGAGCTTCTCATTCACCTGCATTTCTTTGAAGGCCTTCAAGAATAGGACGTCGGCGGAGCTTCCGCCGTCCACGAGGATGTGGGCCAGGTGGCAGTTGTAGATGGTCGCGGAGACAATAAGCGCGTCATCGTGGGGGAAGCGAACCCCTCGCGCGTCTTCCGCCGTGAAGGTGAGGGGGACATCCGACCACTTAGGTGGCGGGGACGCGTGTAGCACCCCCACAACCTTGACCTCGCGCGCATACTCCTTACGCTGGCGCTTAGAGTCCCGCCCGGAGGCGGATCCTCCCACGATGACGTTGATGTGCCGCTGCGAAGTTTGAAAGGGGAGAGCTTCTGAAGGCTCCCCCTCCTGCGCCTGCTGACCCCCTGCGGGAGCAGGAAGGGCCGGGACAGCTGGCCGAGGGAGCAAAGAGGCCGAAATCCCCCCCCTGCCCGCGCTGGTCGAGGAAGTGTGCGAAGTGCTGCAGCAGCAAGCTACAGTCTCTGGTAGCGTGGGTACTGGACCTATGGAAGCTGCACCACGGTCCTTCCCGCCTTCTCCCCGCGGGGCCTTCTCGGCCGCGCGAAGACTGTCCTCCTCCATGGCCTTTCGGCTTAGGGAAGGGGCGGTTGCCCCTCGGGGGTCGCGCGAACCGCCTCCGCCCTCGAGGACAAAAGTGTCCCGAGGCCGTGGCTCGTTACGCCCCCCCTGTCTGGGGCGCTTGGGGGGATCCCTGGCCCCCCGGTCGACGGGGGCGAGAGCCCCCTGGGTCTTCTTCCAGATGTCGTCTTCCTCTGCCCGAGCGTACTTTTCGAGCACGTTGAAGAGCTCACCGGCGGAAGAAGGGCAGTTCTGGGAGAGCCTTCGGTGGAGCTCCCCCGAAAGGATGCCGCTTTTGCAGGCCTCGATGACCGTAGAGTCGGGGACGTGGGCCACTTTGCTCTTCACCTGAGCAAAGCGCTTGAAGAACCTTCTGATGGTTTCCCCAGGCCTCTGCCGGACAGTGTACAGCTGCGAGGAGTCCAGGGGACGCACGTAGTTCCCCTGGAAGTTGGCACAGAACTCCCGCTTGAGCTGCGAGAAAGACTTGATGGATCCCGCCTTCAGGTTGTAGAACCAGGAGCGGGCAATGCCGGAGTGGTAGAGGGGGAAGACGTTGCACTGTACCGTCTCGTCCCCCCCGGCCGCGGAGATGGCTGTGGAGTAGACCTGCACAAACTCGTAAGGGTCTGCCTCACCGTCATAGTGCTCGATGTACGGAGGGTGGTAGGGCCGCAGCCACCGGATGCTGCGAAGTCTTTGGCACAGGGGTTGGTTAGCCCCCTGCACCTCCCGGGGAGAGTCCCGGTCGCTGTCTTCTTTCACGGGACCTTCGTTGTCTGAGTCTGGAAGCCGTCCGAGAGGTCCGCCAGAGTGGCGGTGGCGACGCTTTTCCTCCGGACCGGGACTGAGTTCCCGGACGTCCGGGCTCTCCGCCGGAGAGGTTGGCTCTTCAGCGGGTCTCTTCCCCCAAGCGGTGCGAGAGCGAGGCTCCCCGCGCCCGTGGCCAGGGGGAAGTTCTTCCCCGCGCTCTGGTGAATGCATTCGCTCGACCTCCCCCAGGGCGAAACGGACCTGTCCCGCCGAGGGAGGGAGCTCATGCACAGTAGCTACCGGCCCGGAAGCTTCCGGAGCCGATTGGGGGGAACCCCAGCGACGGCCCCCGGGACCGGAAAGGGGGAAGCCCCTGTATTATCCGGAACCGGGGAGGGGGCGCCCACGGCGACGCTTGGAACCGAAGTGGAGGGGGCCCCAGTGGCAACGACCGGAACAGGAAAGGGAGGAGCCCCTGTAACATCCAGAACCGGAGAAGGGGGAGCCCCCACGGCGACGTCCGGAACCGGGGAGCCCATGCCGGGGGAAGTCCGCTGCGGCATGGGAGTTGCTCTGTCAACTGCCCCCGGTGCGGTAAACGCGACGTGGGGGCCGGGACTGGCTCCCGGCGGAGGAAAAACCCCAGGCATAAAGTGGGCTCCCGGCCCCGGGAATAGGCCAGGGACGGGGTACCCCCCTGGTGCCACGATGGGCCCCGGCATGAAGTAACCTCCCGGCACCGGGACGGGCCCGGGTGCCAGGAAGGGTCCGGATGTATATCCCACAGGGGGAGGGAACCCCCCGGCAGGATCATACGGGGCGGACAAACCCCTGGAGGCCGGAGGGGCCGCCGGGTAATCCATAAACGGGGGCATAGTCCCCGGATATGGGTGCGACGCAAATGTGATGCCGGAGGCCACGCCAACACGCTGAGCAGCTCATCCATAGAGCGCTGGGCGCGGAGCTGGCCCTCCACGAGAGCCTCAAGCAGGGCATCCCGGGGAGTCGGGGGAGCCGTCGGGGGGAGACTGGTCCCGGCCGAGGTCCCCGCGGTCACCGGGAACGACCTGGAGGTGGAAGCACCTAAGTTAAGAGGAAAAGAGGGAGGCGGTACCTGGGCCAGGTCGCCTCCGGAAGGGACCGTCGGGACAGCAGTGTCCCGGGCGGACGGCGCCGGGTCTCCGAGACCCTGGTCACCGGGAAGGGTGCGAGCCCTTGTTCTTGGGGGAGCCATGGCGTCTTGTCACAGGTCCCCACGGACGGCGCCAACTGTCGTGGTATTGCGAATACCCCGGCAGGTTTTGAGAATGATCCTAGCGAAGATTACGCGGCGCGGGTTGACCGCATGACCGGTCCTCCCCCGCCGGACAAGCACAAGAAATGGCACACGGATTAATACAAGTTCGGGTCCCGGTGGGGGCCCTAGTCCGGTTGACGCGCTCCCGACCGGAGTCGGCTGGGGGGGCTCTCTCCGGGGGAGAGGCTTCCGGAGCACGCCTGTGAGTTTAGCTATTCCAATAAAAGTGATCCGATCCTTTACAACAAAGGGGTACAAGGGCTATTTATAGCCCCAAAAAGAAGCAAAAAGCCTAAACTACCCCGGAAGCCACCGTCGGATTGAAGGGTTGGACCGTCCTTCTCCCGGTCAAACGCCTTGGATGCTTGACAGGTGGTCGCTGATTCCCGAGGCGCTCCTCGCGTGACCTGCACGTGACAAACAACTCGAGTCTTTACCTTTAGAAGGGCGACGAGGCCCGGGACGGCGCCGAAGGCCAAGTTCCGGGAGCCAAAAGGCGGCGCCCGAGAGGGGCCGGAGGCCACGTCCCTGGGCAACTGGCAGTGCCCGGGATGGCGCCGGAGGCCAGGTCCCGGGGGCCAAATGGCGGCGCCCGGGGAGGGGCCGGAGGCCACGTCCCCGGGCAAATGGCGGCACCCGGGACGGCGCCGGAGGCCAGGTCCCGGGGGCCAAATGGTGGCGCCCGGGGAGGGGCCGAAGGCCACGTCCCCGGGCAAATGGCGGCGCCCGGGGAGGGGCCGGAGGCCACGTTCCCGGGCAAATGGCGGCGCCCGTGGCGGCACTGGAGGCCATGTCCCGGGAGCCAAAAGGCGGCGCCCGGGGAGGGGCCGGAAGCCATGTTCCCGGGCAAATGGCGGCGCCCGTGGCGGCGCTGGAGGCCATGTCCCGGGAGCCAAAAGGCGGCGCCCGGGGAGGGGCCGGAGGCCGTCCCAGGGCAAACGTGACGCAACTTACCTGGACTTAGTCCCGCGGAGATTTCCCCCGACATTATCCAAGTACCACTCCGGATGCCACCTTAGCCGGATCAGCTCCCAGACAGCGTCCCCGCTGCGCCTCCCAGAGATGAGGCTAAACAAGATCAAAGCGGCTTGGGCTTCCCCCGGGGGGCACCTGCCGGGGCTCGTGGGCCTCGCTCTCGGGGAACCTCCTCCGGACCTTCGCCCGGGAGAACATTCCCGGGAACCCTGGTAACATTGCATTCAATTCAAGACTTAGAAAAATTTCTAACTCTATTGCATTCAAAATGTCTTTTTACAATTGTCCGGGGCTTCTTCTAAGAAGCTACCGGGATCAAAATCCTAAGAAAACTAAAGGGTCATATCTAAGACCCGGGGGGAGGCTCATACTCTTTCATTGGCGTCCTCCCCCCGGGGGGCTTCCACTGGGGCCGGGGCCGGGGCATCCGCTGCCGGAGGCGCCGGTGCCGGGAATCTCACCCGGACGATCCGGTCGTAGAAACCCCCGGCGAGCTGCTCGACCTCCCGGCGCGATGGCTCGAAGAACTCGGGGAAGCTCCGGGGGATGCGGCCCCCGACCGCCCGGGCGCCCACCCCCCAGTGCTCGACGAGCCCGGCCGCGGCCGCGACGACGGGGATCGCCCGGCCTCGTGCCCGGGCGTCCGCTACCTCCGGGAGTGTGGCCGGGGGCACCTCAGAGCCACCCCCGGAGCCTAGGCTCATGCCAAGGCTCTCGAGGGCCGAGTGCACGGAGCGGCCCGCGTCCATAACCGCCCGGACGCTCGACCCCTCGAGCTCCCGGAAAGCCTCCTCCTTGGCCTTCGCCTCCTGCCGGAGGCGGTCGTTGACGGCCTCGGAGACGTGGACTGGGCCCGGACCCGGGCTAGCTCCCAGAGAGCTTCGTTCCGTTGACCCAGGTAGGCGGCGGCCTTGTCCTCCGCGTCCTTGAGCAGCCGGACGACGTGCTGCTCAACACCCCAGGTAATCGCCGCCCCCTACAAATTCCAGAGTTAGAAAGATTTTGGATGTAGGAAGCCAAAAGAAAGCGGCAACCGCTTCGGGTGAATACCTGGACTTGGAGGGACCGGAGCTCCCCGAAGCGCTCATGGAGCATCCCCCCGCGACGTAGGCCTGGACCTTTGGGGTCCGCAGGCCTTCCGTGCAGCGCTCAACCTCCCCTGCGGAAAGCAGGGGGAACTCCCGCCCGACGCTGGTCCCGTCGGGGCCGGTGACGGGCCCCCAGACCTAGGCACCCAGCATGATCTCGGTCGGGGTGGCGGTCGTCGTCGTCTTCGTCGCCGAAGAAGTACCCTTCGAGGAAGTGGCCGAGGACGTTTCGGAGGGGGTCCCTTTCCGGGGGGGATCATCAGACCTTTCCCCTTCCCAGGCGGGAGGGCCCCCGGAACCTCCACTTCCGAAGGGACCTCGTAGACCGAGGGGCTCCCCCCCTCTTCCACCGGCCACTCGACCCGCGGAGGCGAGGGCACTGTGAACCTCACCTCCGGTTTTTTCGGCTCCAACGGTGCCGGGGGCGCCGGGAGGGCGGCTGCGGAAGACGGCGAGGGGGCGTAGTCCGCCGAATCGGACGCCGCCCCGCCCGCGGCCGGTTCCTTCCCCCGAGCCTCGACATGGCTCTCCGGGGGAGGGGGTGTTACTTCTTTCCGGGCCGGCGCCCGGGCGCGCCCGGTCCCGGGGTCTCCTCCCGGGGCTTAGCTGGTGTCACCGCCGGCGTCGTCGAAGGGCCAGGCACTTTTTTGACCCTGGCCTTCTTAGGCTCAGAGCCCCCGGCAGCATCCTTCCCCCATTTGTACGACCCGGGGGTGGGGAGGGGCTTCCTCTCCGGTAGCTTTAGCCCGAAGACCTCGGCTACCAAGTTCCGGGGAGGGCCCTCCCCCACGAGGCGCACGATGCGCTCGTGCTCGTCGGCGAAGTACCTCCCCAGGAGGTTCTCCGCCTTCTCCCGCACCGCCGGGTATGGCCGGACTACAAAAGGTAAAGAGTTAGTCAAATTTCCAAAAATTTGTAACTGCAATGCATCAGGTAACCGGGACTTACGTCGGGTCACCGGCTTGACCGGGGGCCGCTGCTCCAGGCCCAAGTCGATCCCCCTTCTCCCGCGTGAGAAGGGGGAGATCCTCAGGAGCATCATCTCCTCGGCGGCGTCCCGCATAGAGCGTGTCGTGGTATTGTGAATACCCCGGCAGGTTTTGTGAACGATCCTAGTGAAGAAAACGCGACGCGGCCTGACCGGGTGACCGGTCCTCCCCCGCCGGAAAAACACAAGAATTGATACGAGGATTTATACAGGTTCGGATCCCGGTGGGGGCCCTAGTCCTGTCAGCACGCTCCCGACCGGATTCGGCTGGGGAGGCTCTCTCGGAGGAGAGGCTTCCAGAGCACACCTGTGAGTTTTGGCTATTCCAATAATGAATCACTTGTCTTACAACAGAGGGGTACAAGGGCTATTTATAGCCCCAAAAAGAAGCAAAAAAGACTAAACTACCCTGGACTCTACCGTCGGATTGAGGGCTAGCAACGTCCTTCTCCCGGTCAAGCGCCTTGGATGCTTGACAGGTGGTCGCTGATTCTCGAGGCGCTCCTCGCGTGACCTGCACGTGATCAACAACTAGAGACATTACCTTTAGAAGGGCGATGAGTCCCGGGACATACACCGGAGGCCAGGTCCCCGGGCCAAAGGCGGCGCCCGAGACCGGCACCGGAGGCCAGGCCCCGGGAGCCAAAAGGCGGCGCCCGGGGTAGGCACAGGAGGCCACGTCCCCAGGCAAATGGTGGCGCCCGAGGCAGGCACCAGAGGCCACGTCCCCGGCCAAAAGGCGGCTCCCGGGACCGGTGCCGGAGGCCGGGTCCCGGGAGCCAAAAGGCGGCCCCCGAGGCAGGCACTGGAGGCCACGTCCCTGGGCAAATGGCGGCGCCCGGGACCGGCGCCGGACGCTGGGTCCCGGGAGCCAAAAGGCGGTGCCCGGGGAAGGCACCGGAGGACACGTCCCCGGGCAAATGGCAGCGCCCGGGACCGGCGTTGGAGGCCCGGTCCCGGGGGCCAAAGGGCGGCGCCCCGGGCAGGCACCGGAGGCCACGTCCCCGGGCAAAAGGCGGCGCCCGGTACCGACACCGGAGGCCGAGTCTCGGGAGCCAAAAGGCGGCGCCCGGGGCAGGCACCGGAGGCCACGTCCCCGGGCAAATGGCGGCGCCCGGTCCCGGGGGCCAAAAGGCGGCGCCCCGGGCAGGCACCGGAGGCCACGTCCCCGGGCAAAAGGCGGCGGCCGGTACCCCGAGTTTTGGGGTGAAAAGTTCTTTCTTAAAAGTCATGCATGCATATGTCTCTTCTAGATCAGCCAAATCAGCCTCAGCTTTATTCTGTTCTAGCCCTAAAATCTCCAAAATCTATCCTGTGACCCCAAGTCAAGATCTGACTTGCCAGATTTGATCTATCAGTTATCCTAAATCTAAAAGCCTTCAGAACCTAGATCCAATTCTATCTCTAACTTCCAGATTTATCAACTCGTTTCTGTTTTCGAAAACAGAAATATCTTAAATTACCTAAATACCCTAAGTTTCAGAAATTCAGATTTAATCAAAATCTTAGCCAAGTCCAGACCAGATTATTCTTGGATTATGATCAAGGGTATGCCAATACCTTAATCCAAAAAGTTGGCAGTCAGATTTTACCATCTAAACCTTTTTCACAAATCAGTCCAAGAGTTATTACAAATTAGTCCTTATCTGATATCTGAAAACCCAAAAAGGCTAAAATCTCCAGATTAACTCCAAATTCAGAATTTCTTCAGCAAATCTTTTCTAGATGCTATTTGAAACAAGTTCTTCTTCTGTGCAGATTTCAAGATCTCATCCTAATTACCATAATTCGAAATCAATTGAAACTTAGATTCAATTACCCTAAAAATACCCTATTTTCAGTCTGTATCAAAGACTACTCAAATGTGCCAAATTTTATCAACTGTTCTTGCCAAATATTCTGTTGAATATAATTTGCCAAATCAGTGCAATCAAATTCAGTTTAAACCTTCCAAAACTCCAGATTCGCAGATCAGTCCTTTTTCTAGATTTTCTAAAAGCCAGAAAAGGCAAAATGTTGCAAATCATCTTCAAATTCAAATCTGATTCAGGGAACACCTCCTAAATGTTTTTCAACACAAATTCTTCTTATATGAGTATCTCAAAATCAAACCCTAAATCCCAGAATTCGAGATCAATAAGATTCAGACTTATTTTACCCTAATCTACTCTGTTTTCAGTTCATATCAAAAGTCACCCAAATGTCTCAAACTTTATCTCCTAGCTGTGCCAAATCATCTATTGAATTAAGTATACCAAACAGCAGAATCAATTCCAGATCAAATCATCCAAATCTTCATATTTACAATTCAGTCCAAATCAAGAAAATCAAATCTTGCAAATCAGCCCTTTTCGACCAGGATAGCAGCTGCTGTGCACGACCAGAGATCGCCGTGGTTTCCTTGCGCCATGTTTGCTCGCCGCCGGTGAAGCTTCGCCGCACTCGTGACCGTGCATGCTTGTGTGTACGTGTCCTTGCTTCAGCCGTGCCGTGGCAACGCCATGGCAGCGCCGTTGAACAGCATTTGCTCCTGCGCGCGACCAGCAACAGGCTTTTGTCAGCAACACCGCGCCACGTTGCTTACTTTGCCAGCCCTTGTCGCCACCGCTTGCTACAGCCTTGCAAAGTCCTGATGAACCGACACTATGATCAGCTGCGAACTTGTCGCTGTCGCATCACCGTTCTTTGCTGTGTCTTCACCGCTGATGTTCAACACGCAACCAGTCACCTTCCCAGCTGCCAAATCACTTCGTTGTCCCTTCTTTGTAGCATTGCCTGGCCTATTTAAGTGCTCCTGTGCTCAGCAGCTCCCTCAAACCTCACTGGAAATCATCCAAGTCTCAGATTTTCTGTCTTAGTCTTCTTCTCCAGCGAGACCAGCTCGAGGCCTCACGGTGACAGCCTCAACCGCAGCCTCAACCACCAAATTGACAGCACTAGTAAGTTTCCCTCGCCACTCTCATCGTGCTGTAGCATCTAATTTAACTCTCATGCATCTCATCGTCGGTGATCGCCGGAAATGGCTGAAATTCGAAGAATGCCCTGTTCCGGCAATGCAGGCCAAATTACTTCGAATTAGCTCTCGATCCTGTGAAGGAAGATGATCAGTGACCCATTTCCAGTAAGCCTGTGTACTTAAATCTTCAGATTGAGCTTCCATCAAAGCTTTCACCAATTTTGAGCTTCTCCAGAAACCGGCGATCGTCGCCAGGCTTCTCCAGCCATCCTTTAACAAAATTGACCATCCTAGTAGCTCCCTTATACTCCACAGATACTCCCTGAGCTTGGAATTAAGTTCAAACCCTCTACAGCAAAAACCCCCAAATCCTATGTCTTCTTCTCCGGCACAGTTCACCGGAAAAGTTTTCCCGGCCGTTTCAGCTCAAATCACCTTGTCCACCGTGTGTGCCTTAACCCCCTGAGTATTTTTGTCTTCTAGCTCGATCTCTGAAACTGCCCAGAATTCAAGTTATAGCCATGCCAAGATCTTGTCCAGAATTGCTCCAGTGCAACCAGTTCACCTCAGTTCATCACTGAATTTCATCACTTTCCAGCCATTTCTTGCCCTAGATTCTGTTGACTTAATTGTCCCTGTTATCCTTGCCTACCTCCCAGATAAAGTGGTGCATCATTTGGAGCTCTAGATCAAAAGTTATACGGAGCCCTAGTTTCTGGCCATGTCAAGATCAATGCCAGACTATGTCAGTCAGTGGCATTAGCCCTTTTCACTTCCTTCCAGATGTGCATTTTGAGCATGACCTTGTCCCTTAGATTCCTGAGGTTGTGATCAGCATTTTCTTCTTCTATCACAACTTGATTTGAGCCCTTGAATTATATTTGCCGCTAAACCCTAATTTTTGACACTGTCTCAGTGCATGCCAGCCAATGGCATTGGCCTTGTTTACCCACTTCTGATTGTGCATTTTGAAAGCCACTTTGTCCACTGAATTTGTAGAGTTATGATCTACACTTTCTTCTACTGTCATAACTTGAGATAAGCTCTCTAGTTTTCCTTGAAGTTATGTCAGAACCTTGATCCGAATGTCAATCTGCTGACATTCGTTGTTTTTGATCCAACCAACCGCAAAACTGATGTTCTTATTGCAACCATGAGATCCTAAGAGCATCTAACACCGATCCTTAGCCAATTCCTTCAAACCCTAGACTCTCGACTCAGTTCAACTTGCAATCTCAATTATCTCCAGTATCGTTCAGTTATCCTTGTTAAGCATATCTGCATATAGTGCTAAATCATTTTAATATATAAGTAATATTTGTGTGTATTGTTTGTTTGTCGTCAAGCAGATCCAGAAATCAAGTTCGAGGACTTCGCTGTTGACCCGTCATCAACTGCTGTTTCTTACGACGCGGAAGGCAAGTCATCTCCTTGGTCATCTTGAACCTATATTTTAAATGCTGCTAAAACGTAACCTTGAATATAGATAATATTGCATGAGAAAGATTGGGAATGGTTGATTTATGAATTGGCAGTACTAGACTGGTTATCTGTGAAATGTGAAATAAACAAGTTTTGAGCCATGAACTATTATATGTATTATTATACTTATATTCATAAAATAAAACCTCTAGCCGTGACCAGAAAAATGGTATGGAATGGCGGTAGCACTGGAGGTGCTAGACTGCAAAGGAATGCAGGCACTGAAGGTGCAGGGTTGTGGATGGTCTGGTCACTGGCATATAAGGACTAGAACCTTGTGTTGTGCGTCTAGTGGCATGAACAACTTGCTAACCGCAAGCCTGGTATGGGACAGGCCTGAACAAGTACTTATGTGGATCGCACATGAAACCCCTGCATGAGATGTGTTGTGATGATTGATATGGAGGCTGACTCCCACTATCATTGAAGGTGATCTGACATTAGACCCAGCAATGGGGAAATGAGTAAGGGTGGGGGTATAGCCCGCCACAACTGTGTTTCGCGAGAGATCCACAGGGTCAGGGGTGAATTGTGAGTAAAACATAACAAAAGTTCTTGTTATTTCCACCTTGCCGCTCACAATATGAAGTGAGTCAGGGGTCCAATCATTTTGTTATGATAGGAAAGGTTTGAAAGTGTAATATCTTGCGGGTAAATTGGTACCTCTCTGTAGAGTTAAAAACGTATTCGAATACTCCGAGCTCCCGGGTTTATAGGAGTCTGCTGCGGTGGATTAAATCCACGGGGTGTGACACAAGTACTATTTTCTAAATAAAATGTGTTAAACCAAGATTACCCAAATGACATGTGTTGTCATGATAAAGAGTGCTACCGTGGGCTGTCGTGTGTCGACGTGTCGCGGTAGTGCTATAATCTAGTGAACATGAATGATGATGTTATATTATGAAAGGTGCTGCCATGAGATGAAGTATGAAAGAAAAAGGTTATTTTACAAATATCCATAATTCTTGACTAGTCTAGGTTCATATCATCACTACTATATGTATCTACTCTTACCTATGACTTGCTGAGTACGTAAGTGCTCACCCTTGCAACCTACAAATCAGTAGATGGAACGTTCAATGATCAAGATGAAGGCATGGAGAACTTCGTGGATCCAGAAGGAGGAGAATCAATTCCGCCAGAGCCCTGATGTGTGTTGTTCTGCCGTCCACTTCTCTTTGTGGGTGGGTCACCTATCTTCTGCTGTGTAGATGTTATTTTGCTAAACCATGTATGCCGTGAAGGCATTGTAATCTTCTTATGTAATATCAAGGCCAGCAGGCCACACTGCTTAACTATTTTGTAAGTTACCCTGTTGCAATGTGAATATACTCCTGTGCTTGACTTATCCTGGGAAGTCAAGGGTATGTGTATGCTTTGCATATATGAGTCTAGCTGCAGCGAGCTAGGTCTCTACAGGAGTAGTCGTAGTCCCAGTTTCGGGGCGCGACACGGGGCAGGCACCGGAGGCCACGTCCCCGGGCAAATGGCGGCGCCCGGGACCGGCACCGGAGGCCGGGTCCGAGGAGCCAAAAGGCGGCGCCCGGGGCAGGCACAAAAGTTAAGCTTTGCCCTAGTTTTTGGCAATGTCTGCACTATGTCAGTGCATGTCAGCCACTGGCATTAGCCTTGTTTGACCCCTTCTGGTTGAGCAATGGAAATGCCACTTTGTCCCCTAGATTCCTGGAGTTGTGTTCTACATCTTTCTCTTCTGCCACTTCTCCAGAAAACCTACCTAAGACCAGCTTATGGCTATGTCTAGCCGTGGACTGAATGTCGGCCTTTGACATTCAACTTCTTTTGAGCCCATCTCTTCGACCAGCACCCAAGTGACTCTGTCCAAATCTTTTCCCTTGCATGCATGATATATGTACTTATTATTTTCTATTGCAACTATTTTATGTATGCTTATGTAGTGTATGTATTGTATTGCTTGTGTCCGCCGCAGAGCCCGAAGCTGAAGGAGCGGAAGAAGTCTTTGAAGATTCGTCCGAATAATTAGACCCAGCAGTGCAAGGCAAGTCCTCAACCCCTTGATCATGTCTCGCCTAATATTTTCAAATGAAGTATATTAGTTGTTTTCCAAAGGTATATGCGTGCCTTATATTCAAATGAGAGTATGTTCAAATAATGTGGTTAGTATAACCTAAATGATTGTGAAACCCCTCTTGTGATTGAATACCCATGCACCCTTGTCACCCTAGGATATATGCTTAGAATTATGCTTATGCTGTGAAAACTTATGCTAAATATCAAATGGTCGCTTATATGAAAAACATGTTTGAAATCCCTTTTGTGAAATGAAATGTGAATAAGAATTGGTAGTGAGGATTGGTTTGGATGGTGAGGGTGCGGTGCGCACCAGGGAATGTGGATGGCTCCTCACTATTAATTCATAAGGACTAGAACCTTGTGTTGTGCCTCTATGCGGCATGAAAAAACGTACCACCACTTGCCTGGTATGGGACAGGCACGACTTAGTAGCTTTTTGGTATTAGCAGTTCCTTGCATGGTTTGTCAGTCTGGTTTCTCGCGTGGAGAAACTGGTTGGACGCAGTTCGTCCGTGAGTGATGTGAGTTTAGAAAAAGTATGAGAGGAAAAGGTGGAAAGAAGGAAGATGCCCTATGCCTCTGATTAAGTCGTGCGCGGTTGTAATCATGACGGTCAGATGTCTCGCGTGGACAGACCAAGGCTATGTGTCCTGCGGGAACATAGGCCAAAGGCTAGGAAGTAAGGCAGTGGGGAGGACCCACAACGGTACTTGAGACTGAATTGCCTATTTACCGGGCGGGGATACTGTTAATACTGAACTGCAAAAGCGTTGTGTGATCTCGGCCTTGTCACATGCGTATAAGTCGCATGGAGCTGTTCCGACTTGAAAGCCCAGTGAAGAAGTGGATTTAAAAAGAGGTACACCTTTGCAAAGTGTAAGAAAAGTATCGGATACTCTGTACTCCCAGGTCATGGAGTATGTTCGTGGTGGATTTATCCATGTGGTTCAGCACAAGTAAATATTTGGAATGTTTTCATAATATGGGTTGATAAAAGTGATGACTCATGGGAGACCATCACATAACAATTTCTTAAAGTCTATTATAAGATTTCTAAAACCCTGCTGTTGAAAATAAAACCCTTTTTTAAGAAATCAAAGAATTGAAATCTACACTATTTATAATTATAAGACTTAAACCCTTTTCTTGATCACTCCTCATCTATATACCTGCATTCTTGTAATGAGACTTGCTGAGCATTGTGTAAAAACATGTTCACCCTTGCCTTTACAAACAAATTCAGAAGAAAAGATTCGAGGATTCTGATTTCCTTGGCCTTGAGCGCCAAGAAGAGGAAGGAACCTTTCCAGACGATTTGAGCTTCTAGGAGGGTCATGAGCCAAGTTGAGTCCGATGTGGAGGAAGCCCTTCCAGAGCCGCTGCAGAAGGAAGTGAAGACCATTGTGGTTGCTTTTTGTGTTGTTTTTCTGTGTTCGGTACTTCGATACCGATTCTTGATTTTGAAAAACTCTCTACTTTTGTATCAACTTTAATTAATGCCATCCTTGGCATTATGATATTGTAATAGTGGTCCTCGTGACCTTGTACTTGTTTATCTACCTGCTTTACTGTTTAAAGTGAATCATGTTGTTGTCAGCTTGTGATGTACCTTTCTGTGCGCAATCCACCTGGGCGGTTGCCACGGGATTCCTCAAAGGAGGGTCCCACATACAGTGATCTATTCAAGAGTACCCAGGGTCGTCTGCCGAAACGTCCAATCGAGCACAAAATACAACTCGTGTCTGATGCGACACTTCCCAATCTAAGTATGTATCGCAACTCAGTATTGGAGAATAAAGAGATCAAAAGAAATTTTAGTAAGTTGCTAAACGATGGTGTCATTCAACCGAATAGTTCACCTTGTGGATCTCCTGTGATGTTAGTGCCAAAGAAATATGGGACTTGGCGTATGTGCATCGACTACCGAGCATTGAACAAGATCACCATCAAAAACCGGTACTCCCTTCCTCGTATTGACGACCTGCTTGACCAATTGCAGCATGTTGCATGCTGTCTTTTCAAAATTGGATCTTAAGTCAGGATATCATCAAGTTAGCATCCAAGAGGAGAATACGTGGAAGATTGCGTTCAAAACGTGACAAGGTCTGTTTGAATGGCTGGTCATGCTGTTTGGCCTCTGCAACTCTCCAGCAACTTTCATGCATCTTATGAATGACGAATTGTGATAGTCAATCGACGACTTTGTGATTGTTTACCTCGACGACATACTTGTCTATAGTCGTTCGTGGGACGAGCACCTCCTTCATGTCGAAAAGGTGTTCAAATAGCTTCCGCAACATCGACTTCGCCTCAACCGTAAGAATTGTGAGTTTGGCCAACAAACTCTACTATACCTGGGATTCGTGGTCGGCAACGGTATGTTGCAAATCGACCCGGATAAGGTAAGAGTGATCCGCGAGTGGCCTCGACCGTGAACAGTTGTGGAAATGCGTAGTTTTGTGGGAACATGCCAATACCTTCAGAAGTTCATATGACACTTTTCGATCGTGGCTTCTCCGTTGCATGCATTAACCAAGATCGACCAGAAGTTTGAGTGGACAGGGAAACATGAGGACATGTTCTCTTGCTGAAGAGGAAGATCAGTGAAGCTCCTGTTCTAACTTTGTCGAATCTACAGAAACCATTCGAGCTAGAAACCGATGCCTCAGGTTATGCAATGGGCGAAGTGCTCATACAAGAAGGTCGACCAATAGCATATCACTCTGAGTTATTTCAGGGAGCTCAGAATAATTACTCAACCTACGACAAGGAGTTGTGTGCACTACATCATGCCGTAAAGCATTGGCGGTGTTACCTTTTGGGTAAAGAGACTATTGTCCACACCGACCACCAGTCTTTGCAATATTTGCAAACTCAATCGAAGCTACAGCAAGCTCGACATATGAAGTAGATGTCATATCTATAGTAATTTAACCTTGTGATTAAGTACAAGAAGGGCGTACACAATAAACTGGCCGACATGTCGCGACCACCAGTTATGACCCTCTGCTTATCAGCGTTCATGCAGACGAGCCCTAATGTCATGCTGACTATGCCACAATGTACAGTGAAGATCCTGATTTTTGATCAGCACTAGCTAAGCTTGAAACAGAGAAACCAACGAAGTTCATTTGTCGAGAAGGACTCTTGTACAAAGGCAATTTACTTTGTATACCTCGTGGAACACCTCGAATTCAATGGCTATGAGAAGCGCATACAGCGAAAGTGCCTAGACACTTTGGGGTTACGAAGACTTTGCAAAATCTTCATCGACATGTCTTCTGGCCGCGAATGCAACAAGATGTGGCTAGTTTTATTCGAGGTTGTGGTCTCTGCAGCATCTCGAAACCGACAAACCAAAAATTAGGTTTGTATACTCCTTTGCTAGTTCCATCGCGACCATGGGAAAGCATGTCCATGGATTTCTTGGGAGGATTGCCTAAGACCCGACGTGGCAACGACTATCTCTTTGTGGTCGTTGATTGGTTCTCCAAAATGATTATTCTCATACCTTGTCTAAAGACTATCATGGGAGAAGAAGCACCTCGGGTATTCTTTCAGCACGTTTGGACACATTTTGGACTGCCGACTTCTATTGTGTCTGATCATGATACCCGATGATCACACCTAAAACGGTGTGATTTTGTAATACCGCAAGTGAACAGTTGAATGTTGAGCACTTGAGGGTCGAATTCCACCAGGAACAAGTGCATTCGTCTTTCTAGCTTAACGGATCACTAATTAAGTCTAAAAAGTTTTGGGGTTGTTTTTCTATAACTAATTCTACTACTAAAGCTATCAATCTAGGGTTTTAAAGTAGTAAATTACAGTTATGAAATCTAAATTTATAAAGCAGGAATTAAAACCTAGGGCTTCGGGAATTCCATAACCATCTGACATAATTCTATCCAAGGTCCGAGGATTGTAAGTTAACTTCCATTGTTTTCCAAGAAAAATTAAGTTTCCAGTTCGGGGCGCTGGGTGAACAGTCAAAGGATCGCTTCCACTGTCACGTTTGGCAAGAGCCTCTCTCCTGTTTAGGGTCCCGCGTGAAAACGCTAAGGACTCAAGAACTCTCCTAAATTCTAGCTAAGGCTCAACTGTTACGTCTATTGACAAAACGAGAATTTATGATTTAGAGGAAGAAAACATTAGAAAATAACTCAAAAACTTGAGATCAAAACCAAGGAATAATCATGCCTTCCGGATTAGGTCATCCCTAACCCTAGAAGGGATCTACTCACAAAAACCCATAAGAATGCAAAAATAATAATAAGAAATAAATAAAAACTTATTTGATTGCTTGAGAATTGAAGTTGCCGTCCTTGCCGGCTTACAAAAGCAATAAAATAGAGAAGGAGGCTCTACTAAACTAAAACTAAACTAAATCCTAATGGCTAGTATGTAAAAAAACATGTCTAATTGAGCCAAAAACTTCTCTATTTATAGTACATAAGTCCTAGAATTAACCTATTACAACTCAAGACTTATTTAGGAAGGAAATTGTCTCAGATTCGTACTTTAAACCGACTAACAGGTCTGTTTTGGAATCGGAAATCGGGTTTCAGGTCGGATTCGGGTCTAATTTCGGGTCGGATTGCTGTTTTTTTAGATTTTCAGCATCTTCTTTCTCCACTTTGTTTCCTATCCAAACGATATTGAAATAACTCCAAATTTGGTATGTTTGTTCCCTGAAACATGACGAACACACTCGTGAAAGCGGATTGTAAAAATGTTCTAAAAAGTCACATAAAATGACGTATCAAAGGAATTTTAAGCATTATTTTTACACATTTTCAATACTAAGCCTAGGGTAAAACTCTACCAAATTAAGACTTATCACCCGGTTCCTTACTCACTTTTTGCGATCACTCTGGACGATGATGGACACAAAGCTAAAGAGGAGTACCACTTTTCATCCTCAAACTGATGGTCAATCCGAGGTGGTAAATCAAACAATCGTTCATCTCTTGAAAGGATATAACTCTAAGCATCCGAAGACCTTGTATGAAAGTATACCGTATCTGCAGTTTGCTTTTAATCGAGCAATACATGGTTCGATTGGAAAGTCGCTCTTTGAGGTTTGTTTGGGATTTCTACCATAAAGTCCATTCGACATGGAGTTTGTCATCCCGACCTCAGCGCAGAACAGCAAGGAAGCCTCTGATCAGGATGGAGCACAAAAGTTCCTAAAAAGTATTCAAGGGCTCCATCGTGCGGTTAAACAGAACTTGTTGAAAGCTCAACTCAAGTACAAGGAGCGAAATTATCAGCACCGAGTTGATGCTCAATTTAATGCAGGTGATATGGTATGGCTACATTTGAGTAAGGAGAGACTTAAAGGTGAAGGTAAAAAGCTAAAACCAATTCGCTATGGTCCTTTTCAGATTTTGCGGAAAGTTGGTACGAATGCTTGTCAGCTCGAGTTACCCCCATACATAAATATTTACTCGGTTGTCAATGTGGAACACCGCAAACTCTTCGAGCCTTTAATGTTGGATGATGAGTCAGATACCATAGTACCATCTGTTGAAGACTTGGTCTATCAACGAGAAGAATCTCTACCTGACGACGTGATCTTGGAGAAGAAGGAGACAACCACCTACAGCGGTACACGAGAGTCTTTTCGTATCGGACGGAAAGGTCAGCGAGCACGTGTGGCAATGTGGTACACCCAAGAAGATGGTCAAGCTCAATTCCCACATCTCCAGTTTTGATCAAAGGTCACAACGGGAGTTGGCTCCTTCTCAACAAGGAAGTCATGATCCGAGAGGATCTTCAGGTCAAGTTCGAGAAGGCTTTGCGACCTCGAAAGGCTTCGCGATCATGGATGGCTTCGCGACTTTAGAAGGATCTGATCTCGGGAGGATTTGATCTCTGGTCAAAATAGTAATCAGATCAATATACATATAACTAAGTCTTATCTGTTCGGTTTAATTAGTTGTCTGAGTCTAATACGTTTAGATTATTGAGTCTGATATGTACTCATACGATTGGAATATAAATAGTCTAAGTCTAATACGTTTAGATTATTGAGTCTGATATGTTCTCATACGATTGGAATATAAATACTTTGTAATTGGTCTAATTTAGATCATCGAATACTATCAAAGAGTCATAGAACTAATTTAAGTCTTAGACACTTATAGTTCATTGATCGATGTAGGCGAGTGCGTCCTAATGTTCGACGTGTACAAACCCTTTTGAAAATAAAGAGTTGTGAAATTACTTTGAACTGTGTTTTCGATTAACTTGGGTTTCAGTAATTCCGAGTAAGATCCCGTTATTCCACATATTAGAATCTGGGCGAGCCTAGTGCGAAAACCAAGACTAGGTCTCAAATGGATCAATTCAAGAGACTAAAATTTCAAAATCTTTGACATGTTTAAAAAACCTTAGATGCTCTTTGGGGTGGGGGGAGGGGGGGTTTGCATGTGTCCATATATTTCCTCACCCTTGTGTATCATCCTCATGGTCATGTGTCTTTATTCTTTGTCTATATTTTGGACCATGTTTTTTGAGCGTCATTTCCTATATTCAAAATTTAAATTTATTCAATTCAAAAGGTTGTGAAATCACTTAGGAAGGGGAAGATTGTAAACCCCAAGTGATTGACTAATTTTGAGTGATGTGTGATTTGACTTTATTTTGAATTGTTTTGGATACATCTCCTTGTGTTTGTTTATATTTTCATTATATGTGAATAGTGCTATGTCATTGATTTTCTTGGTTTTGGTGCATGTTGCAAGTATATCAGAGTTATAATACACTTGCAGCAAGAATGAGCCATTGGAGTAGCGCTCAAGGAGTTGGAAACTCGACTAGTTTGGGAGATGCCAGTGATGCTAGCGACTTACGAGAAAACTAACCATGGTCATTCTAATACCTGAATGTGGTGTTGCACCAAGATTGCTGAAGTAACTTGAGTCAAGCGAAGTGTGGAGGTTGCAGGTCGAGGTTCAAAATGGGAGAGACTTTCCAGCATGTGGTGAGCTATTCAACATTGAGGTGGACACATAGTGGCATCATGGCGAGCACAAGTAGTCCTCATGATGTCAGAGGAATCATCGAGATGGTTTATGGACTCCGCATAAAAGCTTATGTAAAAAGTTCTTCTTGTAAACTAATTCTGTGCTAATCTAGACTTGATCTCACAAAAGTGTGAATAGGAAAGTTGTAAAGATCTAAGTGAGCTTTCCAACATATCCAAGAACATCTAAATCCGAATTTAGATGATGAAGTTATGACTATTATAGTGCCTATTGTTTAGAAAATACTATAATTTTGAAATTTGTAAAGTCGAGTGATTAAGAATTGGCCCAAATTGGCCTTCGGACTCAAGCTTCCACCAGTTGTTTGGTTTAGTCCCACCTGAGTTGTAGAGGCTACCTTAGGTATAGACCAACTATATATAAGATGGGGGAATACTAAGGAGAGTTTTCAACCCTTAGAACAGAACTCTTTGGCTATTCTACTTAGTATTTTCGAGAGCTTTGTGAACTAGAAGTTGAGGATTGTATTCATTGAGGTTTTTACTTCTTTCTTGGATATTTTGGAAAAAATAATCTTTTAAATTTGCTTAAGAGTTAAACTTTCCTTGTCTATTTGAATTGTTTTGGTTGGTTTTTGCAACCCCTCCATTTCTATTTGATTTACATGGTTATTTAAATTTCTATTCGTATTTGTTTAAATACTAGCAATTAATTGTTATTTTCAAGCAAGCTAATTTTTTTCCTACTAACCCATGCTTGTTTACTTTACTACAAGCCACTACCACTTGCTGTAATGAAGGAGTGATTTGGATATTTCATTTGAGATCTTTTTGTTTCAGTGTTTATTTCTTGCAAGGGAACTCTCTAATTCATGTGTGTTTTGTTTCTCTTTTGTTTCTTCTTTTACTTTTTTGTTATATAAAGAATTTTTGGATACTTAGAAAGGTGACGCCAGTATCTGGGATAGGAATACTTGATGTATCCGATTACTCCTAACATCTCCATACTATCTATTGGTTCCTTTGCTTGTCTTTTGGGGCTTAAATTTGCAGAATGATTCATCCCTCTCTCAATTCGCTATGCTAGTCTTTCAGAGGGATCCACAGATATCTCTCCTATTATATGAGAGAAGCAAACTTCATATTGATCATTCATATTCCTCTACATGGTTCATAGCATATTCGAATTTTATCTTTATAACCACCCGATAAATATTAGTGTTTGATAGTACCAAAGAATATTAGTACACATGTAGTAAATCATGATGATCTCAAGTCTAAGAATCAATAGTAAAAATTATTTGAAACTTATATAATAATCCAACAATGCCTCAAAATGAGTTAATCTAACACAATATTTTTAATATGTGTCCACATTATTAATTTGATATTTCACATCTATATTCTGTCAAACATGATCATCAATTAAGACATGTGCTGGTTTATTAATTATTAATGTTCTATCTAATGATAATGATAAGAGACTATATAGAATAACATTACTAAATAAGTTAAGAGTTTCACGAAAAATCACACAATTACTGATAAAAAAGATGATACTTTGTTCAAGAAACTGAATAATATACTATTGAAAGGTTCACAAATATAACAAGGATAAACTATCTCTATGATTGCTTATAAGACATATCACTAACAAAAAAAAAACTACCCATTAACAAATCATTAAAAAAATCTAAAATATAGTTCCGAACAATCATCAACCTGGATTATATCCCTAATTATATTTGTTTAAGTTCAAGAGAAAAGAAGAATATGACCATATGTTGAGTGGTCATAGTATATTAGTATGTTTCACATGCAATAGTTAGTGGCAATGGTATGTTTCACATGGAATCATTAATTAATACATAGTGTACCCCAGATTCAGTAGTAGTTCTAACAAGAGATGATCTTCTGATGTTGAAAACAATGGCACAAATGTGCTGTTCAGACTCTCTATTCAGAGTGCAAATTGAGATGGTTGAGTTGAATTTCTCGCCCGCCTTTCGATACCATCGGAAGTGTTGATTTCTAATTGACAATTGAAATGGATCTTCAATTAGAAATTACTGCACAAACATGCCGCTCGGGCCGTATCTTTTTAGAGTGTAAATTGAGATGGTTGAGCTGCAATTCTTGCCCACATTCTGAAAGTGTCAATTTCTAACTGGATGAGATGCCCCAAATAACAATTTTTGCTATGTACTGTAGTATGTGGATATGGTTTGAAATTCTTATAACTGGATTATACAAGGAAAAACAAATTCTTTGTTGGCACATTTTCTCTATAAACAAAACAACAAAACGTGATACAAAAATCTTTGAGATTTCATTAGCAAGTAAAATAATTAGAAAATCTCAAAAATGTGTCATTTAAGAGGTTCAATTCCAAAATAAGAACCTTTCAATCTCCAGATAAGTAGGATCAACTAACTTACATAATTGAAATATGACAATTTCTGGAGTTATGCCTAATTTGTATTTATGTTAATGTAACAAGAAAATAATAGTTTAGACTTTCTTTGTTTTAATAATAATCAAATATTCATATCAGTGTCAGAAAGTTGAAAAGTTGGAAAGATGTAACTAACTAAATTGTTTGCCCCCCACAAACGATAAAGCACTATATTCATATTCATGAGGCATGCATCCTTGTGTGCTAAGCCAAAGGTTTCTTGTAGAAAGAAAAGGAGACTTGTCAAGCAATTCTTTGATGCTTCAACTATGGAGCGATTACTGTGTTCTTTGGCTGTGGCTTGACACCAGTCTCACAGGTTGTTTTGTTAAATTAAATTGAAACGGAGAGAGAGAGAGAGAGCCAATTGAAAGGAAATGCTTAAGAGGCAAGCTACAAGAAACACAAGAATCAGTACAACCTGTGCATGTACATTAAAGTATATATGAGAAGGGGGAAAATTTGTCTTGAATTTGTTAATAAAAGGATGAACTATTAGTTACACTCTCCTAATGAAGACCAAGTACTAAAGACAAAGTATTTGCAAATAACATGACATTGTCATTACCAATTTGCCATTATCTAGAAAGCACATACAGTGCATAGCACACTCTAGTATTCAGAACAACTAACAAACATAAGCTAAACCAAGCCCTAATTGTGTGCATCACACAGCTACTCCAACTAACTTTCTTGTATTTCTATTAGCTGTAGCATGTGAGTTGACAATAAGCCCAAAGAACCTTTCTATCATTGTATCAAACAATGTTTTGTGAATGCTGACATCTGCCAAAAATCTCCCCTATCCACATAACCCTCTTTCATGAAAGTTATATATAAAAAATACACATCAACATACTTTGATACACAACTCCACCATAATACACAAATCCACCAATTAAAAAGAAATACAGAGCATTTCTACTCCCTATGATTAAAACAACCACTAATTTAACTCTCAAGCCCTAATATATTTTGTTAGATATCTAGATGATGTTTGATTTGGATTGTAACTATAATTGTAATCATAATAGATTTTGAATTTATTAGATTGGATATGTAATGAATCTTAAATTCAACATATTGATGGTGTATTTAGTTGCCTGGTTTTGAGTTTAGTCTGACTCACAGATGCATTTTTGAGTATTTGATTGCCTATATTGATCCCTCCAATCAGACCCGTGTGATGCAAAACTACCTCCGCAGCCTGGCTTAGAGATACGTGCAATCCGGACGTTTCTCGCAGCCTCACCCGCAGATACAACCAACCATCCATCAGAACCAGTCTCTAATACAGCCAACCATCAGAACAATATCTCTACTGCATCTCACAGCCTATTTCATCCAGTCTGTCCCACTGATACGAACCAGTCTATCCTCATGCTGGCAAACAAACATACCCTAAATGTATCGCGGGTTCTATATGAGTAACGAGGATACCAATCAATTTCTTCCTCGATCCATCAAAAATTTCTTCCACCACTCATGTGTTGCCAAGTGGAGCATCTCCTTTTTGCCAAGGCCCAATAGGGGCCCACTGTGCCAGCTTGGATTCGCCCTTTTGCCTTGCTTTGGACAGCCTACACATAACCACATCCCAACGCCATAGCATCCTTTTGCTCTCTTAAGTCTTATTAGTTATTAGGCCCTCTCTATATATCCACACACACACAAACAAACACATATGAGCACAACATAGACTCCACATATCAAACAAGGACCACTGCAAAAGCAACAAGAAGCTCCACCTCCCATTCTTGCGGGAGCCGCAAGAATGGGCATTGGGGAGTGGCAGAGGGGCCCGGTGATCGGCCGTGGTGCGTCGGCTACGGTGTCACTTGCCACGGACCGCCGCACCGGCGATGTCTTCGCAGTGAAGTCCGTGGAGATCGCGCGGGCCGGCGTACTCCGGCTCGAGCAGAGCTTCCTCTCTGCCCTCAGCTCACCGTACGTCGTGGAGCTCGTCGGCTCCGACGTGTCGGTGGCGGAGGACGGGAGCGGCAGGATGTGGTTCAACATGTTCATGGAGTACGCGCCGGGCGGGTCTCTGGCCGACGAGGTCAAGCGGTGCGGCGGCCGGTGCGAGGAGCCGCTGATGCGGGCGCGGGCGCGAGATGTGCTGCGCGGGCTGGCGTACCTCCACGGCACCGGGGTCGCCCACTGCGATGTCAAGGGCCGAAACGTGCTCGTCGCTGCCGACGGCTGCGCCAAACTCGCCGACTTCGGGTGCGCGTGGTGGACCGCGGAGGACGGCAATGCCGGCACCGGCTGGCACCCGATCAGGGGCACGCCGATGTTCATGGCACCAGAGGCTGCGCGCGGCGAGGCCCAGGGCACGGCGGCCGACATCTGGGCGCTCGGCTGCACGGTCATCGAGATGGCCACTGGCGGCGCGCCGTGGCCACAGTTCGCCAGCCCCGTCGCCGTGCTCCACCACGTCGCGCACTCCAGCGACGTCCCGGAGGCCCCCGCCTGGCTCTCCGACGAAGCCAAGGACTTCTTGGCCAGGTGTTTGATCAGGGACCCCACCGCGCGGTGGACGGCAGAGCAGCTGCTCGAGCACCCGTTCGTGGCCTCGTCGCCAGCCAATTCCCCGCCAAAAGTGTCCCCCACTAACCTCTGGGTCTCCCCTAAGAGCATTCTTGATCAGGGCTTCTGGGAGGAGTCCACCATGGACTCCGACGCCACCACCGCGCCCATCGACAGGGTCCGTGCATTGGCGGACGGCACGTCCGCCATCCCTGACTGGACCTGGGATGAGAATTGGATTACAGTCTGCGACAGCATCGCCATCGCCAACGATTGTACAATCTCGCAAGAATTCGATACCAATTTTGATAGATACACAGATGCTAGTTCTAGTGGTACCAGCAGCAACGATTCCATCTTCGACGGTGGCGACCACATGGGCGAGGAGGCGGCGGCAGAGGCAATGCGCCGCCACGTCTCACATGTCTGCGGCTTAGTTTATGGTGTCGACGTGAGTAGCTGTAGCTTTTGCGATGGTAACAGCATTACTATGGAACGTAACGTTGCAAGTATAAGCAAATTAAGCAATGGATTCTTCTCACTCTGTTGTGTGTTAACTGTTATCCGAGCTGGCCGTTTACTTTTACGCGTGCTGGGTGTGGTTTTTATTTTTAGCCGTATGCCGTCTGCCTTTTTTTTTTTTTTTTTTTTTTTTTTTTTTTTTTTTTTTTTTTTTTTTTTTTTTTTTTTTTTTTTAATCACGTGTTATTTGTGAGCTCCCAATTAGGTGGTGGTGACGGTTCAACAAAATATTCTCTAATATATTCTGTGTCACGTGTGCGAAGCGAGACGTTTCGTATGGGCCCACAAGTTAATTAAATTTATGTGATTTTAGTAAAACATCAATAACTTTTAATTTAAAAATCGAATATATGCGATGTTTGATCTCTATATGAAGATAATTTAAAGATCTACAACTTTCTCAATATAATCAACATATAATTTGAACTAGATTAATCATAAATTAATAAATAAAGATCATATGTAATTTGATCGCACGTAAACCGAGGCAAAAAAAAAGGACGGGCCCACATGCAGACAGTAGGTTTTCGACGCCTCAGCAGGCGGCTTCTCTCTCCTCCTTCCACCGAAAAATTATTTTTTTAATCGTGGGGCCACGCGCAGACCGTTGAGGCTGTGGCGTTGGGGACAGCCTTACAACTTACAACCTTTTTATATGGATACATATACATTTATAGGGTTATAAAGGGTATTTCGGTGTGAATTTTTTTTAAATGGGATAATCTAAACTCACAAAAGAATTTTGTCGCACGTAAATTATAGGATGTTCTATGAAAAAAAAAGGTGATCTATACTGATGGAACAGTCGAATCATGTGTTTATATATTTTTTTAAAGAAATTCTCTCATGATATACCCAAGAGGTGAATCTTTTTAGTACATTTACAAATGGGTATCAAGTGAGAATTTCTCTTAAATTGAGATAATATAATTTATATTTTAAGTTGTATATAATGTTTGTCATATCTACATTATAGGATATTCTCATGATTGAACGGATGAAATCCACTCTTATGTTCAATAAATCATAGAAAGAATCAAATCATTTTTATTACATTTTGCAAGTGAGTATCAAATGAAAATTCTTTTTAAAATAGAAGAACCCGTCCCCACTTTCCTAATCGTTCAATCAAAATTGAACGAATTCAGTCCATTTGATCTACATCTTATAATGTCTATTGACAGAAGAACTATAATCCATCCTAAATTAACTAGATAGTTTAGAATGTAAATTTACATGTTTTTATTTTAACAAAAATTCTTATATGATAAATAATATATCACTCAAAGATATCATGCAAGAGCCCTATCTTTTAGTGGTATTATTGGCAAGTGGGGAATTGGAAGGACAGAAGCTATTAGTTAGCCGACGGCGACGAGTTGTGCGTGCCTGTCCGATGGTTTGATTGGCGATATCAAAGGCGGTGGTTAAGGTACGGAGATACATCTATATCTGCAGATGTTAATGTTTATGGGGACGTTAGGGTGCACGTTAGGCACGCCTAAATTCCTTTCTTTTTTTTTTCATCCTTCGTTTCAAGCATGAGGTTCTCGAGGACAGTGTCTCCCCACCCAACTTTTCAAGCAGGTTTTGAGCTTTTTATGTGAAAGCGCTACAGAATGGAAGTTGGATGGTCGCGTCTAGTCCTTGCAGCTGACCCATTATTAAGATGTTCATCCATTGTTCGTTAACTTTCAAGTCTTGAAGTGTCAATTTTTATTTAGTCAAAATTTGATTGTGTGGTTCGAATTTGTTTATGTTACATTTGTGGTTGATTGGAATTTGACCTATTTTAATGAGATAATGATATACAACAAATAAAATATAGCATCACTGTAATATTTAGGAAAACAAGACCTTAGAAATGCTAAATAATAAAGACTATCAAACAGAGTGATAGATAGCTAATTCTTCTTTTATCTTTTTTTAGAATGTGTGGAAAAATCTTGTGCACCATATTAAATTGCCACAAATTTGGCTGTGGCCTAATATTTGCTGGGAGTATTGAGTCTCCTTAGGTTGTGAATTAAACAAATTGTAGCATGCTAGGGAGAGAATATAAACTACTGAGAGGCACTTGAGAAAAAAAAAAGAGTGTATTTGATTTGTGACCAACACTTATTAGATATAATAGTTGAATGTTTTTAGTTGTTTTCATTAGATTTGGCTCGCGTTTTGGTTCATGCTCAAAATTTTAGTAGTTTACACTACTGTTTTTGTCAAATTAGTTCATTTTGAGCAAAATGTCCGCCAAATTTTTTGACTAGACAAAATGAACTTTTCTATGTTTTATTTGGGCAAAATTAGACGACAATCAAATATACCTGAAGTGTAGGGTTTGAAGTATATTACATCTGAAGTTTGGACTTTGGAGACTAAAAAAAATTGCAGTAATGGTGGAACGAGGTTATGTTATGCGGCAGGTAGGCTTCAGGTCTCTCTCACGTGTCTTTTCTGCATGAATTTGACAAGTGGTCTTTTGAACACCCATACACAATACAAAGGGCCCAATAGGAGCCGAAGCCTATGCGTGAAACATGCATGTAACCTGAAACCTGAGAACGAAATGTGTGAAACGCACGAAAAAAGAGAAAATTTCACGTTTTCACGGACTGTCCTAGTTACTTTCTCAAATTTCTAAAATTTCACCCATACACGTGTCTTTTCAACTTTTGAAAATTAGGTTTTTTTTTCAAATTTTTTTAATTGAATCAGTTTTCTCAGTGTTGAAAATTATGCCATACTTTTTTTTTTAGACTGTATTTGTTGAGTGAGCCCCACTTCTACCAACAACTTGTTAATGGATTTTAAAGATTATATTATGTTTCATTATTATCTAGTTTTTTTGTGTGAAATTATTGATCAATTATTATAGCTCATGAAACAATAGTTCACTGGTGCGATTCAAATGAAAAGTCTTTTAGAAAAAATGAGATCTCTTTTTTAAAAAAAAATTGAAAAAGCACGAATTTAATTGAAAATTTTGAGAAACAAGTGGGGTAATTTGTGAAAAATTCTCCATGAAAGAAAAAACTAGCAAAACGAGGCGTCCCACCACAGTTGCTGGCTATTGATTTGACGAAAATTAAAACACAGAGCAAGTTGTAGTTGTTGGTCGCAAGCACACTTTAACTCCGGCAGATGCTACGCCAAACTTGCCGTTGAAGCATTCCCATTGGTCATTGATTGATTGCCTCTGCTTTATTGTCTCTATTGACTCTGGATGCATAAGGCAACGTAAAGCATGATAATATTAGGGTGAAAATTAAGCAATGCCTTCTAGTGTTTTTCTCATGCATAATATCAGGGAAAAATCGCATGAATATCATCAATTCAATTTATATATATTGAATGTGTGTATCAATAAATTGTATTTATTTTCTAAATTCGTCAATAATAACCCTCTACGATAGATAATTATAAGTTGGGATTTACTATTTGATGCATGTGGACCCTGTTACCAACTGATACACACCCACGTGAAAAACTGTGATTGGCTAGGATAGTATTTGTACAATGAAGATCAATACATTTCATGGAGTTGGCGGTTGACTTGCAGAGCACAAGCATTCTACTGTACCTTCTATATATGATTTTTCAAGAAATAATTGATACCAATTTAGAACTAGTCCCGTAAGCGGACGGGATCGCTATAGTGGGTGAGTATTATCTTTTTTTTACGGGGACTAGATGAATCAAATCATATAGAATTAAACTAAATTGGTGTGAAAGTTTATTTAGACAAAAAGAAAATAAGAGAGAGAGGGCGGTAGTCTTGCATTCTGACTACCGTTTGATCTGGACTGGGGTTTGTGAGTACGGACAATAGAAAAGTAATCAAATAGTAGTCTCGCAAGAAAAGAAGCATTGACTACTAATAAAACATCACCATCTACAGCGAGTATCAGTGAAGTGCGAGCGCAGAGCAAACACTGACCATCCATAGTTCTTCCCAGCCTATGACCTCAACAAGCGCAAACATCAAGGAGAGATTAATACCATCTCAAGTCAGCTAAACTATTGATCAAAGGTATAAACCAATACAAAACTCAGATATTAGCGCAAGCAAAATAATTGTTGGAGGGTTGGGATGGCTGGTTCTTAGCTACATAGGGCTACAACACAAGCTCAATTTACAAACAAGATCCAGATTGAGAATAGAGCTGCATTAGAACTCAATTTAGCACAATTTCATTCATCGAAAACTGATGATTAGATAGCAGGAATTAACTCCTCCAGCATCTATTTTACCCATCTTTTAAAGCTTGAGTTCTCAGGAATGTTAGACACAAAGTGACCTAAACCAACTGAATTTCCCAACGTACTAGTATTTGATACAACAAGAAGGTCCTATGGCACTGATTTAAAGAGCAAATGCAAAGTCTGGAATGCTTATGAGTAGTGTCGACAATTGGTGGATCAACCGCTGAACTTACTAACAAAGGTTTTGGAGAACCACGAAAATAATACAATGCTAAGACCAGAGAGATTTCTTAGAGAGGTTCAGTCTTCCGAGTGATCGAGTAATGATTCACGTCTTATGAGATATTAATTAATGAGGAAAATGAGGGTTTATTGAAGATCCAAGGGATCAAAGAGGGTTGTGGTCGTATTCTTTGACCATAAGTTTTAAGGTCAACCACAAGCCTTCAATCAGAGTTAATCGTGGTCTAGAATCAATTGTCCAACTGAGGATTATTCCACTAATATGATAATCAAAGAAAATATTAACCGACAAAAATGAAGTATATGATCCTCATCAACTAGTCTCCCAAGTTCAAACGAACGGATCTGCTTGGGAACTTTTGAGGTCGCAGCTCCTCAACCAAATATTTGAACAGATCAGCATTCTGATCGGAGATATGTGGTCGTAAGAGACCAACTTATTGAGACAGACTCTATTCAGTTGAGATTGTTAGGACAAACCACGTGATCTTGGTTGGTTAATAAATTAATGCAGAAAAAATCAATGCTTGGACTTTTATTACCGTAATGATTGGAACAGGAAAAAACTGAAGAGGTTTTGTAACCGTTGGCGTCACTTCAATTTTTGTCCATTGTCTGTTAATAAGTTGTGGCCGGATGATTCGTCTTCCCATCTTTACTCAAAATTGCACTTTGTGTCAAGGAACTTAAGCTATTCTTCTTCCATTTGCACTGCTTCAAGCTACACCTCTCATGCATTGGATGAATAAGAGGTGAATGGGCATCTTGACTTGGTAGTGATTCTAGGTATATGTCTGGTAGCAAAAGGCGAGTGTTGCCTGCATCAAGTGGACGGTGAGGTGGTGATGTTTACGCATTTTTAGGTTGTAGATTTCACCTGTCGACAAGTCCTTTCTTTATTGCCGTGATGGAGTACTACGAAATTGAGTTAGTGAATATGATCCTTAACTCTTTGGTGATTCTAAGTGTTTTTGTACACCTATGTGAGGCGTATTTAGGGGTGGAGCCCTAGGTCGACTTTTCTCCCATTTCTATTGACTCTACTTCCAAGAGTGTTGGAATCCCGGTTGCATGTATTTTCAACTTCGACATGGAAAGAAACTAGAATATTTGATCGTGCCGTTAAAAGAGTCCCAAATAGAGTGGAAAACTAAGTGGTTCTATACCCACAACTTTGGTGGCGACCCACTAAGAAGGTCGAGAGTTGGGATGCTACCCCCATCTTGAAGGAGGGCGTTTATCAATGGGCTTTAATCAAGTGCTTGCGCGAGCAGCTCCTAACTAGTTGTCACGTGGTGGCAAATTTCACACGTCATGATTGAGATCACCCAGTGCGGCAATACACGGGAGACAATGATTCGACTAGGGATGACCATAAGAGTAAGCTGTTTTTGCTTGTTGTTTGTAAGCAACTGTTGTCGACCAGTCTTGCAATTAATCAACGAATGGCTTTTGTGTAGATTTGTCCTATACTAACCTTGATTGGAGTATGATGGGCCCTATCAAGGAAAGCATTGCGGGGTCTCTCAAAAGAATCTCGCCCAGCTTGGTCGAAGCCTTTGCAGAAGAGAAGGCGGCTAGGGCGCAAGTAACTTTCGAGTTTTGTTGACTACTGACCAGAAGGTGCATGTTGTTTTGATTGGCTCACTTGTAATCTTGTCCTTGCAGGTTTTGAGGACCAAACTGATCCGGGAGGATCTCCAAGTCCTGATCGCATGCAGCTTTGCGACCAAGTCCTGATCACATGCGGCTTCGCGACCAAGTCCTGATCGCATACGGCTTCGCGACCTTAACCGTGTTCGGAAAGGATTCGTGAACATGGATGGGTCCGCGACCATAGATTGGTCCGCGACCAGGAAAAGGAATTCGTTCCCTGTTCGGAATTGTAATCCGATCCGAATGTGTATAACTAAGCTTGTCTGTTTAGAATTAGTTAGATGAGTCTAATACGTTTGAGTCTGATACGTACTCATACGTTTGGACTATAAATACCTTGTAATAGGTCTAGTTTAGATCATCGAAGAGTCATAGAACTTATTTGAGTTTTAAACACTTATAGTTCCTTCGACGTAGGCAAGTGTGCCTAACGTTCGACATGTAAAGCCCTCTTTGAAATAAAGAGTTGTGCGATTACTTTGAGTTTCAGTATAAGATCCCGTTATTCCGCATATTAGAATCTGGGCGAGTCTAGTGTGAAAACCAAGGCTAGACCTCAAACGGATCACAAATAAACTCTTCTTAAAAAGGAGAGTTTTGATCCTCCTGAAGAGACTCTAGCAGAAAGACGCCAGAGGAAGAAAAGAAAACTTTTGAGTGTCCATGACAGGGAAAAGCTTCGGTTGAAAAAAACTCTTGTTGCGCCATCATCACCTCTACCTGTGATGACCACGCTAGAGGAGCCCCTGGTGCTACCTTCGAGTGAGCCTGTTGGGCTCCGTCAAACGGAGGCAGAGGCGACGAAAGAAATTGTGCACAAGTCTTCGAAGAAGATGAAGGCCAATATGGTCGAAGAAGTGATTACCTTGAAATGGAAAAATTCCTCCCAGCCAGTTAGGTCGATCAAGTTCCAGACTTCTGACACATCCATTATTTTGAAGGTCGTACCGGGATGGTACCCTTCAGGTTTAATATGGGAATTAAATTCCCAACAACAACCAGGTTTGTGTCTTCTATTTTATCAACAATCGGTGGAAATCTATTTGAATGGTGTTGATCATCGAATGTTTAGGTCGTCTGAGCCATCCACATAGGAGATTTTGGTCGCTGGAGAGGTTGTGGCGAAGGAAACTCCTGAGGCTCCTTTGACCATGCCTCTCCTACCCCAATCAGAGCTGAAGGCAATGACTCCTCCCTCAGAAGCAGAGGTTGAAGAAGCGATGGAGGTAATTTGGTCACAAAGCCAGGCTTTGGCGACCATTCTTCCTCCAACTGGCTCCTCTGAAGACCAGATTGGTTGATCTGAATACTATGCAGTCGGTTGTTCTGAAGGCCAAGCTGCAGCTACTCCTCCTGTAGCTGGTTCGTCTAAAGACCAAGTTGTAGTCACATTTGAGTAGTTTGAGAATCTGACCGTAGAAGCCTCTAAGCCTGATCAGCAAAAGGCTTTACCTCCAGCAACTATGGACACCATCTCGCCATGCCACCCATCCGTGAAGATAATGAAGTTGCCAAGTCAAATGAGATGGGACAACAGGGACCATCTTATGCTGCTCTGAGAATGTCCTCTTTCTCCCAAAAATGGTTGAAGGAGATGTGGAAGGTGTAAGTGACAGCTTTTCAGGCAATATAGAGCTGTGGAGAGCTACAGAAAGTTTTTGCCAAAGAGCTATCGAATGTAAATGCTTTTGACCAGCAGAAGTTATTCTAGAATTAACATATTAGGACTTACCCATGGTGTTTTTACTCCAGCATGGAGTGTGAAGCTTGGTGACCTTCAGGGAGCTTGTGCGATTATATGAAGGAGTTAGGAGTGAGCGTGACGAAGTGATCACCAGGCTCTTAGAAGCGCAAGCAAAGTAAGTTCTTATAAATAGTTTGTTGAAGTCTGTTTGTAGTCGAATCTATAGCCATGACCAATTTTTTCCTCACAGCCCCCTCTATTGAAGAGATCGAGAAGTGTGTTGACGCATTTGGGGAACTTATGGATTCCCTTAAAGAAGACGGTCGTCGAAAGGAGGTCACTCTCAAAGAGGAAATAGTGGATAAAGAAGCCGCCGAGAAGTCTTTGGCCAAAGAAAAGGTCATCTCCGCCTCAGTACGAGAAGAAGTGGAGAAGTTAAAGGCCGCTGCCATCTTAGAAGAGAAGTAGGCCAAAATGAGCATTAAGGTTGAAAAGAGCAACATTAAGCTCAAATATAGTTGTTGGAGAAGGAATTGTCTTCCCAATCTGAAGAAGTCAGAAGACTTGATAGTGATATCAAGTCCTCGAATCATGGACTCAAGGAACAAGCGAAGATGATGGAGTTGGTCGAGAGAAACATTAAAAGTAAGTTTCAACCATCGAAGGTATCATTTTGCAATGACACTTGTCAGCTAATAAAAGTTTGTATTTTCTTTAGAGGCAAGAAAAATGAAGAGAAGACTGCCACTGCATATGTAGCTCTGGTCAAGGAGCAAAATAAGTTTACGGAGAAAGCTAAAAGCTTCGGGCATACTTTGAAAAAAAATGTACGAACTACTCAAGTTTGCTCAGCCACAACTTGACCAAGCTATGAATGGCTTTGGAATCAACACGATGGTAAGGCGAAAGAGGAATCTGCTGGGGATCTTACCAAGGGTATAATAAAACAATCAACCCTCTAGGTTGCTCAAGCTTCTTCTATGTAAGAGATTCAAAGGAAGGGGACTGTCGTAGCTATTCAATGTACTATCGGAGCTATTTTTCTAGGCTATGGACTAGATATCCTGACCTCGACCTCACTCCCACCGTTGGAGAATACCAATGTGAATCAGCAGATGAAGTCTCTAAGCTATTTGAGTGGGTTCGTCTACTGGTCGATAAGTTGGTTGTCGAATTTGAACTAATGACCAGTGACGAGGAGGAGGATGAAGAAGAAGGAAAAGAGGAAAAAGACGACCAAGAGGTTGGTGATCAAGTGGCAGACAACTCACAGGAGCATCAAAAGAATGACAAAGAAGGGGATGTAATAGATGATCGAACCCCAAAATCTTGAACTCTTTTGGTTTCTATAAAAGAACATGAATGTTCGTAAAAACTTCTGAATGGAAATTTGATGTTTTTAAAGAAATGAGTTTATGAGATGTATTTTTGTTTTCCTAGCCTCCGCCTGTTAACTTAAGACCAGATGTATTTGGTTTGAAGTTTACAGGGGAAGAACCAGTGTTTGACTTGGCTTTGTCATAAACAACTTTTGGTGAGTGCATAGTTTTGGCGAACTAACAGCGGAAATAATAGGACATAATAGACTTAGGAAGTTTGTTTAGTGGGTGGGACCACATGCAAGGGAAAGACTTCAACTAAGTAATTGTTCTAATATTTTCGTTTAGTGAATCTATATGCACTAGAGAAGTGTTTACGACTAAACGACTAGATGCCACCTTCAATGCATAGTATAATTAAAAGCACAAAAAAAATGTAGAGAAAACTTATCTTTCAATATTGTTGATGAGAAGTCTTCATAGAAAGATTTTTCTCAATTGATCGGCATTCCAAGAATTGGCAAGTATGCGCCCATCTGAAAATGCTATTCGAACATAACTGATCTAGGAGGATCTTCGGATCCTTCAGGTTGATTACTTCAGGTCGAGTTTGGAACGGCTTGTGACCTCGGAAGGTTACGCGACCTCGGAAGGCTCTGCGACCTCGGAAAGCTTTGCGACTCGGGAAGGATTCGATCTCTGGTTGGGTTGTATTCTGATCTGATCCAAATACATATAACTAAGTCCTATGTGTTTAGGATTAGTTAGTGTCCGAGTCTAATATGTTTAGGTTATTGAGTCTGATACGTATTCATACGATTAGACTATAAATACTTTGTAATAGGATAGATAGATTATCTAGCTTGGTTATCTATCTTGATATAGATCAGATTGAGCCTAGGTCATCGACGTAGGCAAGTGCATCCTAACGTTCGACATGTACAAGATCTCTCTTTGAAATAAAGAGCGTGCTATCTTTTGAACTATGCTTTCGATCAGTTTTGCTTTTGGTAATTCCGAGTAAGATCCCGTTATTCTGCATTAGCATCTGATCGAGTATAGTCAAAGCCCATCTATACTTCAATCAGAGCAAAGTAGCATCTGTTTTAGGCTAGATCGAAACCTGGTCCAGCCTGTAATCAGATCAAGTTGGTATCGTCCTGTGGATGGTGAAGACTCACCAAGGTTACAAAACCTCCGGCAAAACTCCTGGTGATCATTCAATGGTTTCTACAGTCGCGTCTCCAAAGATGTTGACGATACTTCCGTTTAGCTAACCTAGCCGAACAAGTGGCTAAGCTCTCCACCGACATGGATACCGTGCTTGCTTGGATTACACAGCAGACTATGGCTATACCTTTTGAAGTTGATGCTTCAAAAGGCAAGGTTAAGGGTGTGAAGATTGGTGAAGACTTGCACAGGACAGACGAATATGGAGACGAAGACGATCGTAAGGCCGACAACCTTGCCAACACCTCCTTAGCTAGCGGATATATCAAGGTTGAAGCTAAGGTTGATATACCCATATACGATGGGGTGATCGATGCCGAGAAGCTGGATTCTTGGATCAACCAGCTTGAGACCTACCTGACCTACGAGGGTTCAGTAGTGCTCAAAAGATGAAATTTGCACCTTTGAAGATGAAGGACCATGCCAAGACATGGTGGAAGGACCTTGTAGCCAGTGGTGAAGCTGACGACCTTGCGTGGGGTCAATTCAAACGACTCTTATTATAAGAATTCTACTTGATGGGTTATCTCGAGAAGAGATGGGATCGTTGGCATAGATTGTATCAGTGCCATGACCAATTCGTCTAGTATTACACGACGGAATTTCAGAGACAAGCAATGATCATTGGCATTTCGCTCTCTGATCCTCAACTATTCCGAAAATACACGTTTGGACTTCAGAAATTGATCAGTGCTGAGCTAAGCCTGTTCAGCATGCAGGATATCCTGACCGCCAGCACGACTGCTATGGCGATCGAGAAGAAAATAAATCCCGCAACAACAATGACAAGAAAGACAATTCGACCCTCGTCAAAAGGAAAGTTGAGTCCGAAGAGGAGTACTCCAAGTCCAGTACGAGTATCTCTTACGATCATTGTCATGTTGTCGGGCACACAAAGTGATATGAATACGCCGGTGAAGGATGCGTTCATGGAGGGTGGCCCGATCTTCACGACGTAGAGCCTGGATAACTAGTATCTAAAGATACTTGGATAACTAATATGACCTGATGAAACAAGATAGCCAACCACTTGTAGAACAAGGACTTGCGTATCAATCTGAATTACCTATCCACGCGGCCACGCACGGAGTTGGCGCACATATAGGGTGATCACGAAGATCGTTCGAGCAATTCCGGAGGAAATCAAAAGAACAAAGGATGATGAGATTCAACTCTCAACCAAAACTAAGGCTTCAATCTGAAATTTCAATATTAATGTCTTGTGTCTTGTATATCAAAAACTATGACCATGCCTCTCTTTTATATAGGGTGGTATGTACAAAAGATAGAAGACTTAAACTAGAATTCTAATCTGAATCTAATTCAAAATGGAATAAAAAATCCTAACAAACTATAAAAGATAAAAGAAGTTTGGAATCAATCTTCTCGGAGTCAGATTCGGATTCGGACTGGACTTTTTCCTTCCGTGCAGTTGTTACTCTTTTGGGTCTCCTAGTTGCATACAATATCAGAATTTAATGATTATTAATGAGTTGGAAAGATATTTTGAATACCTTTGCAAAATGTACTCACACAATCAAATTGAATATATGTGCTGAGAATGGTACTTGGTCAAAGTTAGACTGTCGCTTGGTCGGCAGACTGCATGCCGAGGAAAGTTCTTTTCTTTGTAGTGGTTGCAATCTTTGACAGAATCGAGTGATCTTGGGCTTGTTGGAAAGCTTAGGAAATTATCTTTCCACTCAGTAGGTTTTGCAACTAGACTCAATGAAGTTCTTTGGCCCATACGTGGCTATGTCTTTCCTATTATGCTCTCCCTCTTTATGGTGAAATTGGTAGACACGCCGCTTGAGGAAGCAGTGCTCAAGCATCTCGGTTCGAGTCCAAGTGGCTATGATCCGGGAGGATCTTCAGGTCCTTTAGGTCAAGTCCAGAATGGATTCGTGAGCATGAAAAGGCTTCGCGACCTTAGTCGAGTTTGGAAAGTATCCGTGACCTTGTAAGGTTTCGGGACCTCGATTCGATCTCTGGTCGGAATTGTAATTCGATCTGAATATATATAACTAAGCTTTATCTGTTAGGTTTAGTTAGTTGTCTGAGTCTAATACATTTAGGTTATTGAGTCATATATTTACTCATATGATTGGACTATAAATACCTTGTAATAGGTCTAGTTGAGATCATCGAAGAGTCATAGAACTTATTTAAGTTTTAGACACTTATAATTCATTGATCGACGTAGGCGAGTGCGTCCTAACATTCGACGTGTAAGGCCCTCCTTGAAATAAAGAGTTGTGCAATTACTTTGAAATGTGTTTTTGATCAACCTTTGGGTTCGGTGATTTCGAGTAAGATCCTGTTATTCCGCATATTAGCATCTGGGTGAGCCTAGTGCGAAAACCAAGACTAGGTCTCAACCAGATCAAGTTGGTATTAGAGCACTATCTTGTCCTATGGATAGTGAAGGACTCGCCAGGGTTACAAAACCACCGGTGAAACTCTAGGCGATAATTCGACTGTTCCTCTAGTTGCATCTTTGAAGATGTTTGACGATACCTCCATTCAAGCTAACCTAGTCGATCAAGTCGCTAAGCTCTCGACCGACATGAAAATCGTGCTTGCTTGGATTAAGCAGCAAGCCATGATCGTACCTCCTGAAGCAGGGAAGGTTACAGGTGTGAAGATTGGTGAGGACTTGCGCAGGCCAGATGACAAAGAAGAAGAAGACGATCATAAGACCGACGACCCTTGCCAACACCTCCTTAGCTGTTGGATCTTTTAAGGTTGACGCTAAGATTGATATACCCATATACGATGGGGTGATCGATGTCGAGAAGTTGAATTCTTGGATCGACCAGCTTGAGACCTACTTTGACCTGAAAGGGTTTAGTAGCGCTCAAAAGGTAAAGTTTGCACCTTGAAGATGAAGGACCACGCCAAGACTTGGTGGAAGGCCCTTGTCGCTAGTGGTGAAGCAGATGATCTTGCGTGGGGTCAATTCAAGCGACTCCTGTGACAAGAATTCTATCTAATGGGTTATCTGAGGAGAGATGGGAACGTTGGCACAGATTGTACCAACGACGCAACAAATCTGTCCAAGACTATACTACGGAGTTCCAGAGACAAGCAATGGTCATTGCCATCTCACTGTCTGATCCTCAGGTATTTCGAAATACATGTATGGACTTCAAAATCGATCAGTGCTGAGTTAAGCCTATTCGGCGCCCAAGACATTGCAGCCGTGAGCACAATTGCTATGACGATCGAAAGAAGAACAAATCCCACAACGACAAAGGCACGAAGGAGAGTGCAACCTCGATAAAAAGAAAGCTGAGTCCGAAGAAGAATGTTTCGAAATTGGGCATGGGTACTTTGCGAGCATTGTCAAGTCGCGGGACACACCAAAGATAATGCTACAAGAGTTGCCGAGTGACTTCGGTTGATGAGGCGGATACGACCTTGGCTCTGATGGCAATGCCGAAAGAGAAGGATTCGGATTCATCTGATGACCATCACTCAATGGAGGGACTAGTTTCACTATCAACATCCAGGTGAAGCATGAAGTGGTTGCAGTAATATTCGATCCCAGAAGTCAGAAGAATTTGGTTTCCTCTGGACTGGTTTGACGACTGGTTTGAAGACAATCACACACCCGCGGCCGTATCCGCTGGGTTGGTTTACATCCAACGTGAACCAACAGATTAGAGTCAGTGTGTGCTGAAGTTTGTGATCTTTGTTTGTTATATCGATGAGGTGAATGCGACGTTGTTCCTATCGATATCTATCATGGTGATCTTTGGGTAGTCCGTATCTGTATGATCGAGACGCTCACTTCCATCGGCGGAGCGCAAGAGTTCGAGCTGCACTAAAGACGGAGTTAAGTTCGTGATCAGTAGAGACATTCACGTCAACACTTCGAACTTGATTACTGCCAATTAGGCCAACGAATCATCAAAGCATGGCACAAACACGTGCTGGTTATGACTCAACCAGTTGGTCAAAGTGATAGTACTCGAGCAGCTTTGTCGTTGGCATGCTGAGAAGATTTTGATCGTTTTCAGAACTTCTGGGAGAAATATAGTGATATGTTCGAAAATACCCAGGGTCCGTCCATCTAAACGTCTAGGTGCAACTCAGTATTGAAGAATGAAGAGATCAAAAGATAGCTTGTGAATTGTTAAGAGATGGTGTCATTCCACCAAGTAGTCCACCTTGTGGATCTCCTATGGTGTTAGTGCCAAAGAAATATGAGACTTGGCGTATGTGCATCGACTATCGAGCACTGAACAAGATCACCATCAAGAACCGGTACCCCCTTCCTCGTATTGACGACCTGCTAGACCAATTGAAGCATGCTGCTGTCTTCTTGGAATTGGATCTAAAGCTAGGGCATCATCAAGTCAGCATTCGAGAGGAGGATATTTGGAAAACCGCGTTCAAAACACGACAAGGTCTATTTGAATGGCTGGTCATGCCATTTGGCCTCTGCAATGCCCTGGCAACTTCATGCGTCTTATGAATGATGTATTGGGATAGTTCATCGATGACTTTGTGATCGTTTACCTCGATGACATATTGGTCTATAGTCATTCGTGGGACGAGCACATCATTCATGTCGAAAAGGTGTTGGAATAGCTTCGTCAACATGAACTTCGCCTCAACCATAAGAAGTGCGAGTTCGGCCAACAAACCTTCTTGTACCTGGGATTCATGGTTGGCAATGGTATGTTGCAAATTGACTTGGATAAGATAAAAGTGATTCAAGAATGGCCTTGACCGCGAACAGTTACGGAAGTACATAGTTTTGTGGGAGCATGCCAATACCTTCAGAACTTCATCCGACACTTCTCGATTGTGGCTTCTCCATTGCATGCATTAACTAGGATTGACCAGAAGTTCGAGTGGACAGGGAAACATGAGGACATGTTTCTCTTGCTGAAGAGGAAGATTAGTGAAGCCCTTGTATTAGCTTTGCCGAATCTCCAGAAACAATTCAAACTAGAGACCGATGCCTCAGGTTATGCAATGGGCGCAGTGCTCATGCAAGAAGGTCGACCAGTAGCATATCAGTCTGAGTTATTCCAGGGAGATCAGAAGAACTATCCGACTTACAACAAGGAGTTGTGTTCACTGCATCAGGCCATAAATCATTGGCGGTACTACCTTTTGGGTAAAGCGACTGTTGTCCACATTGACCACCAACCTTTACAATATTTGCAAACGCAATCGAAACTACAGCAAGCTTGACATATGAAGTGGATGTCGTATCTGCAACAATTCGATCTGGTGATTAAGTACAAGAAGGGCATGCACAATAAGTTGGCTGACATGTTTTCGCGACCACCAGTTAACCTCTGTTTATCAACATTCATGCAGATCGAGTCCTCATGTCATGATGACTGTGCCACAATGTACTGTGAAGATCCCAATTTTCAATCAGCCCTGGCTGAGCTCGAAATAGGGAAACCTACAGAGTTCATTCATCGAGAAGGACTCTTGTACAAAGGCAATCTGCGTTGTATACCTCATGGAGCACCCATAATTCAATGGTTGCGAGAAGTGCATACATCGAAGGTTGCTGGACACTTTGGGGTTACGAAGACCTTGCAAAATCTTCATCGACATGTGTT